>CP139503.1:24152172-24710035 GCA_021014915.2 Artemisia tridentata subsp. tridentata | reverse complement strand
CTATACAGGCTAATGCCCAGCTTTCGGATATGCGGCAACTTGACAGTAATCTTCAGCTGAACACATGCTACCGGATACAAGGATTTGGATGTAAACCTACTGAAAATTAGCAGCGCACACTCAGCAACAAGATGACCTTACTCTTTGGGAGATACACCCAGGCTGCCCCAATACAAGATGAAGGATTCCCAAAACATTACTTTAACTTTGCTGCTTATAACGAAGTATATCGCAGGGCTGACACCCGAGAGCCAATTCTCACAGGTATTGTAAAATAAAATAACCAGACCAACATAGAGCGAATGTATATGCTAATGTGAAAAGTATTGATGATGTAGATTATATAGGCATTATCCGTGACGTTGGGACAACAAGAGAACTTGGAGATGCAACGACTAATATAATAACTCGCAGAAACATAGAAATACAAAATCTCAGATAACAATGATCATTAATAACTATACACAACAAACGTTGCTAACTTGAAACTAATTGACATATGGGTTTCCACAGTGGCAACAACGTCACACTTACACTATGGAATGAACTTGCGACAGGCTTCCCGCTTGCAACATTAGAAAAAATGGAACACCCAGTCATAATAGCAGTTAGTTCCTGCTGGGCAAAACGCCATGCAGGTGAAACACCTTAAAATGCGTTCACTTACACAGATGTTTACAATTATTAGCCTAACATATCCACATACACAGGCAATATACAGCTATCATCCACACCCACAACAAACTGTTATTTGAATCCAGAAGTACCAGAGGCCGATCAGATACGACAAGTGTAAGTATTTACTAGATGTTTATAACCACTTCTTACAACATACTGACCTGGAACGTAACATTGATAACATGTGCAGATACAATGAGCTGATAACCCCAAGTCCGCGTATGCAGCTACCACCAACAGAAGGCCAAACTTCCCAACAACCCATGCGTGCGCATGTACTACCATTGGCAGTCATCATGGGAGCAAATCCTCAGAATACAACAGTATGTTAAATAACCATACTTGCATAAGATCAACATCTGAAATGCCAAAATAAAATACACGTGTATTTACATACTTATCTGGTGTGTTTATCTATGTCAGCAACAACAGTTTACAACTGAAGCGGATATAGTCAAAATCGATGAATCTAAAGGATGGTACTTCAACAGATGCTGGGAATGTGGCAATCCAATAGAGGAATCCATGCCGCACCGCCATTGCTAGGAGCCTGGGACTCAACAATTGCCAAATTACAAGTAACCCCTAATACAATATAATGATAGTTTTGTGACACAATCAAGCAACCTACAAAACCATAATGAGATGTCCTATACCTCCTTTTGTAGTTACTGTTTCCGAGCAACCCTTGCCGATGTAACAGGAAGCATCGTCGTTGCATGCTATAGCCCAGTTGCTCATTCCTTACTACCCAAAATTACTGAGGTTCTAAGCTATCTGTAACACCTAAGATTTATAAAGCATGTAAAATTACCAAAATGCCCCTGCTAGTTTAAAAATTAATTAAAGGCTTATAATGTGTCAAATAAATTCCAACTTCTGACAATGCACATGTTATGATCCTAAATAATTTTAAGAATTTCACTTAACATTTTGACAAGTGGCAAAATTACCAAATTACCCCTGTAACATTTATAAATGAATAAAAGCATTATAAAGTCCCGAATTCATCCCGAACCTCTGGAAACGAACTACGAATCAAGTGAAATAATTATGAATCATGATACTAATATTTTTGCAAGTCCAAAAATGTATTATTTACCTACAATAATACTAATGTCGATTTATATGTAATTAAAGTTATTAAAATACATTTAATTGTGCAAGATAAATACAAATCTAAATCCTAAACATGGTAACTATTATGTCCAGCTAATTAAACCAAATTCTCTGCTCATTTACCTCCTTAAGGCTCGGCATATACTCTTTATAGTTATCCCATTCATTGAAATTGATTTACCCTAATTTATTCCTAGCCGACAATTCAAAACTCTCCCAAATAATTCATTCGATCCCTCCCATAAGCCAAGACAAATTTTCTGGAGTTCATTGCATCACTAAGGAGTTTAGAAAAATAGCAAGTCGATTTGTAAGGGCCTAGATCAAGAGCTATCGAATTTCTTCTTCATATTTCACTCGAAAGGTATTAAATCCCAAATAATTCATTCGATTGTGTAATAATTCGTTTCTTAATTTTCCTGGAGTCCTTACATTATGTGTGATCTGGGAAAAATATGTACAAGGTCATTGGGTTCCATTTGAAGCCGTGGTAAATTCTTGTGGTTCGAAAGTTCTAGCCGAGAAGCCATAAATCGTGCACCACTCTTCCACTCGTTCTAAAAATCCTCTGGTATTTTTCCCAGCCTCTATTAATCGTATATATCATGAGAAAAATAATAAAAATGGTCCATGCATTGTGTATAAATCGTATGATAATTCTTGTGATATTAAACCCTAAAATCGAATTTAATTAAGAAATTATGCATGCGATTTTTCCTGGACAAATGAATAATTTTAGTGGACTCTATGATCATCAAACAACACTAGAAAAATGCTTATTTGATTTATTGAAGCTTAAAACTAATTTTGGTGAATTATATTGTAATCGGCTAAAAGAGAAATAAGGGCAAAAATACCTTAGCGTGGAAACTAGGGTTTAAAACTAAGAGGATCTGATCTTAAATGGACAATAATGAGGTGGTAATGATGGCATAATGATTGGGGTCGGCTAGGGTTTTATTTGGCTAAATATTGTGTTTGTCGATTTGAATTTAAATATAAAAGGGGTGTTTTTGTAAATATTAAAACTATTGGGCTATTTTTGTCATGTTATATAAATCATGTAGAATCTGTAAAAATTATAAAATGAAGGGTCTATGTGTAAAATTCGTGATATAATGAATTAAGTTGTAATTATTATGTCGAATTGGAAATAAATTAAACACAAGGACTAAACATGTAATTTTATGAAAGTTGTGGTCGAATTGTGTTATTAATGATATTCAGGGACTAAGGTGAAAATTTGGATATTTGTTGGGCTATTGTGTAATTATTATTAATTAAGGATTTAAATGTAAATTTTAAGACTTAATATGTAACTTTATTAAAATAGAGGGACCAAACTTGTGAATTCTAGAAACTTGGGGCTGTTTTGAATAAATAAATATATTCAGGAGATTATGTGTCATTTTGATAATTTAATGGCTTGACATGTAACTATTGGTAATTAAAAGTTGAAATTGTAAGTTTAAGGACTGAATATGTAATTTTGATAACTGGAGGGACCTAATGTGTAAATATGGAATAATTGGAGATCTGATTGTATAACTCACTAAAATAAGTAACCATGATGTAAATTTGATAAACCAAGGGTTTAAGGTGTAATTATGCTTGTTTGAAGGTTTAAAATGTAAATTTGGAAGTTCAGGGGTATAAAATGTAAATTGTGAAAACCTTAAGGACCAAAAGTGTAAATATGATAAAGACACTTTATCTCCAGCAAATGTTAATTAAATTAAGCCATATACTAAATATTTCTAAAAGTGGAAACCTTCTAATTATGGAAACTTTCTAAAAGTGGAAACTTACTAAAAAGGGAAAGTTGCTTAAAATGGAAAGATGATTAATTTAGAATGATTTGTAATCCCCTTCTACTCCTCTAGGTGTGAAGAAGGAGAGACTTTGAGCTTTCCCCATTTCTGTGTTTGTTTCCTACTTTGCTTTCGACATAAGGTACGGATACTCTACCCTTTTTAAGAAAGGGTGTCTTATCACCTATACTTCGATGTTGAGTTATGAACCTTTAATATGACCCTTTTGCTATGAACCTTTTGATATGAACCTATTCACATGACTTTGAGATTCACTTTCCATATGACTTTGAGATATACTTTGATATGACTTTGAAATGAACCCGTTTGCATGACTTTGAGACCTGACTCTTAGTTTGATACCCGAGCCACCTTTTTGTTTCCTAGCCAGGAAGGTAACCTGGCCATGTCTGTGATGCACCACTGGCATGACTCCTGTGTGGGGGAGTGATTTCTCACGCCGTCCCCTTTTATATTATGATATGGCCATTATGATTTTGAGTATTATGATTTTGAGATGACTTTGAGTGGGGGCGTATGGATTGCAATCCTAGATTTGTTATGTTTAGTGGATTTAACTATGACTTTGAGTATGACTTTGAGGTGACTGGTGCATGTGTGCTATACACGCCTTTCACATTTATGGGAGCTGATCACTCCACCCCTTTTGATACATGAGGACACCCCTCATATTATCTGGTTGCCTGAGAGGTATCCCCTCTGATTGTGAGATCTTGACTTTGAGTAATATGATGTTGAGATATGATTTTGAGTATGGGCTCGTGGTGGATGACTATCCTATCCTTCATTTCTATTTTCTCTTTGTTTATACCTTATGATATTTCCCAGTGCTTCATTATACTTCTGTTTCATTATCTTTGTTATATTATGTATCTGTTCACTGGGCTTTGTAAGCTCAGCCGCACGTTTTCTTTTCCGTGTGCGGCAGGTATCTAGCTGGGAGATGGATTTATGCTTGGGATGAGAGTTAGAGGAGCTTTTGCCTTAGATGATGTCCTACCCTAGTTTTACCATTTTATTTCAGACTTTGAATATTGGATCTATTCCGTTATGTATTTCCTTGGGATTATTTCTTCCTTTCATTTGAGACTTATGTATTGAATTCCAGTCATGTTGACTTGGTTTATTTCATGATTATGTTTATTGGCTTCCGCTGTGAATATGTATGTATGCTTTGATTTGTCACCATAATGTGATGCTTCTACCCTTGTCGGGTTGGGGTGTTACAATTATGGTATCAGAGCCCAGGTTGCGACCTGTCGTACATAAGCTTTGGCCTGTGAAACATGTGGACCATAGGATTTGACCCTTAGGTTTTAAGTTTTGACTGGTGAGGCTTTGGGTAGTCATAGGTTTCTGTTTCGTCTTCCGTTTCGTGCTTATTTTTCCTTATGTTTTGCTAATTCTTTTCATGATCATTCAGATGGTGAACACGCGCTTTAACGAGTATGATGCTCCAAATTTCGAAGCCATGATTGCTGAGGCTTTGAAAAGCGTTCTCCCTAACCTTTCTGCTCAGGTGGTGACCGAGGTCACCGAAAGACTCCGTAGTGGGGAAGGTCCGTCTGGAGGTGTTGGTGGCGGTAATCCACCCGCTCCCCCACCGGTCGGTATTCATGTGTGGATTGAGCGGTTCATCAAGCTCAAGCCTCTTTCGTTTAAGTCCGCTACCACTCCTCATGAGGCAGAGGACTGGATCACCCACGTCGAGAAATTGTTCAGGGTTCTCGGATGTGCTGACGAGTTTAAAACTCGTTTGGCTACATTCAAGCTGGAAGGTGACGCTCAGAATTGGTGGACTGCCCTTGTGCAGGCAAAGGGGGATGATTTTGCTGAGACTTGTTCATGGGCAGGGTTCATTGAGGTGTTTTATAAGCAGTACATTCCGATGGCAGAAAAGCTGAGATATGAGAGGGAATACGGGTCTATTCGTCAGGGTGACCATGAGTCTTCTGGAGATTTCATGCAGCGTTTCTTACGTCTGGCTAGTTTCGTGGGGCCAGAGGTTACTGGGGATTCGGTTCGTCAGGCTCGTCACTTCAAATGGGCTCTTAAGGGATGGGTGTTAGACAGGATTGTTAACACTCCATATGAGGATGTGGCTAGTGTTCAGGATGCTGCGCGCAACATTGAGTTGCTGCATGAGGACAGGAGATCTAATAAACGTGATAGGGATGGCAACAGGGTTGATACTCGGGGTCAGGGTCGTCAGGACCAGAGACAGGAGTTTCGAGGTCGTCAGGACCAGAGACAGGAGTTTCGAGGTCGTCAGGACCATGGACGTGATCAGCAGGGTCGCCAGGACCGAGGTGGTGATTATAGGAGACAGGATTCTAGGAACCAGGGTCGTCAGGATTATGGTCGGTATGGTGGTGACCGTCAGGGTCAGGGTAGTAATAACAGGCGCAGGGATTCTCAGCAGTATCAGCAGTCGGGATCGTCAGGTCAGAAGAAGGCTGACGAGATTCTTCCTCCTCCTCCTACATGTGCTTCATGTGGGAAGTCTCATCCAGGTCCGTGTTACAAAGCTTCTGGTGCTTGTTTCTGGTGTGGATCTAATCAGCACAAAGTCAAGGACTGCCCTAGGAAGAATGCTGGTGAACCTAAAGTTGATTCTAGGACAGCTCCTACTTCGGGACGGGTTTATTCTTTGACTCGTGATCAGGCTGCTAGCACCTCAGGTACTATTACGGGTTTTCTACATATTGGAGATCGTACTGTTTTTGTTTTATTTGACACCGGTGCCACTCATTCTATCATATCCACTTCACTTGCAAATAAAATAAACATTAAACCCACAAAATTAATGAATCGTATATCTATTGCTACCCCGATGAAAACTCATGTGATTATTGATGTTGAGTATGTTAAGTGCCCTCTCCGTTTCGATGATCGTGTTCGTTCTGCGAACCTTCTTCCCATTGACATGGTCGATTTTGATATTATTCTGGGCATGGACTGGTTAGCTGCTCATAAGGCGACCATTGATTGCTATGCTCGTAAGGTGATCTTTGGTGATCTCCACCATCCTGATTATGTTTATTCTGGTTCCCAACCTCTGAAATCTGTAAAGATTATTTCGGCTATGAAAGCCCGGACTTTGATTTCGCATGGCTGTCTTGGTTTTCTTGCTTCTATTAAAGATACCTCTGTTGATGTTCCTAGCATTGATAGTATTCGTACTGTGCGCGATTTCGCCGATGTATTTCCGGATGAACTTCCTGGCATTCCTCCTGTCAGGGAAGTCGAATTTAGCATTGATCTGGTTCCGGGTGCTGAACCCATATCTAAAGCTCCTTACCGCATGGCACCGATTGAATTAAAGGAATTAAAGGAGCAATTGCAAGAACTGTTGGAAAATGGTTTTATTCGTCCGAGCGTATCTCCTTGGGGTGCTCCCGTGTTGTTTGTTAAGAAGAAAGATGGGAGCATGCGTCTTTGCATCGATTATCGGGAGCTAAACCGTATTACGATTCGTAACCGCTATCCTCTTCCTCGCATAGATGATTTATTCGATCAGTTGCAAGGAGCGAGGCATTTCTCTAAAATTGATCTGAGGTCTGGATATCACCAGCTTAGGGTGAGGGAGCAGGATGTTCCTAAAACGGCCTTTCGCACTCGGTACGGTCACTATGAATTCTTGGTTATGCCTTTTGGTCTGACCAATGCTCCTGCTGTGTTTATGGACCTAATGAACCGGGTATTCCATGAATTTCTCGATAAGTTCGTCATTGTCTTCATAGATGATATCCTTGTGTACTCTAAAACCGAGGCGGAGCACGAGCAACATCTTAGTATAGTTCTGGAGATTCTTCGACAGCAGAAATTGTATGCAAAGTTTTCGAAGTGCGAGTTTTGGTTGGATCGAGTGGCTTTCTTGGGTCACATAGTTTCTGCAGACGGCATCACGATGGATCCGGCAAAGGTTGAGGCTATCACAAAATGGCCAAGACCTACAAATGTGACGGAGGTGAGGAGTTTCCTGGGTCTTGCTGGGTATTATAGGAGATTTGTTGAGGGCTTTTCGCGTCTTGCATTGCCTTTAACACAGTTGATGAGGAAAGGAGAGAAGTTTATTTGGACTGATGAACGAGAAAGTAGTTTCGAAGAGTTGAAGAAGCGGTTAGTGTCGGCACCTATCTTGACTCTTCCATCGGGTTCCGGCGGTTTTCAGATTTACAGCGATGCATCGAAGAAAGGTTTAGGATGTGTTTTGATGCAGCATGGGAAGGTGATCGCCTATGCTTCGAGGCAGCTGAAGCCTTATGAGGTGAACTATCCGACGCATGATCTTGAGTTAGCGGCTGTGGTGTTCGCGCTAAAGATTTGGCGCCATTATTTGTATGGGGAGACTTGTGACATTTTCACTGATCATAAGAGTCTTAAATACATCTTCACCCAGAAAGAGTTGAATATGAGGCAGAGGCGTTGGTTGGAGCTTCTGAAAGATTATGATGCCAATATTCAGTATCATCCCGGTAAGGCGAATGTGGTCGCTGATGCTCTGAGTAGGAAATCCGGTATGATCGCGAGTTTGGAGTTTGAGCCTCGTATTTTGCATGATTTAGAGCTTCTTGATGTGGAGTTTTGTGTTCGTGGTCACGGCGGTTATTGGGCTAGCCTTACGGTTGAGTCCAATCTTATCTTGCGCATTAAGGAAGCTCAGAAAGAGGATGGTGAGCTGTGGGCTATAGTTCAAAATGTTGAGGACGGCAAGCAATCAGAGTTTAGAGTTGATGACTCCGGTGTTGTATGGTTTGAGGATCGTCTCTGTGTTCCCAACGATCCTGAGCTTAAGGAGGCTGTTCTATCGGAGGCTCATAGTTCCCCTTTCACTATACATCCTGGTTCTACCAAGATGTACCGGGACCTTAAGCAACATTTCTGGTGGAATGGCATGAAACAGGATGTGGCTTCGTTTGTGTCTAAGTGTTTGACTTGCCAGCAGGTCAAGATTGAACACCAGAGAGCTAGTGGGTTGCTTCAGCCATTGGAGATTCCGAAGTGGAAATGGGAGGAAATTTCCATGGATTTTGTGACTGGTTTACCTCTTACTCGTAGGAAGCATGATGCAATTTGGGTGGTCGTTGATCGACTAACCAAGTCTGCTCACTTCCTCCCTATTCGTGTGGATTACAGTGTTAGTAAATTGGCGGACATATTTCAGCAGGAAATCGTTAGGCTTCATGGCATGCCTACGGCCATTATATCAGATAGGGATCCTCGGTTTACGTCACGTTTCTGGAAGGGATTGCATAAGGCTTGGGATACGCGCCTTAAGTTCAGCACGGCTTTTCACCCTCAGACGGATGGTCAGTCGGAGAGGACCATTCAGACTTTAGAGGACATGTTGAGGGCATGTGCCTTAGAGTGGACTGGCAGCTGGGATGATTATTTGTGTTTGGTAGAGTTCGCATATAATAACAGTTGGCACGCGAGTATTCGTATGGCTCCATTTGAGATGTTATATGGTCGGAAATGTAGGGCTCCGGTTTGTTGGAACGAGGTAGGTGAACGCGTTATTGAGGGACCGGAGTTAGTTCAGATTGCTACTGAGAAAGTGGATGTTGCTAGGGAGAAGTTAAAGGAAGCTAGAGCTCGTCAAAAGAGTTACGCTGACAAGCATCGGCGTGACTTGGAGTTTAACGTCGGTGATCGGGTATTTCTTAAGGTTTCACCGTTTCGGGGAGTTAAACGTTTTGGAATAAAGGGCAAGCTCAGTCCTCGTTTCATTGGACCGTTTGAGATTTTGGATCGTATCGGAGAAGTTTCGTATCGTTTGGCTCTTCCTCCGCAGTTATCACATGTTCACGACGTCTTTCATGTATCTCTCCTGAGGGGATACAATTATCATCCTCTGCATGTGGTGTCTTACCCTCTTGATCAGATTCAGCCCGATATGTCTCTTCCGGAGGAGCCGGAAGCTGTCCTTGATCGCCAAGAGCGAGTTATGAGACGTAAAGTTATTCCTTTTGTTAAGATTCTTTGGCGGAATCACCCAGAGCGGGAAGCTACCTGGGAGACCGAGGAGTCTATTCGAGCTAGTTATCCTCACTTTGTTTTCTGATTCTGGTATGTCTCTATTTTGTTTCCGATTCGTTTCATTCTGATTCTTTGCAAATTTCGGGGACGAAATTTTTCTTTTTAGAGGGGAAGAAGTTGTAACACCTAAGATTTATAAAGCATGTAAAATTACCAAAATGCCCCTGCTAGTTTAAAAATTAATTAAAGGCTTATAATGTGTCAAATAAATTCCAACTTCTGACAATGCACATGTTATGATCCTAAATAATTTTAAGAATTTCACTTAACATTTTGACAAGTGGCAAAATTACCAAATTACCCCTGTAACATTTATAAATGAATAAAAGCATTATAAAGTCCCGAATTCATCCCGAACCTCTGGAAACGAACTACGAATCAAGTGAAATAATTATGAATCATGATACTAATATTTTTGCAAGTCCAAAAATGTATTATTTACCTACAATAATAATAATGTCGATTTATATGTAATTAAAGTTATTAAAATACATTTAATTGTGCAAGATAAATACAAATCTAAATCCTAAACATGGTAACTATTATGTCCAGCTAATTAAACCAAATTCTCTGCTCATTTACCTCCTTAAGGCTCGGCATATACTCTTTATAGTTATCCCATTCATTGAAATTGATTTACCCTAATTTATTCCTAGCCGACAATTCAAAACTCTCCCAAATAATTCATTCGATCCCTCCCATAAGCCAAGACAAATTTTCTGGAGTTCATTGCATCACTAAGGAGTTTAGAAAAATAGCAAGTCGATTTGTAAGGGCCTAGATCAAGAGCTATCGAATTTCTTCTTCATATTTCACTCGAAAGGTATTAAATCCCAAATAATTCATTCGATTGTGTAATAATTCGTTTCTTAATTTTCCTGGAGTCCTTACATTATGTGTGATCTGGGAAAAATATGTACAAGGTCATTGGGTTCCATTTGAAGCCGTGGTAAATTCTTGTGGTTCGAAAGTTCTAGCCGAGAAGCCATAAATCGTGCACCACTCTTCCACTCGTTCTAAAAATCCTCTGGTATTTTTCCCAGCCTCTATTAATCGTATATATCATGAGAAAAATAATAAAAATGGTCCATGCATTGTGTATAAATCGTATGATAATTCTTGTGATATTAAACCCTAAAATCGAATTTAATTAAGAAATTATGCATGCGATTTTTCCTGGACAAATGAATAATTTTAGTGGACTCTATGATCATCAAACAACACTAGAAAAATGCTTATTTGATTTATTGAAGCTTAAAACTAATTTTGGTGAATTATATTGTAATCGGCTAAAAGAGAAATAAGGGCAAAAATACCTTAGCGTGGAAACTAGGGTTTAAAACTAAGAGGATCTGATCTTAAATGGACAATAATGAGGTGGTAATGATGGCATAATGATTGGGGTCGGCTAGGGTTTTATTTGGCTAAATATTGTGTTTGTCGATTTGAATTTAAATATAAAAGGGTGTGTTTTGTAAATATTAAAACTATTGGGCTATTTTTGTCATGTTATATAAATCATGTAGAATCTGTAAAAATTATAAAATGAAGGGTCTATGTGTAAAATTCGTGATATAATGAATTAAATTGTAATTATTATGTCGAATTGGAAATTAATTAAACACAAGGACTAAACATGTAATTTTCTGAAAGTTGTGGTCGAATTGTGTTATTAATGATATTCAGGGACTAAGGTGAAAATTTGGATATTTGTTGGGCTATTGTGTAATTATTATTAATTAAGGATTTAAATGTAAATTTTAAGACTTAATATGTAACTTTATTAAAATAGAGGGACCAAACTTGTGAATTCTAGAAACTTGGGGCTGTTTTGAATAAATAAATATATTCAGGAGATTATGTGTCATTTTGATAATTTAATGGCTTGACATGTAACTATTGGTAATTAAAAGTTGAAATTGTAAGTTTAAGGACTGAATATGTAATTTTGATAACTGGAGGGACCTAATGTGTAAATATGGAATAATTGGAGATCTGATTGTATAACTCACTAAAATAAGTAACCATGATGTAAATTTGATAAACCAAGGGTTTAAGGTGTAATTATGCTTGTTTGAAGGTTTAAAATGTAAATTTGGAAGTTCAGGGGTATAAAATGTAAATTGTGAAAACCTTAAGGACCAAAAGTGTAAATATGATAAAGACACTTTATCTCCAGCAAATGTTAATTAAATTAAGCCATATACTAAATATTTCTAAAAGTGGAAACCTTCTAATTATGGAAACTTTCTAAAAGTGGAAACTTACTAAAAAGGGAAAGTTGCTTAAAATGGAAAGATGATTAATTTAGAATGATTTGTAATCCCCTTCTACTCCTCTAGGTGTGAAGAAGGAGAGACTTTGAGCTTTCCCCATTTCTGTGTTTGTTTCCTACTTTGCTTTCGACATAAGGTACGGATACTCTACCCTTTTTAAGAAAGGGTGTCTTATCACCTATACTTCGATGTTGAGTTATGAACCTTTAATATGACCCTTTTGCTATGAACCTTTTGATATGAACCTATTCACATGACTTTGAGATTCACTTTCCATATGACTTTGAGATATACTTTGATATGACTTTGAAATGAACCCGTTTGCATGACTTTGAGACCTGACTCTTAGTTTGATACCCGAGCCACCTTTTTGTTTCCTAGCCAGGAAGGTAACCTGGCCATGTCTGTGATGCACCACTGGCATGACTCCTGTGTGGGGGAGTGATTTCTCACGCCGTCCCCTTTTATATTATGATATGGCCATTATGATTTTGAGTATTATGATTTTGAGATGACTTTGAGTGGGGGCGTATGGATTGCAATCCTAGATTTGTTATGTTTAGTGGATTTAACTATGACTTTGAGTATGACTTTGAGGTGACTGGTGCATGTGTGCTATACACGCCTTTCACATTTATGGGAGCTGATCACTCCACCCTTTTGATACATGAGGACACCCCTCATATTATCTGGTTGCCTGAGAGGTATCCCCTCTGATTGTGAGATCTTGACTTTGAGTAATATGATGTTGAGATATGATTTTGAGTATGGGCTCGTGGTGGATGACTATCCTATCCTTCATTTCTATTTTCTCTTTGTTTATACCTTATGATATTTCCCAGTGCTTCATTATATTTCTGTTTCATTATCTTTGTTATATTATGTATCTGTTCACTGGGCTTTGTAAGCTCAGCCGCACGTTTTCTTTTCCGTGTGCGGCAGGTATCTAGCTGGGAGATGGATTTATGCTTGGGATGAGAGTTAGAGGAGCTTTTGCCTTAGATGATGTCCTACCCTAGTTTTACCATTTTATTTCAGACTTTGAATATTGGATCTATTCCGTTATGTATTTCCTTGGGATTATTTCTTCCTTTCATTTGAGACTTATGTATTGAATTCCAGTCATGTTGACTTGGTTTATTTCATGATTATGTTTATTGGCTTCCGCTGTGAATATGTATGTATGCTTTGATTTGTCACCATAATGTGATGCTTCTACCCTTGTCGGGTTGGGGTGTTACACTATCTGCCTGACCAAGACCCATATATGATAACTGCCTTTTTAGGGGGCAGATACGTCAAATATAGTATAGTGAGTTTCCAAGGTATTGCAAAGGAAATATGCAAACCTGGGTCGTTCTTCCCAACGAGGTGTGAAATCTGTAATAGAACGAATGTGTGATCGGGTGATGTTGAACAGGAAAGGGGTTATGACTAATTTTTATTAAGAAATAAAAGAAAATAGCTTAAATAAGCTACATGAACAAAAACTAAAAATTAGAAAACCTAAAAATGTAAAAGGAATTAAAAACGTACGTTTAGTTTAAATAAACGTAAACGTACAAAAAAAAAGTGAATTCTGTCAAATAAAACTCCCACAAATGTGAAAATTATATTTTTGGAATCCTAAAAGTAAATAAAAATTATTGGAAAAAGAAAATAAATTATTACACTATTTAATTAATTATTATAAATTAAAAACTAAATAAAACTATTTAATAATTACCTAAAAAATAAGAAAATCTAAAATAAGCTTAGAAAAATAAAATTAAAACTAAGAAAAATCTAAAATATTATAAAATGAATTTTGAAACTGAAAATATATTTATTACACAATTATTCTATTTATTATTAATTATTTACTATTATTTAATTACAAAAACTATTATTGAATTATTAAAAATATTAAACAACCTAAGAAAAATCTGAAACTTTTTACATAATTCTAAAATAAATAAAAGAACTTAGGAAAAATATAAAAACACTATGTGCTTAATGAAAATAAGCAAATAAGCAATAAGCTTCTAAATAGAAGCTATCACTTAGCTTTAAAATGGTTCTTTTTTGGTTTTCTTTTTCTGGAACTATTTGTACACTAATATTATACAAGTTTAACCAAAATTAAAACTTTACAAACCTAGAAATAAGCAGATTATGGGCTTATGACTTATTCAGTAGAGCTTTTGGGCTCACAGTGAAGTCATAAGCATAAAATGAGCTTGAAAAAGCTTTATACATGAAACAAAAGATAAAATAATATGTGCACAAGTCCAATGGACAAGACACAAGCACTAATAAGCTCTGAATAAGCAAATCAACAAGGTACTGCTAGAGTACCAAAGGTACTGCTAGAGTAAAATCAACCTGCTGATAATGTAAGTGATTCTGCTGATAGTGCAAGTGATTCTGCTGACCAAACATCCCTACAGCTACTCTAAGAGAATAAGCTTAATAAGCCAAAATAAGAAATGGAGTAGTGAGCTAGATTGGTTGGCTTTCCAAAAAGTCCAAGCTCACACTGTGGGGACCACAGGAGAGCTTTTGAGGAGCTTATGAAGTAGGCATGAGCATACTGATTACTCAGCAGACTCATGAAAATGAGATAAGTTAAAAGCCACTTGCAGCCCTATCAAATAAGCTGCAAGTTGAAAATAATAAGCTTGTGAAATAGGCTGAGCATACTGATTTCTCAGTACACTCAGCAAAGGGGCAAACAACAAGCTCTTGATTAACTTATCAAATAAGCTTGTAAAAGCTCAACAAGCACTGAACCAAAGATAATGATGGATTAGCTTCACATAAAGCCAAATATCATAAGCCAAATATCATAAGCTAGGGGTCAATGAGGAGCTTTTAATAAGCTTAGGAAAACAGCTCAACTTCACTGTTTGCTCAGTGAAGTGAGTAACTTGGAACAAAATAGATGGGTATGAGAAGTACTCTAAATAAGCTATAAAAGGAAAATAAGTACAAACATAAACAACTAGGCCATAAGGGCTACACAAAACAACAAATCACACAAGCTAAAGCTAACAAATCAAGATTGTGCAAGCTTATGAAAAATGGGGGTAACAGACCTGCACAGGACAATTTGCAGAAAAAGTGCTAACAAGAAGCTATCATATAAGCAGATTAGCTAGGGTAATAAAGATAACTAAAAATATTCTAATGAAGATGAGCAGCAAAATATGATAATCCTAGAAGAATAAGACATGTAATCTAATATTAAGTCCTAGAGAAAATTAATTAGTTCAATCAAAAACTTACTAACTAAAATTTTGACTTTTTAAGTTTATGATCAAAGTTGACTAACATGAACTTTGATCTGAATCTACTGATTGAATATGCAAGATTAAACAATAAGAACATGAATTTAAACAAGATAAACAACTTTTAAACAGATATGCAAGATTCTAGGATCTAACAATCTCACAGTTTACAAATAAAGAAGAGCAAGTGTCAATTTGACTTTTTCATGTGTAACACTGCTTGATTAAAGTTTTCACTGAGTCACTTAGGTTCTATGTGATGTACATCAAACAAGAACAACAACTCAAATAACCTATAACACAGTTTAAGCATTAAATCCAAACAACCTTTAAATTGGACCAAATTGAGATTTTCAATCCATAAGACTGTATTAGCATATTATATCAAATCCAGGGGTCACAATTTGTCAAATTAGACCATTTTAAGCATAAACATATAGTCACATAGTCTAAGCCTAGGATTATCAAGAACATTCCCATTGATAGTCAAAATGAGTTTCAAAGCAACAATCCAATCCAAAACATAATTACCTAAGATTAAGCTAGATAATGACTAAGAAACAGCAAATAAACATGAAAACACAAAGAGCAAAGAAGATTAAAGACTAGAACAGTAAAATGCAAAAAAAATGGTAAAAAGGGCTTACAAAGTGAAATCCAAGTAGAAACTGAGAACCAAGGCCACATAACACATCCTATAGCTTACCAATAAGCCACTAAACCAAAGGCAATCCACAATTAACCTTGCTCCATGCAGATTTCACCAAGAACACTGATTTTTGTTTGTTTTTCTATTTTCTTGATTTCTTTTTGGTATTTTCCCTTTTTTAATGACTATAACTTGTTTTGATGTATCTAAAAGCTTAGTGAGCTTTGTCAGGAGCCTACATGAGCTAATTGAGTCCAATAAACAACCATAATCGACATTAATTTAAATGACATGAATTTAAATGGTACGGATAAGAAAAACATGAAATTTAAAGATAGATTGAGATTAAAACTGTAAATAAGGTTTGTTATTCACTGTCAATGATTAACAAAACACTTGAAAGCATTAAATTGACATGAAATTAAAGAAAGCAGTAAATTGATTAACTAGTGACCATGGCTAATCCATGATCCAGTAAAACTACAACTACATGACCATTGCTAATCTCTGGTGGTCTCTTCCTTTGCCTCCTCTTTGATCTTTATAGTCTTTTGGACTCTCCTCATGTTTCTGGTCAAATCCCACTTCTAATTGTGACCATTGATTAAGCAGAAGTGATCACAGCCTTTAAATTTACTTTTGGCGCCAAAAGTCTTATAGGCTGCTTGGGGCAGTTTTAGAGCAATTAATGCTTCTTGGTTGATTGTGGAGGTGGAGGGGGACAATTGAGATATGGTGGATGTGTCAGGGGTGGTATTGCAGAGAAACCTGTCGGTGAGGTGGTATTGGCGGGCAAGTTGGGGAAGAAGACGGGTCAAACTTGGGTTTGACCCCGATATTAGTTTAAAGGGTTGGGTCGGGTTTGGTTGGTTATGTGGGCTGGGTTGATTATTTGGGCTGGGGTTGGGTTGTGTTTTGTTTATTGGGTTTTGGATTTAAGGATTTGGATTTTGGGTTTAATAAAGAATCCGTTTGGTTTGCTTTGTAAATAAGCCCAAGGACTAACTTTGTAATTCCTGCATAGTTGAGGGGTTAAACCTGTAATATTTCCAAAGTTATCACAAGGACTAATATTGCTAAGTTTGATAAACCAAAGGACTAAAGTTGACTTTTCTTTTATTTTAAACCTTCAGGGACTAGTTTTGCCAATTTGTGAAACTTCAGGGACTGAAAATGACAATTTTGTGAACTTTGTATGTTTTTCACTTGTTTTCAATCTTTTTGTACCTGAATCACATAAAAACACATTTCAATGATATTTGTAACATTTATTTGGTCATTTGTGTGCTTTTGGTTGTTTTTGTGGGTTTAAATAAGATAAAATATATGTGTATTTAGACACATATCAAATCCCCCACACTAAACTATTGCTAGTCCCTAGCAATCTTTTATGAAAATTTAATGGATTTTATCTCTTTACCAAAAGCCATTACTTCTGGAGTAGCCAATGTTTTAGTATGTGATACTTTGGTACAATGATAACCAAATGATTTTGAGCAAACCATCAGCTGTCAACGGATTTGATTTGTCTTTACCAAAAGCCGTTTGCTTCTGGACTAGCCAACTCTTCACTTATAAAGATATGGTGAGTCGAAAACCATACAATTTTGGGCAAATTGCAAGCCATAAACGGATTTGATTTATCTTTACCAAGAGCCGTTTGCTCCTGGATTAGCCAATCCTTATGTGGGTTAGACATGGCGGACTGATAACCATTTATTGTGTTCTAAGTGAGAAAAAATTTTAAAATTTTGGCTAAAATGGGGGTACTAGATGGTACATTTGATCAAATTCGCTAGAATTCCCCCCCACACTTAGAACTGAATATTGCCCTCAATATTCAAAGTACCGGTTGTTAAACCAACACTTAGAACGTGAAAAGGAAATACTAATAGCCATTTATTTTATATACACAATTTTTTTTTTTTTTTTTTTTTTTTTTTTGACTTATATACATTAGTAGGGGCAACTCCCCCACACTAGGTGGGACATGGGTGAAAACCCATGTTTTACTACTGTTTTTATTAACCGAGTCGCTAGCTTGACTCGACCCCGAATTAATTAGTTCATGGGGAAAAGCCTCGACTCCTTCCATAAAGGAGTCACTTCCCTCATCCGGTGTGAGAGAAGGGGAAGAGTCGGAAATGATTGGATGAGAAGATGGAGTGGGATTTCCACTCACAGAATTATGAATACTCATGCACTAAGATGAGTCTAAGAATCCTTTAGAGTGAAGGAAACTTAGAAAAGGTAAGAAGAATCTTTTTTGGATTTTTGATTTTATAATTCTGCTAAGAAAATAAGAGAATATGAAAAAGGATGGTAAATATACAATGGATGTATACTCAACAATCACTAATGCTTCAAATTCGTTAAACGCAGCACACCTCCCCGGCAGCGGCGCCAATTTGATAACTGCCTTTTTAGGGGGCAGATACGTCAAATATAGTATAGTGAGTTTCCAAGGTATTGCAAAGGAAATATGCAAACCTGGGTCGTTCTTCCCAACGAGGTGTGAAATCTGTAATAGAACGAATGTGTGATCGGGTGATGTTGAACAGGAAAGGGGTTATGACTAATTTTTATTAAGAAATAAAAGAAAATAGCTTAAATAAGCTACATGAACAAAAACTAGAAATTAGAAAACCTAAAAATGTAAAAGGAATTAAAAACGTACGTTTAGTTTAAATAAACGTAAACGTACAAAATAAAAAGTGAATTCTGTCAAATATAACTCCCACAAATGTGAAAATTATATTTTTGGAATCCTAAAAGTAAATAAAAATTATTGGAAAAAGAAAATAAATTATTACACTATTTAATTAATTATTATAAATTAAAAACTAAATAAAACTATTTAATAATTACCTAAAAAATAAGAAAATCTAAAATAAGCTTAGAAAAATAAAATTAAAACTAAGAAAAATCTAAAATATTATAAAATGAATTTTGAAACTGAAAATATATTTATTACACAATTATTCTATTTATTATTAATTATTTACTATTATTTAATTACAAAAACTATTATTGAATTATTAAAAATATTAAACAACCTAAGAAAAATCTGAAACTTTTTACATAATTCTAAAATAAATAAAAGAACTTAGGAAAAATATAAAAACACTATGTGCTTAATGAAAATAAGAAAATAAGCAATAAGCTTCTAAATAGAAGCTATCACTTAGCTTTAAAATGGTTCTTTTTTGGTTTTTCTTTTTCTGGAACTATTTGTACACTAATATTATACAAGTTTAACAAAAATAAAACTTTACAAACCTAGAAATAAGCAGATTGTGGGCTTATGACTTATTCAGTAGAGCTTTTGGGCTCACAGTGAAGTCATAAGCATAAAATGAGCTTGAAAAAGCTTTATACATGAAACAAAAGATAAAATAATATGTGCACAAGTCCAATGGACAAGACACAAGCACTAATAAGCTCTGAATAAGCAAATCAACAAGGTACTGCTAGAGTACCAAAGGTACTGCTAGAGTAAAATCAACCTGCTGATAATGTAAGTGATTCTGCTGATAGTGCAAGTGATTCTGCTGACCAAACATCCCTGCAGCTACTCTAAGAGAATAAGCTTAATAAGCCAAAATAAGAAATGGAGTAGTGAGCTAGATTGGTTGGCTTTCCAAAAAGTCCAAGCTCACACTGTGGGGACCACAGGAGAGCTTTTGAGGAGCTTATGAAGTAGGCATGAGCATACTGATTACTCAGCAGACTCATGAAAATGAGATAAGTTAAAAGCCACTTGCAGCCCTATCAAATAAGCTGCAAGTTGAAAATAAGAAGCTTGTGAAATAGGCTGAGCATACTGATTTCTCAGTACACTCAGCAAAGGGGCAAACAACAAGCTCTTGATTAACTTATCAAATAAGCTTGTAAAAGCTCAACAAGCACTGAACCAAAGATAATGATGGATTAGCTTCACATAAAGCCAAATATCATAAGCTAGGGGTCAATGAGGAGCTTTTAATAAGCTTAGGAAAACGGCTCAACTTCACTGTTTGCTCAGTGAAGTGAGTAACTTGGAACAAAATAGATGGGTATGAGAAGTACTCTAAATAAGCTATAAAAGGAAAATAAGTACAAACATAAACAACTAGGCCATAAGGGCTACACAAAACAACAAATCACACAAGCTAAAGCTAACAAATCAAGATTGTGCAAGCTTATGAAAAACGGGGTAACAGACCTGCACAGGACAATTTGCAGAAAAAGTGCTAACAAGAAGCTATCATATAAGCAGATTAGCTAGGGTAATAAAGATAACTAAAAATATTCTAATGAAGATGAGCAGCAAAATATGATAATCCTAGAAGAATAAGACCTGTAATCTAATATTAAGTCCTAGAGAAAATTAATTAGTTCAATCAAAAACTTACTAACTAAAATTTTGACTTTTTAAGTTTATGATCAAAGTTGACTAACATGAACTTTGATCTGAATCTACTGATTGAATATGCAAGATTAAACAATAAGAACATGAATTTAAACAAGATAAACAACTTTTAAATAGATATGCAAGATTCTAGGATCTAACAATCTCACAGTTTACAAATAAAGAAGAGCAAGTGTCAATTTGACTTTTTCATGTGTAACACTGCTTGATTAAAGTTTTCACTGAGTCACTTAGGTTCTATGTGATGTACATCAAACAAGAACAACAACTCAAATAACCTATAACACAGTTTAAGCATTAAATCCAAACAACCTTTAAATTGGACCAAATTGAGATTTTCAATCCATAAGACTGTATTAGCATATTATATCAAATCCAGGGGTCACAATTTGTCAAATTAGACCATTTTAAGCATAAACATATAGTCACATAGTCTAAGCCTAGGATTATCAAGAACATTCCCATTGACAGTCAAAATGAGTTTCAAAGCAACAATCCAATCCAAAACATAATTACCTAAGATTAAGCTAGATAATGACTAAGAAACAGCAAATAAACATGAAAACACAAAGAGCAAAGAAGATTAAAGACTAGAACAGTAAAATGCAAAAAAAATGGTAAAAAGGGCTTACAAAGTGAAATCCAAGTAGAAACTGAGAACCAAGGCCACATAACACATCCTATAGCTTACCAATAAGCCACTAAACCAAAGGCAATCCACAATTAACCTTGCTCCATGCAGATTTCACCAAGAACACTGATTTTTGTTTGTTTTTCTATTTTCTTGATTTCTTTTTGGTATTTTCCCTTTTTTAATGACTATAACTTGTTTTGATGTATCTAAAAGCTTAGTGAGCTTTGTCAGGAGCCTACATGAGCTAATTGAGTCCAATAAACAACCATAATCGACATTAATTTAAATGACATGAATTTAAATGGTACGGATAAGAAAAACATGAAATTTAAAGATAGATTGAGATTAAAACTGTAAATAAGGTTTGTTATTCACTGTCAATGATTAACAAAACACTTGAAAGCATTAAATTGACATGAAATTAAAGAAAGCAGTAAATTGATTAACTAGTGACCATGGCTAATCCATGATCCAGTAAAACTACAACTACATGACCATTGCTAATCTCTGGTGGTCTCTTCCTTTGCCTCCTCTTTGATCTTTATAGTCTTTTGGACTCTCCTCATGTTTCTGGTCAAATCCCACTTCTAATTGTGACCATTGATTAAGCAGAAGTGATCACAGCCTTTAAATTTACTTTTGGCGCCAAAAGTCTTATAGGCTGCTTGGGGCAGTTTTAGAGCAATTAATGCTTCTTGGTTGATTGTGGAGGTGGAGGGGGACAATTGAGATATGGTGGATGTGTCAGGGGTGGTATTGCAGAGAAACCTGTCGGTGAGGTGGTATTGGCGGGCAAGTTGGGGAAGAAGACGGGTCAAACTTGGGTTTGACCCCGATATTAGTTTAAAGGGTTGGGTCGGGTTTGGTTGGTTATGTGGGCTGGGTTGATTATTTGGGCTGGGGTTGGGTTGTGTTTTGTTTATTGGGTTTTGGATTTAAGGATTTGGATTTTGGGTTTAATAAAGAATCCGTTTGGTTTGCTTTGTAAATAAGCCCAAGGACTAACTTTGTAATTCCTGCATAGTTGAGGGGTTAAACCTGTAATATTTCCAAAGTTATCACAAGGACTAATATTGCTAAGTTTGATAAACCAAAGGACTAAAGTTGACTTTTCTTTTATTTTAAACCTTCAGGGACTAGTTTTGCCAATTTGTGAAACTTCAGGGACTGAAAATGACAATTTTGTGAACTTTGTATGTTTTTCACTTGTTTTCAATCTTTTTGTACCTGAATCACATAAAAACACATTTCAATGATATTTGTAACATTTATTTGGTCATTTGTGTGCTTTTGGTTGTTTTTGTGGGTTTAAATAAGGTAAAATATATGTGTATTTAGACACATATCAAATCCCCCACACTAAACTATTGCTAGTCCCTAGCAATCTTTTATGAAAATTTAATGGATTTTATCTCTTTACCAAAAGCCATTACTTCTGGAGTAGCCAATGTTTTAGTATGTGATACTTTGGTACAATGATAACCAAATGATTTTGAGCAAACCATCAGCTGTCAACGGATTTGATTTGTCTTTACCAAAAGCCGTTTGCTTCTGGACTAGCCAACTCTTCACTTATAAAGATATGGTGAGTCGAATACCATACAATTTTGGGCAAATTGCAAGCCATAAACGGATTTGATTTATCTTTACCAAGAGCCGTTTGCTCCTGGATTAGCCAATCCTTAAGTGGGTTAGACATGGCGGACTGATAACCATTTATTGCGTTCTAAGTGAGAAAAAATTTTAAAATTTTGGCCAAAATGGGGGTACTAGATGGTACATTTGATCAAATTCGCTAGAATTCCCCCCCACACTTAGAACTGAATATTGCCCTCAATATTCAAAGTACCGGTTGTTAAACCAACACTTAGAACGTGAAAAGGAAATACTAATAGCCATTTATTTTATATACACAATTTTTTTTTTTTTTTTTTTTTTTTTTTGACTTATATACATTAGTAGGGGCAACTCCCCCACACTAGGTGGGACATGGGTGAAAACCCATGTTTTACTACTGTTTTTATTAACCGAGTCGCTAGCTTGACTCGACCCCGAATTAATTAGTTCATGGGGAAAAGCCTCGACTCCTTCCATAAAGGAGTCACTTCCCTCATCCGGTGTGAGAGAAGGGGAAGAGTCGGAAATGATTGGATGAGAAGATGGAGTGGGATTTCCACTCACAGAATTATGAATACTCATGCACTAAGATGAGTCTAAGAATCCTTTAGAGTGAAGGAAACTTAGAAAAGGTAAGAAGAATCTTTTTTGGATTTTTGATTTTATAATTCTGCTAAGAAAATAAGAGAATATGAAAAAGGATGGTAAATATACAATGGATGTATACTCAACAATCACTAATGCTTCAAATTCGTTAAACGCAGCACACCTCCCCGGCAGCGGCGCCAATTTGATAACTGCCTTTTTAGGGGGCAGATACGTCAAATATAGTATAGTGAGTTTCCAAGGTATTGCAAAGGAAATATGCAAACCTGGGTCGTTCTTCCCAACGAGGTGTGAAATCTGTAATAGAACGAATGTGTGATCGGGTGATGTTGAACAGGAAAGGGGTTATGACTAATTTTTATTAAGAAATAAAAGAAAATAGCTTAAATAAGCTACATGAACAAAAACTAGAAATTAGAAAACCTAAAAATGTAAAAGGAATTAAAAAACGTACGTTTAGTTTAAATAAACGTAAACGTACAAAATAAAAAGTGAATTCTGTCAAATATAACTCCCACAAATGTGAAAATTATATTTTTGGAATCCTAAAAGTAAATAAAAATTATTGGAAAAAGAAAATAAATTATTACACTATTTAATTAATTATTATAAATTAAAAACTAAATAAAACTATTTAATAATTACCTAAAAAATAAGAAAATCTAAAATAAGCTTAGAAAAATAAAATTAAAACTAAGAAAAATCTAAAATATTATAAAATGAATTTTGAAACTGAAAATATATTTATTACACAATTATTCTATTTATTATTAATTATTTACTATTATTTAATTACAAAAACTATTATTGAATTATTAAAAATATTAAACAACCTAAGAAAAATCTGAAACTTTTTACATAATTCTAAAATAAATAAAAGAACTTAGGAAAAATATAAAAACACTATGTGCTTAATGAAAATAAGAAAATAAGCAATAAGCTTCTAAATAGAAGCTATCACTTAGCTTTAAAATGGTTCTTTTTTGGTTTTTCTTTTTCTGGAACTATTTGTACACTAATATTATACAAGTTTAACAAAAATAAAACTTTACAAACCTAGAAATAAGCAGATTGTGGGCTTATGACTTATTCAGTAGAGCTTTTGGGCTCACAGTGAAGTCATAAGCATAAAATGAGCTTGAAAAAGCTTTTATACATGAAACAAAAGATAAAATAATATGTGCACAAGTCCAATGGACAAGACACAAGCACTAATAAGCTCTGAATAAGCAAATCAACAAGGTACTGCTAGAGTACCAAAGGTACTGCTAGAGTAAAATCAACCTGCTGATAATGTAAGTGATTCTGCTGATAGTGCAAGTGATTCTGCTGACCAAACATCCCTGCAGCTACTCTAAGAGAATAAGCTTAATAAGCCAAAATAAGAAATGGAGTAGTGAGCTAGATTGGTTGGCTTTCCAAAAAGTCCAAGCTCACACTGTGGGGACCACAGGAGAGCTTTTGAGGAGCTTATGAAGTAGGCATGAGCATACTGATTACTCAGCAGACTCATGAAAATGAGATAAGTTAAAAGCCACTTGCAGCCCTATCAAATAAGCTGCAAGTTGAAAATAAGAAGCTTGTGAAATAGGCTGAGCATACTGATTTCTCAGTACACTCAGCAAAGGGGCAAACAACAAGCTCTTGATTAACTTATCAAATAAGCTTGTAAAAGCTCAACAAGCACTGAACCAAAGATAATGATGGATTAGCTTCACATAAAGCCAAATATCATAAGCTAGGGGTCAATGAGGAGCTTTTAATAAGCTTAGGAAAACGGCTCAACTTCACTGTTTGCTCAGTGAAGTGAGTAACTTGGAACAAAATAGATGGGTATGAGAAGTACTCTAAATAAGCTATAAAAGGAAAATAAGTACAAACATAAACAACTAGGCCATAAGGGCTACACAAAACAACAAATCACACAAGCTAAAGCTAACAAATCAAGATTGTGCAAGCTTATGAAAAACGGGGTAACAGACCTGCACAGGACAATTTGCAGAAAAAGTGCTAACAAGAAGCTATCATATAAGCAGATTAGCTAGGGTAATAAAGATAACTAAAAATATTCTAATGAAGATGAGCAGCAAAATATGATAATCCTAGAAGAATAAGACCTGTAATCTAATATTAAGTCCTAGAGAAAATTAATTAGTTCAATCAAAAACTTACTAACTAAAATTTTGACTTTTTAAGTTTATGATCAAAGTTGACTAACATGAACTTTGATCTGAATCTACTGATTGAATATGCAAGATTAAACAATAAGAACATGAATTTAAACAAGATAAACAACTTTTAAATAGATATGCAAGATTCTAGGATCTAACAATCTCACAGTTTACAAATAAAGAAGAGCAAGTGTCAATTTGACTTTTTCATGTGTAACACTGCTTGATTAAAGTTTTCACTGAGTCACTTAGGTTCTATGTGATGTACATCAAACAAGAACAACAACTCAAATAACCTATAACACAGTTTAAGCATTAAATCCAAACAACCTTTAAATTGGACCAAATTGAGATTTTCAATCCATAAGACTGTATTAGCATATTATATCAAATCCAGGGGTCACAATTTGTCAAATTAGACCATTTTAAGCATAAACATATAGTCACATAGTCTAAGCCTAGGATTATCAAGAACATTCCCATTGACAGTCAAAATGAGTTTCAAAGCAACAATCCAATCCAAAACATAATTACCTAAGATTAAGCTAGATAATGACTAAGAAACAGCAAATAAACATGAAAACACAAAGAGCAAAGAAGATTAAAGACTAGAACAGTAAAATGCAAAAAAAAATGGTAAAAAGGGCTTACAAAGTGAAATCCAAGTAGAAACTGAGAACCAAGGCCACATAACACATCCTATAGCTTACCAATAAGCCACTAAACCAAAGGCAATCCACAATTAACCTTGCTCCATGCAGATTTCACCAAGAACACTGATTTTTGTTTGTTTTTCTATTTTCTTGATTTCTTTTTGGTATTTTCCCTTTTTTAATGACTATAACTTGTTTTGATGTATCTAAAAGCTTAGTGAGCTTTGTCAGGAGCCTACATGAGCTAATTGAGTCCAATAAACAACCATAATCGACATTAATTTAAATGACATGAATTTAAATGGTACGGATAAGAAAAACATGAAATTTAAAGATAGATTGAGATTAAAACTGTAAATAAGGTTTGTTATTCACTGTCAATGATTAACAAAACACTTGAAAGCATTAAATTGACATGAAATTAAAGAAAGCAGTAAATTGATTAACTAGTGACCATGGCTAATCCATGATCCAGTAAAACTACAACTACATGACCATTGCTAATCTCTGGTGGTCTCTTCCTTTGCCTCCTCTTTGATCTTTATAGTCTTTTGGACTCTCCTCATGTTTCTGGTCAAATCCCACTTCTAATTGTGACCATTGATTAAGCAGAAGTGATCACAGCCTTTAAATTTACTTTTGGCGCCAAAAGTCTTATAGGCTGCTTGGGGCAGTTTTAGAGCAATTAATGCTTCTTGGTTGATTGTGGAGGTGGAGGGGGACAATTGAGATATGGTGGATGTGTCAGGGTGGTATTGCAGAGAAACCTGTGGGTGAGGTGGTATTGGCGGGCAAGTTGGGGAAGAAGACGGGTCAAACTTGGGTTTGACCCCGATATTAGTTTAAAGGGTTGGGTCGGGTTTGGTTGGTTATGTGGGCTGGGTTGATTATTTGGGCTGGGGTTGGGTTGTGTTTTGTTTATTAGGTTTTGGATTTAAGGATTTGGATTTTGGGTTAAATAAAGAATCCGTTTGGTTTGCTTTGTAAATAAGCCCAAGGACTAACTTTGTAATTCCTGCATAGTTGAGGGGTTAAACCTGTAATATTTCCAAAGTTATCACAAGGACTAATATTGCTAAGTTTGATAAACCAAAGGACTAAAGTTGACTTTTCTTTTATTTTAAACCTTCAGGGACTAGTTTTGCCAATTTGTGAAACTTCAGGGACTGAAAATGACAATTTTGTGAACTTTGTATGTTTTTCACTTGTTTTCAATCTTTTTGTACCTGAATCACATAAAAACACATTTCAATGATATTTGTAACATTTATTTGGTCATTTGTGTGCTTTTGGTTGTTTTTGTGGGTTTAAATAAGATAAAATATATGTGTATTTAGACACATATCAATATACTTTACCTCCAATTATCAAAGACTTAGAAAACACCAAGCACATATTTCAAATCCGTCTAGGCAAAGGCAGTCGCAAAGTTTATCCTAATTTCATCCTAGACAATGCAACCAATGCATCGCCGTTGCTTTTGCCTGAGGTTGCAGACACCCTTGATGAAGGCAACTCTTCAACACCTATTAAACTCGCAGAGGCAGAACATGGACCCACAGAGTTAACGGCAGGGACCCTAACCCCGCCAACAAGCGCTAGCAGCCCCTGGATAAACATGAAGAAAGTGTAGCAAAGTCCACTGAAAGTCCACCACACAACACCGAAACCACTACAGTACACAAACATCCTCAAGCCAGAAATTGGAATTATTCAAAGGCGAAGAGGATGAGGCCGCAAAGGAAAAGCTAAAAAAAAGATAAAGCATGAATAGTCCCACAACAGACCCGCAACCACACGTTGACAATCTTAGACGACAATGTTTCAGTAATGTAGGTAGCAGTGGTATCAGGTTTCATTAGCAGTAGTATCCGCTAAAATATATGTACAATAGCTATAAGTGAATCTAACAATGGTCGAACAGCAGCATGCCTTTATTTCAATTTTCAAAGGCATTATATATAGAAAGTTGCTGTCTTTTTCTGGCAAGTATTATTTAACTGCATTACTTTTCCTTGGAAATCTAGCAAACGATGAGGTCAGTTCGTACCACTGAACCATGTTACCACAGTTTTCATATAAGTCAGTAAAGTTTCCTTCAAATGTAATACTGCATATCTTCGCAGAAACAACAATTAAAGTGCAATAACAAAGCATCACATTTATGATGTAGATGGTTTGTTCAGCAACAAACAGCTACCTCTGTACAATTGACTCAATTATTTGCCACCAAAAATCTATCCAAACCTTTTCTAAAGTGACAGTCAAACATATGCTAACCCCTTAGACAGACAAAAAAAAGAAACAAACTGAATCAAAATAAGCGCCAAAAAGTCCCGCCGCAACGCGGTGGGCATTTCCAACTTGTTGTTGTACACGCTTTGCACGACTATGTTAATACAATAAAGAGGGAACAAAAAAACAATTTAGGTATTAGGATCTTATGCTCGATACCATGTAAGAGAGTTTAGGTTTATGAATCGTATGGTGATGAATGTTTTTGTGTCTCTCATTGATACAAAGAGAAAATACATATATAGGGGATACATATAAGCTATTTTGGGTTAATTGTTAATCACCCATAAATGCTAGCCTATCTCTAGCCAATCACAATAACTAAATTACAGCTCATCACTTATCTCTAGCTAATCACATAGCTAATTTACAGCTAGCACTTCCAACCGCAATTATAAAGCTAACCACACATCGTCAATTTGTCATTACATTGGCACTTTGATTGAAGGCTGTCAAGATTGAGATCCTACTCAGGATTGTTTTTGTCTTCGCCAGATCAGGATCGCAAGATTAGATTGAGATCATAAGATCCTACCAAAGTGTCTTGTCTTGCTAATATGCGTTGATGGGTCATAACATTATACACTTATACATATCTACCGAATATCAAACACGAAGTCATAAAATAGCCTAACAAAAACTTTGAAGTTCATACATCATTGTTGATAAATGAACAAAAGTGTACTACATCTGACTTTTTTAAGTGTTCATAGCTAAATGAACAATTTTGAGATAGAAGTAACAATAAGAAGATACGATTCATAAACATGCCAAAAATCCAAAACATAAAAAATCAATCTATGTCAAATGTTTAAGTAACTTCATTTCCCGCACAAAATAGAAATTTGATTCTCTTGTACAGTATTCGTCACGGCTTTATAGAACCAAAATATAAATAATATGGAGTAATATAATACTAACTCCGTCCCATAAAAACTATTAACTTTGACTTTTTTAAGTCTTTCTTTTTCAACTTTGACCTTAAATATTTATGCTTGCGTTATATAACTCTTGATGAAAAATATATGAATGGATTAGGATTTAAGTGTATTTTCATTGGTATAATTTTCATCAAGTATTATATAACGCAAACAAAAATATTTAATGTCAAAGTTGAAAAAGAAAGTGTTGGTCACCTCTTTTTTAGATCAAATCACACACATATAATATTCTAGAGAGAGAAAGATGTGATCTAGAGAGAGAAAGAGCTAGGGAGGAATAAGAGAGAATTTCTCTTTCACATTCATGAAATCACACCTCTCAAATGAGAGGTTTACACATTTATAGTCTCACATAACATAAGAGTAGGGAAGTGTGCCATGTTTACTTATCTGACTAATTCAATATTAACGTAAATCGTAAGACTAAAGTAGATGGCACACTTCTACTAATGTGTAGACTATATTTTTACGATTCTAACGAGCTATTACATGACCATATTACATTACTCATTGATTCGATAATGATCGTCACTTTAAGCATTCCCAACAATCTCCCCCTAAGGGACGATCATTGAGATCTCTCTTTGATTACATTTATGATCATCACTTTTGCGTTCCTAACAATCTCCCCCTAAGGGTTGATCATTGAGATCTCATTCTGTGACATGTGGATGATCATTAACCTTCTTTGATGCTTGAGTCTTCGTGTAATAGCTTTGCTAGATTCTTTTTTGCAATCATGCTTTGTGATTTTACAACCTTAAATGATCAATACTTGATGAATAATAACGTGTTCCCAACAATCTCCCCCTAAGTATTGGTCATCAAGGTTGCTTGACGTCGTCTTTGCTTCTTTGGCTTCTGACGTCTTCATAATCTTTGTTCTTTGTTCTTGATGTGAAATAATATGGTATGGTAATGATCTGCTGTGCTCCAATGGTCTTTGATTCTGGTGTCTTGATGTCGTTTCCATCATGCTCATATGTCTTTTGAATTTTTTTCTTCAACTGGTTCTCACTTCTTCAAACTTTGACTTGTGAAAGGTTGTGATGCTTGAACTTTTGACTTTTCTTTAACAATGTTGAACTTTTGTTATCTTTAAGTCTTTGTGAGAACTTATCTTCAGGATATGAGCATGATAGAATCTTGGTGGTACTCCAGGTTTGAATCTCCATGATTTCCTGCATGTAAACAATTAGCAATAAATCATCCGGTACTTATAGGTTTGAACTTTGAGATTGTCAACAGAAAAGTGTGAAGACTTTCTCTAATCCTTACCAAGGCCGTTCTGAATCAGATACCCTCGAAAGGTTATACACGGACACACCGAAGTGCACCAAATGATTTAGTGAGTCGCTGGAGATCACCCCACGACTGTAGACTGTTTTGGAGCAAACACTAAGCGTAATCCACAAGGAATTACCGAAGTGACCTGCTGTCAGGGCTGTTTGATGTTGACCCTGACAGGATTTCCATTCTATCACTGAGAATCACAAATTGTGAATTCTCTCAAGAACGTTCTCGGCAGATTACTAAGATCTGCGAAGGACTCTTCTTAATTTTACAATTGTTGTCCATGATGTAGAACAATAGTGTAATACTAAGTGTTCCTAAGAGATCTTTGATGAATCTCACGGCTTTAGACTCGATGCAAGTGCACATTTGTCTTGGTTGTCGGAGGCGTGGAGCAGATTGCCTCTTTTTTAATATCAACACATCTCGTAGTGAGAGGTCGATAGATAATGAAGGGTTCTCCGTGTAAAATGAAACAAGTGTCTTTTGAGAGATACCTGAATGGCTAGAAGGTTTAGTGCAGTGCGTCACTGGGTCCATGACGACTTTGTTCTTCAATACCGGTGATGCCCACAAACCAGTAGATTATGTATTGAACCCGGTGTCTGCCCTAAGGTTGATCATATGGAGGGCTATTTCTTTTCACCCTTTTCTTTACTTTTCTTTTTAATTCTTCAACCCCTTCTTTCTCCTTTCATTTTATTTCTCCTTTTTTCAATCATACCTAGGACTTTCTAGTACTAAACTATTGGTATTGTCCTTGGGTAGATCCCTCTGGCTCTGGCGGATCATAGGATGGTTTCTTAAAACCTAGTCACCTTATAACTCCATGACTATCCTATGTTGCCATAAACCAAACCTTTTTGAAAAATCTCTCAAAGTGCTTATGATTGTAATAACATAGTTTGTTAACACTTTGAGAGTTTTGTGATTTTCATAAATACTCCCCCTTAACATGTGCTCATAAGTATTTAAGTTAAATTTGCACATGTCGGGTAGAGTTGGCACTTTTGAATTGATTGATTTTCAATGAAAATGACCGTCGCGAGACACGCTTACATCACTAGTGGAACTAGCTTGAAATTATTACCCATCCAGATCACATTCAAGGAAAATCTCTCAAAATCGGTACATTCTACTCAGACACATCCTTTGCGAGACACGCTTACATCACCAGATAAACTGGCTTGAAATTATTACCCATCCAGGACATCTCTTTTTGACTACTGAATTTTGTTATCGTCAATTCGAGGGTCAATTTTTGAGTCGAGCTCTTGTGAGATTTCAACTTTAGATTTACCATATTTTAATCTTCACTTATTCTCCCCATCAAAAATAGCATACTCATGATGTTTCTGTTAAACTTTTGATTAAAATATGCTGTTTTTGAGTTTTACGGGAAGAATTTCAAGAACTTTTGTTTTTGGAACAAAGATTAGGTTTTCAAATACTCCCCCTTGACGAGGGAATACTTGTCCTTATGAGTAGAATTTTGAAAAACTTAGAAAAAAATTCAGGTTTAATTCTACTCACAAGTAAGAAACTTTCGCTCTTTTGATCAGGATTGAGGCACTGAAGCGTACCTCAGGGTCCTTTCTTTATAGGAACGGGTTGTGCACTGTTATGTGTACACAAGCCATTAAGCATGATTTTGATGGAACATTTTTGTTTTGGAAATACTCCCCCTCAAAACTCGCATTTGATTTGAGAATTTTAAACTTTTTAAAGTTTGAGAGAAGAAGTCTTCTTGAAGCAAAATTCTGAAAGATTTAGAAATTTCAGTTTGAAATTTTTTTGAATAAATTTTGCTTCAAGGTAACTAAAACGTTATACACAGACATACTCCCCCACAAAACTAGCGTACGTTTTGACATTTTTTTTAAACTTCGGAGCGAATTGGGGAATAAAGATTTGAAAAATCTTGAGCAAAATTTTAAAAAGTTTTGAATAAATTTTGCTCAAGATTAAGAAGTTTTTAGGATAAGTGCACGCTTATATTTAAATAATGGTTTAGCAAGGCACTTTCCTTTCTTTGAACCCGAGCTGTACACTGTAATGTGTGTACAAGTCATTATGATGAAGTCCGAGTCCTTAGCTGAACTACTAAGAAGTCATTTAAAGTTTTAGATTAGACAACAACCTTGGGAACCCATTTAACCACGGCGCTAACGGGTTTACTAAATTTTGAAATCCATATGTAAGTTGTGTCAATCTAATTTAAAGATGTTGAATTCCAACGAGGACTGAAAAGCGGTGTTTCATTTGAAATAACACTCGTGGAATCAATAGAGATTTAAAACTCTTTTTCCGTTGAAAATTGTTTGAGAAAACCGGTGTCTTTCTTAGAGTTTTTAAATCTGAAGAAGAAGATTTCCATCTAGAGTTGAACCTCATGGGTTCTCTATGAAGATTTGTTTTTGTGATAAATGGAAACCTTCTGGTATTTGGAATGTTCAAAGCAGAGTCATTCTTATGTTACATCGAAAGCAATTATGATATTGAATATTTGAAAGGTTTTGAACGGCTTTGCTTTGGTCTCCACACTTGCTTTACCGGTGTAAAATGAGAGTGTGGATTTTAGAAAACTTGAGTCTTTTCTTTTGAAGCATTTAGATTTGAAAGAAGTAAGTGTTTCAGAAAAACTTGGTTTCTTTGAAAACTTCCTTCCTTTTTGCAAAGAATAAGTTGTAATCTGGGAAACCTTTTTCAAAAATGGTTTTGAAGATTCACCCGTGTAAACCTTCTTCGAAACACTCACTTCTGTTGTTGAAAAGTTTGAAATAGGAGCTTTTCCCTTTGATCGGTTAAGAGAATCAAACTTCACTTTTAAAGCATTGTATGAAGTTCTCAAATCATTGTATTCTTTTTGAAGAGAAAGATATCTGTAGATTCCAATTTTGATTCTAAAGAGGCAATTTGTTTCAAAAATTGATCTTTTTCGGCTTTAGAATCATACGTTTTACGAGCCAATTTCCATTCGAACTCAACATTTTCTTTTTCAAGTATTTCAAAATAGTTTTCGAATTTTGTCATTTTGTTGAAAAAGTCAGTTTTGGCATCCTCAAAATCGTTTGTTTGTTGAGCTAAAAGCGTTTCAAGCTCAACCACTTTTGTTTGAAGCACATGATTTTTATTTTCAAAAAGATACATTTTCTCCCCCGTTTCCTTTTCAAAATCTGAAGTATTAGAATCGACCAGGGGATTTGGAAATGAAACTTTTGTGATTTGAGACTCAATCTTTTTCGTTCTCATTGATTCAATATTTTGCAAAACATTTTCAAACTTTTTATCAGCGAATTCAGACAATTGAGACTTCAAATCTTTAGTCTCTTTTTATTTTTTGTTCGAGTTTTGTGTCTGAACTCGTGAATGTTTGATTGAATCAAACAGGTTTTTGTAGATCTATTTCAAATGCTCATTTTCATTTTGTAATGATGCCACGGTATGTTCCAGCTCAATAATTTTTGTTTCAAGTTTTTCAAAATCAAACCTGATTTTGCCTTCATCATGGTTTTCCTCAAAAGCTTTTTCTTTTCCTTGAAGCACCGATGTCAATGATTTTTCAGACTCAAGAGTTTATTTTGACAGTTCAGTTGTTTTGTTTTCAATTAATGAAACAAGTGAAGGACATTTGTCGTGAAATTGTTCAACATTCTGGTCAACCTCTCCTTCATTAGTGAATTTAGGTTGCTCAGAATGCTGTATTTCAGAAGATGAAGAAATCATATCATTGATAAACAAAATGTTATAATTTGGTACCTCAGCCATAGGCTCTATGTCATAAATGGGTCTGATATATGCACTTCCAGCATCAGTATCATTCCCTGATATGCGTTTTTCTTCTTGTTGTTCTGATTCTGTCCCACTGCTTTTCGTAACAACCAAACTAGCACCCATTGCTTTAACCTCATTAACATGTTCTTCTTGAGTCTGCAACTTCATTTCAGTCATCATTCTTCCATACTCTCTTCTGTGAAGTACTCTTTCAGCAATTGACTTCTCAATAGAATCCATTTGTTGAATCAATATGTCTTTGAAAGTTTGAATCTCGATTCGAGTGTATTCTAGAAAATACTTGCGTGCCATTACACCGTCATAATCCGAAGAGAACCGCGAATTGATAAACTGTTGAAATTGTTCCTTGAGCACTCTAAAGACGACCGTGGATCCATTCTCGTGAAATTCTTCGTTTTCAAGTTGCTTCTCCAGTTGATCCACGTTGAGGAACATGGTTTTTGTGAACATCTCAACGTCTTCTCCAAAGAGTGATGGAAATGCCCGTTTAAATCCATTCTCGGTACGAGTTCCTGCTAAGTCTTTGTTTGAGAGGACCTTAAGGTGTGAATGAAATAATCTAAAACATGCCATGCATTTCTCTTTCGTTTCTCTCTCTTTTTCTTGCATTAATAGCTCTTGCGTATCTCTCTCTTTTGAACTTGATTCCATTTCAATTTAAATTCCGATGTGTGATAAAGTTGATCTTGGATCGTTTCAACGATATAGGAGTTGTGTATGTTGTTGGTTAAGGTTTGGATATTTGTGACATCTGTTCATTCATATGCGACCTTGATTGATACATTTTCTATCCCCCGTGATTGTTGCGATGTAATCGTAAGAATCAAACTAAAATGTGTAAAGTTGATATGTCACACACAAGGTCGAAATAGTGATTTCTAATTTCCCTCCAAAAATTGAATTTGAAAAATTTCTTTCCCAGAATTTGAAATACACTATAAAATGCAATTCTAAGGTTATTTTGAAAATTTTGAGTTTTTTTGACGCCAAATTTCACCGTAAAAATTCAAATTGACCTAAATATTTGAATTTTCAACCAAATTTTCACTCTTATACCAAAATTTGAATTTCGCGTAAAAATTGAAAGTTTAGACCCGTGTAAAAATTAAATTTTACTCAAATTTTCCCGCCAAAAACTTTTTTTTTTTCCTTTTTTTTTCCTTTTTTTTTTTGGAATTGCTATAAAAGTTGTAAAGTTAGAATTGCGAAAGAAATCTCAAAACCAATTGCGAAAGTTCTGCCACAATTGCGATAAGGGACTGTTTCTACCAATTTGTGAATGTGTTTGAGCCAATTGCGATAAAGGACACTTTATGCCAATTGCGAAAGTCTTGTATCCAATTGCGATAGGCTGCCAATTTCGAAAGACTTGATTTGCGAAAGAATTGTATAACCACAATTGCGAAAACCTTGTACAATTTCGATAGACAGGAGACAATTTCGAAAAGGTCACAATTGCGAAAGCTGCTCAACAATTTCGAAGGACTTGACAATTTTGAAAGAAGTCTGAATTGCGAAAAACCCTTATCAATCGCAAATCAATTGCGAAAAACCCCTTATTATCGCAAATCTTTACAAGATTTCGATAATTTTCACAAGACGAGTAGCCCACTTTTATCACAATTCTTATACAAGAAAAGTGATAAAAAAAAAAATCCAACGCAACTTTGTAGATTCGAACTTGAGCCTTTTTGTAGCACTTTTTTTCAGAAAATTTCGTCAAACCCACGTTAACACCCAAAAGCTCACAACTTTTTCACTAAAACTTCACGTTAAACACAAAAAGCTTGAAGCTTTAACCTTAGAACACAACAAATCTTCACGTTATGACTTAAAAGCTACAACCTTTTTCCTTAAAAACTCACGTAAAGATCAAATAAAAGGTAAAAAGTACACGTATTTTGAACAAAAAAACGCAACTTTTAATCTAGATCTTATCCTAACGAGACACAACTAGTACCTAAATCGTTGTTTGGCTCTTGATACCACTTGTTGGTCACCTCTTTTTTAGATCAAATCACACACATATAATATTCTAGAGAGAGAAAGATGTGATCTAGAGAGAGAAAGAGCTAGGGAGGAATAAGAGAGAATTTCTCTTTCACATTCATGAAATCACACCTCTCAAATGAGAGGTTTACACATTTATTGTCTCACATAACATAAGAGTAGGGAAGTGTGTCATGTTTACTTATCTTACTAATTCGACATTAACGTAAATCCTAAGACTAAACTAGATGGCACACTTCTACTAATGTGTAGACTATATTTTTACGATTCTAACGAGCTATTACATGACCATATTACATGACTCATTGATTCGATAATGATCGTCACTTTAAGTATTCTCAACAATCTCCCCCTAAGGGACGATCATTGAGATCTCTCTTTGATTACATTTATGATCATCACTTTTGCGTTCCTAACAGAAAGAGTTAAAAAAGTCAAGCGGACAGTTTTATGGGACGGAGTGAATAGTAAGTAAGAAAATATTAAGTCTTATATAAAGTTTTGAAAAAAGAAGTTAACTCGTCAAATTGGTAAGATCGGATCGAGATCCGGTCCTACAATTCTGTGAACGATCCCACGATCGTATTTGCGATCTTACGACACACAATATCCTAGAAAGATCTTGCAAGTTTTTTATTGGTGGGATTGTGGGATCTTACGATCTAACTCGATCTTGGCAACCAGAATTCTTTTAGGAACATTTTGGTACCTATACATTATTACTTTTCTTTCTCTTGTAAACTATGTGTAGGATTATTTATAAGAGCTAGTCAATGATCTCATGCTTTTATTTTGTTATTTATAATCCTGTGCTATACACAGAGTTTAGGTATTACGATTACTTTAATCTAATTTTAAGATTTTTAAGTTTAAGCAAAATTATGTGTGCATTATATGTAGTAAAGATATATACACTAATACACGTATAACTAACCCACTTGACAAATTTGTTAAATAAAGTTGTGCGGACAATGTAACAATGTGAAGAAGTAGGTCAATTTAGGCAAAACATTACTTTCCATACGTTAATGGCAATGAAGCATAATAAATAAATAAATAAATAAGGGATATGTTATACATAGCCTCCCTATGTTGTCACATCAGAGAGTGTTTGATCAAACCGTACAACTCACGATGCATACCGTACAAGCCAGCGATGCATCCAATGATTGGATACCCTCCCTATAGGAGGGTGTGGATAAACTCACCCATAAAAATAAAAAAACCCACAAGACCACTTTATCCTTATGTTGCAATATTTGGACACTTATTTAAGACTTCACAAATCAAGACAAATGGTTCACGCATCCGATGTAAAGTATCACAAAAAGTATAATGCGTATAAATAAAAATAGATAATTTCATGTTTACTCAATATAAAACTTAAAATGCAATATTTACCTAATTTATCTACAAAAGGTGTGAATTGCAGAAACACCCTGAGCACGGGTGCCTTTTGGCACCATCCATTGTCTACCCCACAAAGAATAGCTCCGACAACTCTTCTGGCCCTGTGAGACACCAACTGGAATGAGCAAGAGCCGTAACTCGAACCCTTCACTCTCCAGTGGACCCATGAGTTTTTCGAAGGTGCGTGCCAACTTAGCCAAAGCCCTTTGGTATATTTACCTAATTTATTTACAAGTGGATAAAGGAGAAATATGAAATTTTGATTTGCTACTTGGACGTTTTACTTTTAAAGGGCTGGAGTCTCAAGTTATGAGTAGTTAAAGGGCTAGATAGAAATTATCTAGTTAATGTAAAACCCTAGAAACAAAAAACATGTTCTTTGTGTTCAACATTGTCACTGGCAACTAAAACCCAAGAAACTGCAAACAATATCCCATCTTTCATATTCTTTGTTTTCAACTGTTAAATAAAACCCAAAAACCATGTCTGATAACATCCCCTTTGAAATTCAAACAGAAATCATCAAAAGGGTCCCTGATGTTAAGTCATTGATTCGATTCAGGGCTGTTTCAAAACCATGGAAGTCTTTGATTGACAGCCATGAGTTTATCGCTGGTTACCGCGCCCGCAAAACTCAGCCGCATTCTTTGCTTTTAAGGTACAAAAATAATCGTCAGCCAAAATATCTATCTGTTAATAGTGACACTTTGACCCAACAACAAGACCTTGCCCCAAATGTTTCTGACCTCATGAAACGACTTGATTATACAGTTGTAATTGGTTACTCTCGCGGTTTGTTGTGTTTGTATACTCTTGATGAAGGGGAAATGCTTGTTTTGTGGAACCCTTCGGTCAGAAGATCTGTTGGTATCCTTGGGTCTGTATCCCGTCACTAATGAACCTACCATTGTCAAGATTTCATTTCCTTGGAAAGTTCAAATCTTTACTTTGAGCTCTAAGAAATGGACTGAGATTCAGTGTCACAAGCCTCGTGAATCAATTAAACTTTGCATGTTGCAGGTTGTTATAGGTAGCTGTATTTATCGGGTTGCTTATGAGACAATTCGTCTTCCGAATGGTTATTTTACTGATCAATATATGATCGTCTCATTTGATTTGAGTGCTAAAGAATTCAAAGCCATAGACTTGCCGGATAAGATAACAAAACCGTTTACCTCACCTGTACGTTTCATCTTATCTAAGCTTAAGGGGTCTCTTCTTGTGATTGTACCGCATAGTGAGGTCAAAGTATGGAAGATGGAGCCTGATTGTTCTTTTACACAGCTATTCACTATTAACACACCTGATTCTTATATAAATAATATAGTTGGATTTAGGAAGAATGGTGAACTTGTCATTGAAACTCAAGAGGGAGGTGGAGGGTGGGATTTTTATGAGGAAAAGGATTCTGCACTTGAAGTTTACGATCCGTGCTCACGTCACATCAGTAATCTTGGGTTTTCTGGACAAAATAGTTCATTCTTCATTAGCTCTTACAAGGAAACGCTACATTTGCTAGATCATTCAGATTCTTGCGTGTATCCTGAAATCAATTGATTACGGTGATGATGGCCACATTGCAAGGTATGGATATACAAAGTGGTATGCTTGCTCATTAGGGACGGATCTCGTTTGTAGTTATGGTGTGAAAAAATCACCTTTGTATGTTTTTCACTATTGTTTTAGTTTAGACAAGTAATGTCATGCTTGGTATCATCTTTAGTGTGTAGATTCATCAATGTTCTGCACATCGATGATTATCAAGGTTTATGTATTTGCAGTTAGTATGGCTACTGAAAAGACTTCGTTGGTTTAGATCTCATTTATTTCTTTATATTGTATTATTTAGTATGGCTACTTAAAAGAATGCTTGCTTTAAGTGTTGCTTCTCTCATTTTGCTTTGGGCTACATTAGTTAATTTGTATATAGATACTAGTTGCATATATGTCTGAAACTACTAAATAGGAAATCCTAGCAAGTTGCTAGACAGAATACAAACAGAGCATAACTAGAACCATTACCAGCGCCTACATTAGCCATTTAGTGGGACTGCAATCAAGCTCTTACTGCACTAGACTTCCCCACTAGTGTGTTATAGCACCATTCAAACCATGACACTTACGAGTCTTACTGTGAAGATATCATGAAATACTGCATCGGAAATGAAATTAGAAAAGTATATTAAGATGTTACTGTCCCGCTCCAGCGGGATTGGTTATTGTTGTTGTTGTGGTTTTAAGATGTTATTTACAGTTAGTCGATGAAACAAGAGGAAAGGAAAGAACGCAGACCCATGGATGTTCTGATCCCAAAAGAAAATAAGTCAAAGCTAGTTTTTCTTGGTTATTTGCAGTTACTGGATGAAATCTTCCTATATGAACCTTGTAGCTTAGCTTTTAACTTTTGTACATCCTAGTGTAGGTAGTGAACTGATATGAGAATTTTTGGGTATGTTATGGAACTTGTTTTGTGATGAATTTTCCAAATTAATTATGGATGCTTATGGTTAAGCATACTTGCAAAGTGTAGATTTACAAAGTGATATGCCGCCTCATGAGGCAGGCCATTTTTCATCACCGATTCACCGTTTAAATGCAGACAAGCGTAGATTCATCAATATTCCATACACGTCAATGCTTATAAAGGTTTCATGTTTTTTTTCATGTTAGTATAGCTAGAGAAGATTCCCTTGATGTAGACCTTGCTTATTTCTGTTATCTAGTAAGTCAGCCTTGTGCATGATTATAATTTGTGTTGTTTCTGGTCATTGTCTATGATACATTTTTCAGAGTTATCAACTACGTGATTGATTTTAGAAGTTCATCACATGTAGCAATCTTGATAGCATTTTCGACTTAGTTACATCCGTGTTACATTCTCCTCTTGTTTTGCTTGGGGGGGGGGGGGGGGGGGGGGGGCTAATTCCTGTCTAGTTGACTATTATACTAAACATATGTTCAAGTTTGATGACCCGATAGTTCAATCACTTGCTCTAGTGGCTCACGAGTTTGTTCAACGTAATGTTTCAGCAACTCAAACTGAACTTTAGAAGTGTCGAATGGTCCCATCATTTAATTGGTTGGAAAGATGTAAGCATTTTAACGTGTTTTTTATTTCGTCTTACTTGATTGCCAGACCAATTTACAGTTAGTTTTTGCCGTAATTTGGCAGCAATACGCACGTTTAAAGGTCGTTTCAGCACGATAAGCATCCACATAGTCGGCACGTTACACAACTTGCCTCAATGTGGCATGACACATCATACCGGTTGCCTATGTGGCAAGCCCTGTAACGGCTGGACTCTACAACACGAAAAGTACTAATTGTCTAAATCTGTATAACAAGAAGAGAAAGAAAAAAAAATGTGAGTATTTTAAATGGATGTTGGACGTATGTATGATTCATTTTTATGTCATTTTCCATTTATGAGATCATGTTTTTCTTTTGCAAAACCTTTGAAAAAAATCATTAATAACTTAAAAACTGCAAATATAATTTTAAAAAGTTGGGCACGACAGTTATGCTGCAAGTTAAGAATGTGTGGCAGACAAGATATAAACATATATGTTTCCTTTTTATGTTTTAAACGTAAATATATATATATTTTTTTACTTAGGGTCCGTTTGGTTTGTAAGTGGGATTGGAATTGGATTTGGATTTGAGAAAGGTTTGAAAGATTTGGGAAAGGTTTAAGAAAAAATAAGAGAGAAAATATATTATTATATATAATTTATTAAATTTATATTAAATATAAAATAATTTAAACAAATATATTATAATGATTAGGTCCCACATAAATATTATTAAAAATTATAACACTAATTAAAAACAAAAGTCATTTCATATACTTCCAAAAGCATTTCTTGCTTTTTGTCAGAAAACCCACGTATTATGTATCTTTCACTAAACACCATATTTGAGGGTGTCATAAAACCCATTTTTGCTACCAAACAATTGTTTATCACATCAATCCATTCCAACAGTGCCAAAAGGCATATACCAAACACGTACTTAAATGTTTGACTCTAAGAAAAATAAAAAAATGTATAATTAGTGAATTTGGGGTAAATGTAGTATGACCTAGAAAAGCTTTGATAATTAAACTTTGATGACATGTCCGTGAATTATTGGCCCTTAAGTGTTTTGCGTTCTCCTTGTAAAACCGCGCGGGCTAGTATAAAAGCATAATACATACTATTTGTTTAAACTTTAAAGTTTCGGTGACGGGTTTAATATTTATTGGGCCACGATGTTCACGGATTCCTTCTACAAATAGACGAGGACCATTTGTCTCATTTGTAAAGTTTTACCGTAGAAAACTGTCCAAATCGTGCAACACAAGGATAAAGCGGTCTCGTGCCGTAATTTTCTCTTAAAAAAAGTGGATGTTCACTTAAACAACTTTCAATGAGTTAACCCAATAGTCTATTTCCCAAAAAAATTAATGAGTTAACCCAATAGTCGATTTCCCAAAATTTATCACACTATGAAATTGAGCTTAATAGATTTTCAAGATTTTTCATTTCTATTTTCTTTATTAATTAGTAAAAGCAGCAAATTCCGTCAATCACACTATTTTAGGTGGTGAATTTCACAGCTATTCGCTTATTTGCCATTAAGAGCATTCAATGTGTTAAAAAGTTTTATAAAATGACAAATCATTAACTTTTAGACATTTTGATACTATAAACTTATATTCACTATAGCATAAACCTTTATAATTTCATAAAATGTCTTATATAGCACATGCATTAAATATATTTAAATTATAGAGACGTTTAAGAACTAGAACTTCTTCATGTCAAATAAACACGCAATGATGTCCACTATAATTGAAATAAAACATAAACTTTTTCATCATTTTTAGAACTTTTCATAAACTAACCATAGTGAATGCGGTCGGCTAAACTTTTGTTTTAATAGTCTTTAAATTTTGACCTACAAAATGAATGTTATTTATATGAATTGAGATCCTTTAAAGTTCAATTTGAACATGATAAGTCATGTTGACGGTTTTGTGAGAAGGAAAAAGATGTGAGCTCTAGTGTCACTTTTGTTTTACATAAATTCAAAATTTCACTCAAAATAACATTAACATTACCTATCATGTTTAACGATCCTATTTATATAGCCTAATAATCCAACTAAATGCATGTTGAAGGTACCTTAAACCACACCAATGAAAAATAAGTAATATTAGCTAAAAGTAACCTTCAAACTTACATGAGAAAGCAAAAGGGAACACAAGGTGGTAATGACTCCCTAAAGGGATGTTCTTGTTAATAACCACCCCCCCCCCCCCCCAAAAAAAAAAAAAAAAAAAAAAAAAAAAAAAATCCATGTGAAAGAACAATACGGTATATAGTGGCGTAAGGGTCTATGATAAAATACATGCGAATGTACCAAGTGAAACCAACAAAAACTATGGAGTTTAAAGCACAATTGGAACGATAATCCATGACCAACAAAATCGGAGAGGTGAAATGTTATTTTGGCTAGAATTTCCCACAGTGGCTGGTGAGAATTATATTCATATAGCAAATCTCAGCATACGTAAAGTCTTGTACTTCTGACGATAAGAGCAACAACTGAGCAAGAAAATGCATCGACGAAGGGTGTCTTTACTTTCTAGGGAGATGAGGCTTTATTGACTCCACAACCACCTGTTCACAAGCAAATAACATTAACATCATTAATTAGCCAAATGTACATTCATGTCAAGTTCCAAACTTCATCAGCTATCTTTCATTTTTGTTGTTTTCCTCCACTTTGCAGGTTATATCTTTATTTACTTTTAGTTCAAGTAATTGAAACCTACTATGACATCTCTATCATCTTTACTTCTTACTCAATGAGCAGATTTTTGGTAATTTTCATAATTGAGATTATAGATATTTGAAGAATCATCCAAGACTTCCCAACAACCGTACTTGCTCAAAACATGATACTTACTCTCTCCAAAACACATGGCAAAATGACCCGATACAATTTAAAAGAAGGGCCCAATATCGTAAAATAAACCCTTTATGAGATAAACTAAAAGTAAAATGATATACACTTCTAGTTATAGTGCCTTAATCATCTTCCTAGGAATTTGAAGATGACATATGTCCACATCTTTTTTCTATCCCTTCATGTACCCTCTTGATGTTGACAGGTGTCGCCATCATATTCGCAGGATAATTGTTGGGACAATAAGTAGAAGGACATAAATTTATAAAACACAGAAGTGTAAAATCCTTGTAGACCAAAATTGATGTCACTAACATCTTGTAGTGTGATTGTTAATGACCAAATAGGTTAATTTCAAAAAGAATCTTCACAAAAAAGTTTGAAAAAGAGTATCGTTTTTCTTTTGAGACAATCTAAAATAGGGAAGAGTAGTTTGTAATAGGATAAAGTGGGCCAACAACCAGAATCTGTGCAATTTTTTACCATTTAATACAATATGAACTTGCATACTAAGATTTGTATTTCTTTAAAAGGGCAGGTTACATATATGGTTAAAAGTTATTTGGTACAATGCATTTTCTTGCAGCAAGGAATCTACCACACATTTAACGACCAGGATACAACAAATACTAATTATAACTTCCTCTAAAATAAAGTAAAACAATAAAGTCAAAATATATCTTACCCTCCCATCATAAGATAATGATGCAAATAACCAAGGCTCTCGAGAACTCCATGACAGGCCTGTATTTTCAAAGACAATCAGAATGTTAAAGCTCCATGGAATCAAGAAAAGACGAGAAACAGATATGATATGAAATTTACCATAAACACTGTCCTCATAATCACTGTATGAATGGAGCAAGGACTCTGTCTGTCCATTTACTAGTGGTTTTAGCCAAGCTGTATCAATAAAGATGGTAAGAGGGAAATGTGAACATTGACCTACAAGTCCAAAAGAAAATAATGATGAAAAGAAGATAGACCTATCGGGCGTCAATTCAGCATTGCTAGGAGGAGATGCAAGCCACAAGTTAACAGCAGAGTCTGTTCCTGCACTCTGCACATATGCCATCAGCAAAACATTACCCACTAAAACAAGAAACCAGAAATAAAAACTAGAAGCTACAAAGTGTTGTCTGCAACTGCATGCATATATGTATTTTATCAACTGGGGGTGGCAATTTCGACCCATTGAATGGGTTGGTTTGGGTTGCATTTTCTCTCCAATGGTTCAAATCATTGTATTAGCTCAAAGGGGGCCCACAGTTGAACCAGTCAGACAGGATGAAAGCTGTCCAAAGTCTATTTACTGTAGCAATAATGTACGGTATCTGATAACTATGGGGTTAGCGACTACAAAAGTACAAAGGTTTTAAAAAACAAACAAAAGAAGTGTTTTCTCGTCTGCTGAACCTGACCCGGACGATTTTGACCAGTTGACCATACTAAAAATCACATGTTATAACCAGAACCTGTTTTGAGCTGTCACCCAATCCACCCATCTTGCCACCTCTACGATCAATACATATATCTAATTATCTATCAAGTATGAACTGTAAAGTATGTATGCGTGTTTGTAGAGAGAGAGAGTACGAGTATGAGGCCTTCAAACTCAGGATTACTTTTAACAGCCCAAGTCCTGCAAAAAATTATGAAAACAATACGTCAATAGTTGGCAATCAGATCACCATCAACGATAAGGGAAAATGCCTGTCATAGCTCTAAAAATTAATGATCATTTTACTAATTATTTGCAAACAATAGCATGCAATATTACCAGTGTGAATGTCCAGGGAGCTCTGCAGCAGGGGCCTTCAACATTCTAAGATCCCATATACTTATGCCAGAGTCATCCGCAGCTGTTATCTGTATGGTTTGTTACCACATACAATAAAATAAAAATTTATGACATGGCATTGAAATAACTATTGGCAAGCGCATAATCATTTTAAAAGTATAACCGAGCTTGAATCAAAAGACTTACAAGCATATGCTCCTTCTTGCTATCATAATCCATACTACGAACATGAGAATACTCGAGTGAATTTGTTTTCCTGTGAAGCAACAAACAAAGATGCTTTTAGAACTTCCGTGACCATCTTTGGTTGCAACAATAAACTCATTTGTTCCTTCATGTAGATGTCTGATAACAGTTCTAGAGAAATTATGAAATTCGTCTTAAACAACGTAACCAATGTAGACTGGAGCCTACTGCATAATTAAACGGGGCAAAATATTTTGGGACCAAAATTGGATCATACTTCATTGTTCTTAAGTCCCAGAACTGGATAGATGATTCGGAAGTTGATGCAACGACATTCACATCATGGGGATCCCATGCTCCACCTGACAGATGATGAAGCATCCCAGCTGACTCCTGGGACTGTACCTGCATATTGGTAGGGTAACATATAGACTAATGAGACCTTATACCACATATGACGAAGAAAATCGCCATATGTTTAAAACAGCTAAAATGGGAGAGCTACCAATATGTGAATAGCAAAATGACACGTCTAGATAGTTGTCCAGAGATCTTACTCTCTTATACCTGTGCGCTCTTCTTTGAAGAATCTAAGCTCCAAAGAAAGATACTTTGCTCATCGATACTGATCAATTTATCATGTCTTCCAGATGGCCACCAAAGCACACTGCCATATTATTCTTTGGTCAATTAAATGTTTCATGGAAAATAAATTATAGCACATAGAAGGAAGAACATCATCAGCCTGTTTCAGAACTGAGATGTTGAAATTCTATCAATGCATGATTTATGACCTATGTTGGTAATGTAGCTAGCTGCAAAGATTGAATAATCAGCTTCATGCTTTATATACTTATAACTGGACCTAAATAAAAGTTTCATCAAGACCACTAGCCTTCTAGCCCAGTTTAAGTCCTTTTGAAAAGCTCTATTGAGGTTTAAGATGGAATGAAGCTTGAGTTGAGCTGGGTACAAATTAGTACAGTAAACATACACTTAAAGCAGCACCTAGCAGCTAACACACAAATTCAATCAAGAACCTATGTTGTAGAAGCAACTCCAAAACGTTTATAGAAACCCCTCAAAGTTTTCCATACCTCTTGGTTCAATTGTCAAACAAGATCAAGATACTGAATAAATTTTGGCGGTTGCAGGATTCTTAAGTGTTACGCAATCAAAACTAGCTGTATCTACACCAACTTTCTAATGTCCATATATAAGAGTATCTAATGCATTTAGAAGATTGAATGTCATGGGTGTTCCCAAAAGTGAACCAAAAGGAGCAATATCAAAGTGATTATAAAAACTTCAGAAGCAAATACGACACAAATAGACTAACAGTTTTTAGACCATCTGACATCGTAAGTATGATACTAAATAAGCCACAGCTGCGTATTATAACAGAATGAAAGTGAAGAAAATCATTGAGCCTTTAACTCACCACTTAATCTTTGAACTGTGTGCATCAAGGGAAGCGAGGCATTCCAACTGAGGAGAATTTGACTGGCCATACAATTCAGGGATCTGCCACACTGCCGCTCCATATGATTCACCTTCAACAGCAGAGATTAACAGCAAAACTTATACACCACTAAAAAAAATCAAAAACACTATAAAATAAGCACTTTGGGTAACATTGCTTTTAACAAACTACAAAAAATTCCCTCCAGTACGAAAAGGAATATTCACGACAGCAGCAAAGAATTGTGCAACACTAAGTAAAGATAAAGTGGTAATTCCATGATGGTCATGGTGGTGGTAATAACAATGATGATAACATGTCGAAAATAGAAAGAAGGCCTAAATACACATCCCAAGTATAAGTATGTATATATGATTTGTTTTCGGGTTATTCTACAAATGGATGCCCTATCTCATTGTTGAAGCCAATGGTGATTTTGCATATCCTTAGAACTGAAAGCTTATTAGAAGTAAGAATAGAATCCCAAAGTTCCAGGATTACACATCCATTTCCACTTCTTTGGAAAAAAGAGAAGACAGCTAGGGAAAATTTTTAATGCAATGGACCTGTTTTTCATATTACTAACGGACTTATGTTCTGTAAACTTCAAAATTCCATATTTATATTGCATTTCGCATACCTTGCTACTTCTTGCCTAATATTAGTATCACCTATATCAGCAATTTTTCATTTTTACTAAAATAAAATTGAGAATTCCAGATTCATAATGCATTCATATTACATGCTAATGATTTGTTCAAAATTAGAATAATGCGTGTTAGTAACTTTCACTTGGGTAGAACATAATATCCGATTAGAGCCTCTTCGCTCAGAGCAGCACCTTACAGAAGTACCAAAACAGATGAACTCTTATCAGAAATAAGCTTAAACACTAGTTTTAGGGAGCTTATAAAAAAACATATTACATAAACTTAAGCTTTTTGGCTACATCCGCACACCCAAAACAACTTACTGTGTTGTGTTTAGCTCCTAATCATTTGTCTGGCAATGCAATTATCATCTAGATCTCATTCTTAGCCCACTATATCCAACTCTTCTACATCTAATGACAATGAGATCTAATAAATGTTAAAATAGCGTTATTACAATCACAGCTAATAACAAAATTCACGTTTAGTATAATTCTTTATGAAATGGGCCTGCTTTTTATATTATTAACAAATCCACAATTTGTTAACTTCAAATACATAATGCATTTCGCATACCTTGCTATTTTTATATATTTATTTGTCTAATACAAGTATCACCTATGTTTCAAATTTTCATTTGAGGTCATGTAAAGTCGCAAATTCCAGATTTATAATGCATTTCACACGACTAGCGATGTTTTTTGCCAAATCTAGAATAAGTTGCGTTACCAACCTTCACTCACAATTCACAAAAGCCTGTTGGAACCTCTTCTCTCGGAATAGTAGTAAAACAGATGAATTCGTAACAAGCTAATGGGGAGGAGCTTGTCACAAACATCTATAAAAGCTATCGATCTTAAGCTATTTGTCAACACCGGATCCTAACACTCGAAACAGCTTATTGTGTATGTTATAAGCTGCCTTGATAAGCCTTTTCCAAAACGTCCCCTAAAGCAGCTGCTTTGATAAGCGCCTTTTCCAAAACAACCCCTAAATTAACATAGATCTCATTCTAAGCAAATGGGGAGCACCGGAGGAGCTTGTCAAAAAAGTCTATAAAAGCTATTGATCTTAAGGTGTTTGGCAACATCCTAACACTCGAAACAGCTTATTGCGTATGTTATAAGCAGCTGCTTTGTTAAGCCGCCAATTTCCAAAAGTAACATCCCCTAAATTAAAATATAGGTGTCATTCTAAGCATACTATACTATAACCAATCTCTTGTCGATAAAATCAACTAAACATTGGCATCACAATCCATATTAAGCTTAATGAAAATGAAACAAAAAATAAATTTCACTTACTAGACGAAAAAACCGTGGAAAAAACGGATGAATACTAAACTAAATAAGCCAGTAAGAAGGGCTTATAAAAAAACCTAATAATTTTAAATCAAAACAACTTATGGTGCGTACGGCAATAAGCTGCTTAAATAAGATTACCCAAACACCACCTAATTTATAACTAATCTAATACCACGTGTTTGGAGCTTGGAGCAATGGGACGGGATAAAATGTTGAAATTAGAATTACAGCTAATAATAATAATGAGTTACGAAAACGCAATCTTACTGGACGAGAAAACAGTGGAAAAGATGCGCTGATCAAAGGGAGAAGAAGCGAGGTCCCAAATCTCATTAGGATGAGAAAACAAACCCTCGCAAACAAGTTCCGTACCACCAGACGACAACCGTATCAAATGCACCTATTCAATTAAATAAAATTCCAACGAGTTATGAACTGTAATGTTATTACACATAGATCCACGAATGTAGTTTTCAAAAGAGTTAGCTTTGCAATACAAAAAGGGCTATTTTGATAGATATATAAAATAGAAGAAGAAAAAATAATAATAATAAATAAAATAAATAAAGCTTCAATCTTTAAAAAAAATAAAAAATAAAATTTGATATAAATAACAGATCAGATGAATGGAATGAAATGAAATGAATAATAATTAAGGAGAGTGACCTGACCTCGTTTTCTTCTTTGAGACTGAGAGTGCCGGTGAGGAAACTGGTGTGATCTGTATCTGCTTTCACATCTGCAATGCATCGGGCCTGTAGTTGTAATTATATTAAATTAAATTAAATTACTACACATGTAATGTAACTAATTTGAATCTCATAATTTTGAATTTCAGACCACCTGATATTTCAGACCGTAACCGACTCCGCCTTGCATTTCTTATTTCTTCTTTCTTTCTGATATTTGCTTGGTTGACTCAGCTGCCTCGGTGTATATACATGTTTAATGGGGAAAAAGGATGGGAAAACATATATTCCTGATATAAGTGCTTGTAATATTTTTAATTTTTTACAAAGGAAAACGAAAGTAGTTTATAAAGCAGTCATCATATAGTCATGTTTAATTCATGTTTAATTCATAGTCATGTTTAATTCATGTTTTTTAATGTTCAAAAAAAAAATATATAGTCATGTTTAATTCATGTTTTTTACTTTGGGGAAATGATGCTTACTTTATAAAATAGGAAAGTTGTATACTATTCTTTGTAAAAAAAAGGAGAAACCATATATTCGTGATATAATGAAATTGTTTAATTATAAATATTTTTAATTTTTTACCAGTGTTGCAAAAAAAAGTTTACAAAGCCGATTAATCGCCGATTAGGTGCTACAAGGCCACCGACCTTGCCGATTTATGTAAATGGGTCAAACAAATAGGTCAACCGTGGTCAACGGCGGTCAATGGTGGTCAAACTTTCCGAAAACCTATAAATCTTGCCGGAAGTACCCAAAACTCACTGTAAACTTATTTTGATCACTTATAGTAACTGTTTAAGTCTATTTCAAGTTGTTTTTTAGAAAATACCTTACCAGAAATACCTAAAACTCACCGAAAATACACAAAACTTGCCGGAAATAGCTAAAATTTGTCAGTAATGCCAATCCGATTAATCACCGCTTAATCCCACCTAGACCGATTACAAGTTACAAGGTGGTCGACCGCCCAACTACCAATTCACGATTTTTGCAACCTTGTCTTTTACAAAAGTGACTTTCCTGCTTTATAAAGTAGGCATGATATCCCTTTTACTTTTACACACGTGGTAAAAATAATTTTTCTTCTCCCTCATTAAGTGATTTTTAAAAACAAAGTGTTAGTTTATATCGAACTTCAATAATTTTGCTTACATTACCTTCACCCTAAAATTTTTAGACTTATTTTCAAGATGTAAAAGTTTATACAATCTTAAGTTGACTCAACTTTCGACATATTAGTAAAACTATATATATATATTTCCAAAATGAAGAGATTATCTTCACTTTAAATATAAATTATCAATTGTGTCATTAGCTGCACACACACACACAAATAATAATAATAATAAAAAAATAAGAACCTCTTTTTCATGCAAATTACATAATCATCGTCTTTTGATCTCATCAGTGGCGTAGCTATGTGGGTGCAAAGGTGAGCCATGACCCACTTGATAATTGTTCATATGTATTATATCATACAACCCAATATGCTTAAATCGTATCTAGCATTCACCTTTGGCCTATCTTAAAAAATGGTATACTTTGTTAGTCCATTTAAAAATTACATAGGTATTATACAATAATCCAGAGGGGTGTGCAATAGGTGCTGTTGCACAGGGCCTCCACTTAAAAGGTGGCACATTTTTATTAGTTTTGCATATAAAATGTATAATATTAAATATATATATGAGTCATATATTCAAGTTTATATGCAATTTCTTTTTAGTTTACAAGTGTAATAGGGCTCTCTTTGTTGTTATTACCTAGAGCCACCGAAAACAACGAGACGGCCCTGCAATTGTCCATCACTGTATATTATTCTTATATAAATGAACAAATTTGTTGCAACTTTTTTACATAGTAATATATTATGGTGTCTTTTAGCACTTGCTAACGTACTTTAAATTTTTTTGGCCCTCAAAAAAACAAATTCCTGGCTACGCCCCTCGATCTCATGTATATATAAAATTATAAATTTTTTATCAAACAAATAATACTTATAAACGTATTTTTTGATCATCTTTAATGTAAAGTCCGTTTTGTTATTTTTTGTTAATTTTTTTACAAGTTTTTCTCAAAATATAGTAATATATTTGTAATGGAAGATTTTGTGTTTTTTAACTTAAAAAAAAATAACATATTACGAATTAATTGCAAAATATTATGAAATTATTAATGTTTTTTCTATTCTAATGTAATAACCCGTAAATTTTCACAAGACAAAATGACTATTTTACCCTTTGACTTTTTTTTTAAAGTTGACTTTGACTTTTACTTTTTGACTATTTGACTTTTACCTTAATGTAAAAGCAAATACGGTAATCGGTAGTTAACCGGTAACTTCCCAAGTTAAATAACCCGCTCTGATTCGGATTATTACTCTCAGAGCGTTTACGTTCACCTTTCCCTATTTAACACGATGATATATTGCGTTTCCTGCGTACCGATACCGCAATAAAAATGGTTTACATTCGATAGTCATTATTAGACATCAACGAGTCGTGGAAAACCCGTGCGTTGCACCGATTGTATATTGGTATTGGATTGTGAAATGTTATAATAATTTGTGTATTTTGATAAAATATCATGGTTTAATAGAGTACATATGAAGAGACCTTTTTTTTAAATGAGTCTCTTCACATGTAATATTTTAATATGCATAAGTTACAATATATGTTTTTTTGCTATTTATTCGGCTCTTTTTTTTGTCATAGAGAGTTACAAAACATATCTATTTTGATATTTTTTTTCCAATGGCAGAGTTTCAGATGCTAGAAAACTTAATGAAGGTTGCAGGGTCTTCTAATTTGCATGATTGCATGCGTATTTGGTTTGTGGAACAGGCAAGTGAAGATGATGGTCTTACCAGATTGATTTTTGCTAGCTATGAGCACTTGAGGCGGGTAATGTTGAGAAACCAAACCATGATCGCAAACATGGAAGCATTAGGTCATAATCGTGTTGTTTTGGGAGTGCTTGCAGATTTGAGGAAGGCTCAAAAGAGGCATCAAGCAATGATTGAAAAGTTAGCACTTTTGTTTTTCCAAGCTAAAGCTGGTGTCTGCGAAGAAGAAAATAATGCTATTAAGATGAATGCGTATATGTGACAAACGGTAATTTTCACGTTGTTAATTAATATTATATGAGTATTAATTATTTTTAAGCTAAGCATTTCTATGCGCATTTGCATGTTTCTGAGTGTTTTTGAGCATTTTTGGGAGCTGTCCCGCATACTGTAGCTTACAGTCACTGCAGAAAAAGTATATTTTTGTCAGTAAGCCTAAATTATCACATTTCTGATAGTTACTGACAAGTCTCGTAATTTATTGAGAGCTTTCTCGCATTTTTCCGAAAAAACAACCGCACGCGCGTACCGACAGCACAGTACATATGGTAGCAGTCAAATAAATATATTTTTGAGTCAGTAATGATATTTTATTACATTTCTGACAAAAACGCGGATAAAAACTTTATTTTACGTAAACGTGTCCAAAAACGTCAAAACGGGACTTTACGGTCGCGTTTTAAGCTTAAACCGACACACGATACACCAACGCGGGTAAAAATTAATTCTACCCTCCCCTAATACAACCCCAACCGGCCCTTAGTTAAACTTCCCCCACTAAGTGACAAATCTCACCACTAACTCCATTTTTATGTTATAAATATTACATGATTTCCATAATTGTCATGCAAACAAAATACACTTATCCATTTCCACTCTAGTTACTTTCCTTGATCATTTTTCATCATCAAACCCACGATCCACCTTCATCTTCATAATCCATCCATTTCTTTTGAAGTTCAAGATAATCTAAGTGTATATTAAAGGTTTTTGGGTTATTTGGAACTTAGTTTGGGTAAATTTGGTGAAGCATTGGGTGTTTCTTGTTCTTCCTTGGCTCGTTAAATCCACAACCATTGCAAGGATCCATAAAACTTTTCAAATCTTGTTAATCTCTTGTTCATTTGATGCCTAAAGATGTTTAAAAGTGTTGAAAGTATATATTTTGTTGATTTGGAAAAATCTAGGGCTTGTATGCTTCTATATAGTGCTCGAATTTTATGAGTTTTATGAGTTAGTTTATAAATTTCTTGCTTGTGTGGTAAATCTTGTTACATATGGTGTTAGTTTGATGATACAAACACTAGTTACGGTTTTTACGCGAAATTAATCAATATATAAGCTTTTGTGAACATATTCATGGATCGGCTAGATTAAAAATAAAAGATTATTGGGGTTTTGAAAAACATAAAATTTTGGCTCTAATGGTGAAATGGTGGAAAAATATAGTTAAGTGCTTATTTGGGTTAGCTTATTTAATAAGCCATAAGCTATAGAAAATAACTAGTAAAAATGGGAAAATGAGTTGAACTAAATAATATGGGTCGAATAGACCATAAAATAATCAACTTGGAATATTTAGATAAGTAGCTTATTTATTAGAGCTTATTTGATAAGTATAAAGTTTGTTTAGTAACTAATAATCACTAATAAGCACTAAATAATAACAAAATGGACTAAATTAATTTTTGGGCCATAAAACCCACGAGTTTACTGTTGGGCCGAAGCCCATGAAGGATTTTGTAGTTTTGACCTTTTGACCAAACGGACCCAATGAGCGAGTAAAATGATTTTTAGAAACGCGTCGATATATACGTTATAACTAAAAATACGTTTTGGACTAAAACTTGGTTATTGGGCTTTTCTCTAGTTTTCGGCCCAATGAGCAACAAAAATGATGAAAATGATTTTTGGAGTATTTTCCGACTCGCCGTGTTTATTAAGAGTTAACGAAACAATAAATATAACGAAAACCGTTTTCGGACCTATTTTGAGACGTTTAATCTCCGGAAGGGTAAAAATTGACATTTTCACTAAGTTAATATTGAAATAGACTTTGTTGACTTTTTTTTTGACAAAATATTGACTTTGTGTCGAAATCTATTGATAATACTTAACGTAGCAATAACGAATAATATAACGATGAAAACATTCACGACGACTACAATATATATCACAATCACATTTTTGCACATATAGTTAGTTAGTGGAATATTTGAGGAAAATTTGCAACACTTGAGAAATATGGAAACATTGTACAAACGAATGGGTCATGCCCAAATTTTCTAAAAATCAAACACTTAGAATATTTTGTGAAAACACTTAACTTAAGTAAACTTTATAAAAATTACTTAACAATGTTTTAATTTTTCCTATAATCAAAATTGTATTATAAATGATAAATAATGTTTATAATATAATAATCCTCCACTAACTCCATTATTTTATTTATTTCTCAAAAACCTATTTAATTAATTTTGATCTTAATTAATTAGATAACAAAAGTAATTAATCTAATATATATATATATATATATATATATATATATATATATATATATATATATATATATATATATATATATATATATATATATATATAACACTTGCGCATTTAAAGCGGTGAATACTAGCACGGATGTTCCGTTACGTATTCCCACCGTACACTTTCACCATGAGCCACCGTCATAAAGAACGTCAACGATAAATTGTTTCAAAATATATTTTACCACACAGCAAGCAAGAAATACACGAGCACTAGTCAAGCGTAAACTTTTCAAATAAAATAAAGACACATGAGACACGAGTATTTTCGCTAAGACTTACCGTACTGATTTAGGTTGTCTGTCGGCGCGGTTGCATTATTTTGTTGCTTAGCAGATTGTTGTTGTTGAAAGGTGAGTTTATAGCCCCATATTTTATACGATTTTTGCTTTATAAGCTTGGGGTGAGAAACATGCAAAACTGTTTTCATGGACCAGAAATGAATTTTGTTTTTAAGTACACACTAATATGCAGAAACCTAAGTTTGCTGAATCCCATTTTGTGCCCACTATCATCTGCCGTTAATTCCTGTCTAGGAAGCCGTTTGTTATAAATAGATCTATTGGGAGTGACGTCCCCGTTCGGTTGGCTCGGCATAGCCAAGGCGAACGTATACCAAATCGAATAATAGTCCGAGTGTCTGGGGATTAACACTCGCGGGCACCCTTATTTATTTGCTAATGCCAGTCTGGCGTGCTGCACTGTCATAGATCGGTAGGATGAGGCTTAGTGTTTGCATAGCTGAGTAGTGTGTATCTGCTGAATTGTTTTTATGATATTGCTATTAGTCCATATGTGCTATTTACTTAAACCTATGAACTCACCAGCGTTAGCTGACTTTTAGCATATTTTTCTCAGGAAACTGAGGTGCGTTTAGCCGAGTGCAGAGCATGGCGACGGTCGTAATAAGTGATGGAAATGTTTTTAATGCGTTTACTCTGACAGTTGGACCTTTTATTTAAATGGGCTTCATTTTCATCTGAAATGGATTTTATGTAACGCTACATAATTTGACTTATGTAATATATTTTAAAACGGATTTTTAATCCGTTCCCTATATCTTGTGTTATGATTATCGACCTCGTAGCACCCCAAAGTGTATGCTTCCGCGAATATTGTGATTTTGGGGGAGTTACAGATTGGTATTCAGAGCCTAGGTTATAGAGAACGTGGTTTATAAAAACCTTAAACTATAACCGATTTATGAAAAACTTTCCATCATGACCGTCGGATGCCTGCCAGTTTAGCTTGCTATGATTTGAGCATTATTTACTTTATTCGATTTAGTGTTATGATATGCTATTTGAGTATTATAATAAGCATATATGATATAAGTATTTTCTATATACTTATACGTGTCGCACTATATTTGTCACAGACTATGTCTCTCTCATTCGGCACACACTCTGAGGTAGCTACTGATGGACTCACTTCTCCGACACGATAGCCAATCCCATTCATGGATGATCCACTGATGGAGGTTGTTCGTGCTACTGCTCAGCCATCTATTCCAGCTCAGCCTGTACACACCGCTCCGGTATCTACCTCACCGTACTTGCACAGATCCACCACAGCACACCGTTCATCACCAGCTCAGTTGTACGCCTTTACTCAGCATGATCATGATACCCCACCTGTCAGACGTCGGGCATCATATAGGCGAGTCCGTGGACGTCGTCTTCAGTTATCATCTGTGTTGACTTCATCTCTTAGTAGGACCCGTTATGGTTATATGGGTACTCCTGCTGATTCATCACCTCAGTCACCTACATCATCTCCAGACCATTCCCCACCTAGTCAGAGACGTAGGAGATCAGTGGAGACCTATTCAGATGAGGATCCAGTGGAGGATCCAGAGCAGGTTCAGGATGAGCCTACTCCTGCTGTGACTGCACCTACCGAGCAAACTCCTATGGGTTTAGATGATGATAGGGATAGGGATAGGGATACTCCTATGGATTTAGATCAGGTTATGATGCCGAGGGATGGTAAGGGCATCATGGAGGATGTTCAGGGATTGTTTGAGGTTGGACAGAGCTCCAGAGATGCTGAGATTCAGGGTTTGGATGACAGTCAGTGGTTGGACATTGCTTGTGATGTTAGCACGGGTGTACGTGCAGCTAGCCCAGAGTACACACCGTCATCTCCTTCTTTCATGCCACCATCTCCGATGCCTACTCCACTCCCATCACCAGTGGTTTCTCTCCGCTAGCAGAGCTTGAGGAGCCTACTGAGATGGAGCAGATCTGGATTCAGCTGACGAACCAGGCAAATCTACTTGATGTACATTCGGATCAGCTTGGGAGATTGGAGCAGTCTGATCGCATTCAGACTGTGGAGAGGCGGATTGGGACTATTGATCAGGCAGCTTGTGTCTTATTTGAGGAGTTGTATTCTGACCGTAGAGTGATGATTGGGTTGAGAGCTAGATTGGATGCTCTAGAGAGGTTACATGGCAGGGAGCTTAGAGGGTTAGATTTTAGGGCCATTGGTTTAGGCAGAGGCCAGAGTAGGATATTGGGTATGATGAGACGAGCCAGAGGTGTTGACCGTATTTAGTGGCAGAGGATTTCGACTGCTGAGTACACTATTGGAGCTATGATGAGGGAAAACCAGGAGCTTAGGGATCGCGTTAACTAGTTGGAGACCGCTATTAGAGGATTGACTTTAGGCTTGGAGGAGTTACGCCTAGCCAGTGACCAGGCTTAGATTGTAGTAGTGATGACGTATTTCTAGGACTATTAGTATTTCTGTAGTACTTTAGAACTAACTATTGACCAAGCTTGTAATTTTGTGAACCTTTATCTTTTGATATATATAACAAGCTTAGTCTTTCCTATCCGATTATTCGTTTTTCCTCTGTGGTTGACCTTACTCTTGTATTCTGTTTTCGCTATCCACATATCCATATGATTTATTTTTCTATAAACGAAAATCTCATTTATCGCCATCTTTTGTGATGCAGATAAATGGCACCCAAACGAAAGTCAACCAGAGTCACACGAGGACAAACCGCCAACACACCTATTCCGACAAGGTCAGTGAGGGGAAGGACTGCTGAGAATGTCGCCTCGACCAGAGCCGCACAAGGCCAGACTGCTGAGAATGTTGCACCGACTAGGGCCGCAGCTACTGCCCCAGTGGTGAATCAAGCAACGCTGGACCAGCTTGTTGCTGATCGTGTGGTCGCCACTCTCGCAGCCGCAAACAATTTGACCACCAACACCGGAACGTCTAGGCCAGTGACCAACAGTCGTGGTTGTACTTACTCTGAATTCTGAAAAATCATGGTTGGAGGATTTGGAGGAACAGAGGGAGCCGTTGGTTTGACTAGATGGATTGAGAAGTTAGAAACCGTGTTTCGTATCAGTGGTTGTAATGAGGAAAACAGGGTCAAGTATGCATCGTTCACTTTCATGGATGCTGCATTGACCTGGTGGAACAACTACATGAAATCGGCTAACATGGATGTTGCTTATGCTATGCCTTGGGAAGATTTTAAGGAACTAGTGATTAGGAAATATTGCCCACGAAATGAGATTAAGAAGTTGGAAATAGAGTTTTGGAATTCGAAGGTGCAAAACAACAATATCGCTGCTTACAACCAGAGATTTCAGGAGTTGGCTTTGCTATGTCCAGAAATGGTTCGGACTGAAGCAAGATTGATTGAGAGGTATATCGGTGGTTTACCGAAGTCCATAAGAGGTGATGTGACTACCTCGAGAGCTGTAGATCTTCATGAGACCATGGAGACGGCAAACAAGTTGATGGATCAGGAACTGGAGGATATTCCAGAGAAGAGTACTGACCACAAAAGGAAGTGGGAAGATCACTCCAAGGGTAATAACAACAGCTCTCAGAACAAAAAGCAGAGTGTAGGCAAGGTTTATGCAGTTGGTTCAAGTGACAAGAATGGTTATGACAAGAATACGCCTTTTTGTAACCGCTGCAAGTTACATCATAGGGGACAGTGCACGGTGAAGTGTAACAATTGCCAAAGGATAGGGAACTTGGCAAAGAACTGTAGGGCAAGACCCCTAGCTACCGCTCAAGCAGCACCACCCTACAACCGTAAGGCGGATGTCACCTGCTTTGGATGTGGTGAAAAGGGTCATTATCGGAACGAGTGCAATAAGCCCCGAAACCAAGGAAATGGTAGAGGACCAGGAAACCAGGTGGCAATGGTTAACAATGGGAATCAGGGTAATGAAGGAAGAGCCCGTGGAAGAGTTTATGCCGTAGGCAGAAGGGAAGCACAGGACGACCCGAACGTGGTGACGGGTACGTTTCTTTTAAATAATCGTTATGCTTCAGTACTTTTCGATACGGGAGCAGATAGAAGTTTTGTATCGACCGATTTTAGTCCTTTACTCGATATAGCCCTGACCACCTTAGATAATGCCTTTGACGTAGAACTAGCAAACGGAAACCTAGAAAGAGTAGGTACCATTATAAGGGGTTGCACTCTAAACTTATTGAACCGTCCGTTCAACATTGACCTGATACCAATGGAATTGGGTAGTTTTGACGTCATAATATGGATGGATTGGCTATCGAAATATCATGTCGTCATCGTCTGTGATGAGAAGATCGTTAGAGTACCCTATGGGAACGAAGTTCTGATCATTGAAGGCGATCGCTCTGATCGTGAGCATTCATCAAGATTGAGCATCATCTCGTGTACAAAGGTGCAGAAGTACATCGAGAAGGGATGCTACCTCTTTTTAGCTCATGTCACGGAAAAGAAAGAAAGGGAACCTGGAGAGAAAAGGTTGGAAGATGTGCCAATCGTAAGGGATTTTCCAGAAGTCTTTCCAGAAGACTTACCGGGACTTCCACCGGCCAGACAAATCGAATTTCAAATCGATTTAGTGCCAGGAGCCGCACCTGTAGCGCGAGCACCCTATCGTTTAGCACCTACGGAATTACATGAGTTGTCTAACCAGTTAGCTGAACTATCTGGAAAAGGTTTTATCAGACCGAGTTCTTCGCCTTAGGGAGCTCCTGTCTTGTTTGTAAAGAAAAAGGATGGATCCTTCTGGATGTGTATTGACTACCGGGAACTGAATAAGCTAACCATTAAGAATAGATACCCGCTCCCGAGGATAGACGATTTATTCGATCAGTTGCAAGGTTCATCGGTTTATTCTAAGATAGACTTGAGATCGGGTTATCACCAACTTCGAGTCAGGGAAGAGGATATCCCGAAGACCGCATTCCGAACCCGATATGGCCATTACGAATTTCAAGTTATGCCATTCGGCTTGACAAATGCACCAGCAGTATTCATGGATCTCATGAATCGTGTGTGTAAGCCGTATTTGGATAAATTTTTGATAGTGTTCATTGACGATATCCTGATATATTCCAAGAATGAGCAAGAGCATGAGGAACATCTCAAGCTAATCTTGGAATTATTGAAAAAGGAAGAGTTATATGCTAAGTTTTCGAAGTGTGAATTCTGGATATCGACTGTGCAATTTCTTGGTCACGTGATAGATAAGTAAGGAATTCACGTAGATCCTGCTAAGATTGAGGCCATTAAGGATTGGGCAACGCCCACAACACCAACGGAAATACGACAATTCTTAGGACTTGCCGGTTATTACAGAAGATTTATAGAGGGATTCTCTAAGATAGCTAAGCCATTAACGAAACTGACCCAAAAGAATGTGAAATACGACTGGGGAGATAAAGAGGAAGAAGCTTTTCAACTCCTTAAGGAAAGATTGTGTTGTGCACCTATTTTGGCTTTACCCGAGGGTAGCGAAGATTTTGTTGTGTATTGTGACGCATCACACAAAGGTTTGGGAGCCGTGTTGATGCAGAGAGAGAAGGTAATAGCATACGCTTCTCGACAGTTGAAAACCCATGAGAAAAATTACACAACCCATGACCTAGAATTAGGATCAGTCGTGTTTGCACTAAGGATTTGGAGACACTACCTTTATGGAACTTTACATTATAAAAAGTACATTTGGTCGCCATCGTGTCTAGAGCCAGCATTATATGGAAAAATGTTAAATTTAGTTGGTTGGTTGGATCAAGTGCAAAATAATAAACGTTATATTTTATCGAGAGTTTGGACGAAATGAAATATTTTTGTGACACATTTTATCATAATTTACAAAATTTGATGATTAGTTATATTACATTGCAAAATTTATGGGTAATTTGAATGCATCTTTTATCATAAGTATAACGGTTTTATCTGTTCAGTTCCAAGCAATATTAATTATTCATTCAATTGTATTGTAATTTTCATACTTATTCCTATGTACTTTTAATATTCCTTTGCATAGGTTATATATTCTTAGTATAACATGGAAATTTACATTATAAAAAGTATTACAACTATGACTTCTTCTACTGTTTATCCTCTTGTTTTGTTAGGCCGGTTAGCAAATGAAGCTAAGTCGAGTTATGTCAAAGATATGATGCTTGTACATTATGGTCGAGAAGTTAAAGCTTCATTTGCCGATGAAGAAGATGTAAGAGAAAATTTTTTAGAAATTATTGATCGTGTGCGTCATAGAGAGTTGATTATAAAGGAATTGAAGGTTGTTGGAATTGATAGTCCTTCGGTTCAAAGTGTTGTGGATTTGAGGAGAATGCAACATGAGGATATGGATGTAGTAGATAAGTTGATGGTTGCTTTAACACAAATACATATTCGTCTTCGTCAACTGTTATCTTTTATCGAGAAGTTGGAGGAAATGAAATTTTGATATCTATTTTACGTTTTTTTTTTTTTTTTTTTTTTTTTTTTTTTTTTTTTTTTTTTGTATGTAATGTATGGATTTAATAATTAAGATGTTTATTTGGTCAATGGTTATCATAATTGGCAAAGTTTGAGGGTTAGTTATGTTATATTTACAAATTTATGTGTAGTTTATAAAAATATTTGTATCATCAGTGGAAGAATTTTATGTTCATTGCAACACTTCTTCTAAAAACGTATTGCATATTTCTGCATGGGAAAACAAACCATCTATTTGAATTAATACTCTAATTAAGCGTTGCAATGATGAAATTGGTTCAGTTGCCCTCGGTATTCATTATATACACTGTATTAGTAATCAGAAGTTTATTAATTAATAATAACTCTTCCAAAAAAAAAAAAAAAAAATCTTCTCATATCAATCAAAACAATCCAATGGCTGAAGAAACACCACTGATCAGGGAACTCAAAGACGCTTCAGGCTCAGATCAGCTCCACAAATGCTTCAAGTTCCTCTTCATCCAGGAACATACCGAAGAGGAGGCGTTTCTTAGGTGTTTGGGCGAGAAATGCGATGAGCTGCAAAGGAAGATTGACAAACGCACCGAGCGAATGGCGGAAGTTTGGTCCCTCAATCATGATGAGGAAGAAGCTGGTTGTGACATTTATGAATGCCTCCGTGAGAAGCAGGTGAGGGCTAGGAGGAGGTTGGAGGCATTAACTGCTATACTGATTGAAGTCCGTGCTGGTCTTACCGAGGGTGAGCAGCATATGGGGATTATGGACTTCTATGATTAGGGCAGCTTTGGGTAGGTTGTTTTCTTGGGTTGTTAGGTGTTGATGGTTTTAGTTGTTTTTTGCTGTTATCTATGGGTTATGGTGATGGTGAAATGAATGGAAGATGTATATGGATGGTTAATGTTTGATGAAGTAATTATAAATGGAATATTAATATTAGTATCTTTAGTAAAAATGCTTATTCTCTTTATTTATTTATTTATTATCATATATATATATATATATATATATATATATATATATATAATATATATATATATATATATATATATATATATATATATATATATATATATATATTATACACTTTTATTTATAAGGGTATAACAAATCTCTTTCTCTATCATACACAACAACAACAATATACGGCAGCATTAGATCTGATAAGATCAAATATATGCGACAATCCAAATTAGGGTTTTAATCACTGTAGGGTTTGATTAAATAAAAAAAAGGATCCATCAAATAAAGTATAATCGTCTTAGGGTTTGGGTGAAATGGAAACCGAATATCCTATACTAATTGGTAAAATGAATATACAGGTATGTATGTTAATGATATAGCATCATTTTTCTCTCACACAATCACCCACAAAGTAATACAACAATAGATCCCTAAATCGATTTTAGGGTTTTCATTTACATACGACAGATATGTAATCAATCAATGATGAATCAGAATAACGATGTATTAAAGTGTTTGAAAGTTTGATCAATAATATCAACATGTATTTGAGAGTTTTTTTTTTTTTTTTTAGTTCGATAAGGTATTGTATGTTGATTGGTATTATCAGTTTATTTTGTATATGGGATTTGTATTGTAGCATTATTAGTGTAATCGTGTGTTTCAGAGGGCGTTAGTAGTTTAATTTGATATGCTTAGTTTATAGATTATAGGGGTGTTCAGCATAAGGTTTTAATGAGGAGAATATAGCGTATACCTACATTTGGTTATTGTGATCCAATATGATTTGGCACATATGTTAATAGTATTAATCTGTTAGGGCCAATAAGCGATGTATACCTGTCGTTTATACCTTTGGCGCATATATTTGGTCGGGTGATTGAAGCATGTTTGGCGTGGGATAAGATCAGATGTCACAACTCATAATTTCAGGCCATTTTCCGAACCTCGACAATTTACTATTCACTATTTACTATTCACTTTTCACTATTCATCGTTTTCGAGGTCAATTTGTGATTTTGAGAAACTTTCAGAAATTTTACTATTCACGTGACACTATTCATTCCCGGAGAAAATTCCCGTTCATCATCAGCATTCATAAATTCGTAAACCTAGTTTACGGGTGTTCAAAAATTCACGTAACCAGAGTGGTTTAGCCGTAAATTCATGCATTGTCCAGTTAGGACACATCATATAGACTAGAGTAGTCAACATATCATCGGTAATATCATCAGTATATTAGGTCGTGCAAGGTTATGCATTATTTCAATTTACGTATGTTTAATTATTTTAATTAACGTTATCACTCCGTTATTACTACTGATATTTTACTCAATACTCCCGACAATGATCCTAATATATTTTCATACAAATTTTAATAGGGCAAATGCTAAAATAATACATTAAACTTCCCACTTTTTGTCATTGTATGGTCCCAACTTTTTTTTTTCGCAAATGTATGACTAAACTCTTTTCCATTAGTAAATGTATGACTAAACTTATGAAATTGGGTCATTGTGGGTATAAACGTCACATTGTTAGTCCTTCATACTAACGGCCGTTAGTAAATAACTTACAATTCCGTTTTCTTACGTTTTCTTCCGTTTTTTTTACGTTTTCGTCTGTTTTGACACGTTTTCGTCCAGTTTTTTACGTTTTCGTCTGTTTTCACATGTTTTCGTCCCCTTTTTTTAAGTTTTCGTATGTTTCGACACGTTTTCCTTCGTTTTTTTAAGTTTTCGTCTGTTTTGACACGTTTTCCTTCGATTTTTTAAGTTTTCGTCTGTTTTGACACGTTTTCCTTCGTTTTTTTAAGTTTTCGTCCGTTTTCGTCTGTTTTCACACGTTTTCGTCTGATTTTTTACGTTTTCGTCTGTTTTGACACTTTTTCGTCTGATTTTTTTACGTTTTCGTTTGTTTTGACACGTTTTCGTCCAGTTTTTTACGTTTTCGTCTGTTTTGACACGTTTTCAAAATGTTTTTTACGTTTTCGTCTTTTTTGACATGTTTTCCTTCGTTTTTTAAGTTTTCGTCCGTTTTCTTACGTTTTCGTCTGTTTTGACACTTTTTCGTCTGATTTTTTACGTTTTCGTCTGTTTTGACACGTTTTCGTCCAGTTTTTTAACGTTTTCGTCTGTTTTGACACGTTTTCAAAATGTTTTTTACGTTTTTGTCTGTTTTGACATGTATTCCTTCGTTTTTTAAGTTTTCGTCCGTTTTCGTCTGTTTTGACACTTTTTCGTCTGATTTTTTACGTTTTCGTCTGTTTTGACACGTTTTCAAAATGTTTTTTACGTTTTCGTCTTTTTTGACATGTTTTCAAAATGTTTTTTTACGTTTTCGTCTATTTTGACATGTTTTCCTTTGTTTTTTAAGTTTTCGTCCGTTTTCTTACGTTTTCGTCTGTTTTCACACGTTTTCGTCTGATTTTTTACGATTTTGTCTGTTTTGATACGTTTTCGTCTGTTTTTTTGAAAACGTGTCAAAACAGACGAAAACATAAAAAAAACATTTTGAAAATGTGTCAAAACAGACAAAAATATAAAAAATCAGACGAAAAAGTGTCAAAACAGACGAAACGTAAGAAAACGGACAAAACAAAACGAGAAAACGTTAAAAAGACGACTAAAAATATGAAAACCTGTCAAAACAGACGAAAACGTAAAAAACTGGACGAAAACGTGTCAAAACAGACGAAAACGTAAAAAATCAGACGAAAAACGTGTCAAAACAGACGAAAACGTAAGAAAACGGACAAAAACTTAAAAAAACGAAGGAAAACGTGTCGAAACATACGAAAACGTAAAAAACATTTTGAAAACGTGTCAAAACATACGAAAACGTAAAAAATTGGACGAAAACGTGTCAAAACAGACGAAAACGTTAAAAATAAGACGAAAACGTGTGAAAACAGACGGAAACGTAAGAAAACGGACGAAAACTTAAAAAAACGAAGGAAAACGTGTCAAAACAGACGAAAACGTAAAAAACATTTTGAAAACGTGTCAAAACAGACGAAAACGTGTCAAAACAGACGAAAACGTAAAAAATCAGACGAAAACGTGTCAAAACAGACGAAAACGTAAGAAAACGGACAAAAACTTTAAAAAACGAAGGAAAACGTGTCGAAACATACGAAAACTTAAAAAAACGGGACGAAAACATGTGAAAACAGACGAAAACGTAAAAAACTGGACGAAAACGTGTCAAAACAGACGAAAACGTAAAAAAAAGGGAAGAAAACGTAAGAAAACGGAATTGTAAGTTATTTACTAACGGTCGTTAGTATGAAGGACTAACAATGTGACGTTTATACCCACAATGACCCAATTTCATAAGTTTAGTCATACATTTACTAATGGAAAAGAGTTTAGTCATACATTTGCGAAAAAAAAAGTTGGGACCATACAATGACAAAAAGTGGGAAGTTTAATGTATTATTTTAGCATTTGCCCATTTTAATAATATAAAGGTTATATTATTATTTTACCCGGTGTTTTTAAACCAATCACTAAATTTTCGTTAGGAGCTTATAACTCCGTCAGTTTACAAAAATTCAACCCGATAACTATTCTGACGCCCGATTCTTGTCAGGAATATATTTTTACAATTTATGCAACTTCGTCGTATTTTATTACGCTTCGTCAGTATTTATTTCAAGACAACTCGGTACCCGATAACACCCAAAGTGTACACCTAATCAACTAACTCTTAAATATTATATCCAAAATATCTAACATTTCATCTTTTTCTTCCATGAAAGGACGCCCCTCCCATCCCTTTTTCCCTAAATTTCCTTGCTCATTTATGATAGTTAGTAACCATGTTTTCTTATTTAATTTGTATAACACATAACATAGATCTCATTTGCAAGAAAACAAGATCAAACTTTCTCTTCTTCCTCTCTTCATCCCACGGCAGCCCCAAGAACACCAAGTGATCCCATAATTTTTCAAGAAACAAGTGCTTATCTAGTTCCTTACATGATCCTTGTTAAGGTTTTGAAATAAAAACCTCAAGGTTTTCATCCATTTCTCTTTAATCTCCATCTACATTGTAAGTAACCTCAAGAACATTTATTTTTCATGTTTTACTTTCATTTGATCTATGTGATCATGTATTTTTAAGTTGTTGTAGTGTAAAATGCAACTTACATATGTTATGATACCATTTTTTTTCTTATAAATCATCTCTAACACTAGATCTACTAGTTTTATTAACATCCTTATGAGATTCACCAAGATTGGTGATGTTTAGGACCCTATGACACCCTAAGAAGGTGTATGGTAGGATTTGCGAACTTATGGAGTTGATTTGAAGTGATTTGAGTAAGTTTAGAACTTTAAAAATGGATTTTAAACATTATAGATGAGGGTCTGTCCATAAACGGCAGATCTGGAAACCTCAGTAATTTTTGAACTATTTTGGCTTTCATAATCAGAAAGTACTTTCAAAAACGAAACCGTGGGTGCCGGAATCACTAAAATCCGACTTATAACGAAGGAGATATGATTTTTCGAAGTTAGGCGACGAAAACTATTTTTCAGAAAATATGGGTGCTGATTGCCGAACTTTAAGGGGCAAGATGAGTCGTTAGCCGTGATCTTGATGAGCCGAGCCATTGAAAATATGTTAGTTTATATTTATACGAACCCGTGGATATATAGAACGTTGAAAACGAGCTTATAACGACCGAGATATACACGTTTAAAGCCCGACAAATCATATACCATTTTGACAGCCCACTTTCACAAAATAAACTAAGTATAAAAACTAGTGCTTTTACAAGTCGCCAAGTTGATAGCCGATTTTCTATGTGATCGAGACGCGTATGATCAAAAGTACAATAACACGACATTTAGATAATGTTACAAGGATTTCAAAAACGTCGAGTTCTATAACTAACACTTAACGAGCACCATTTCGCGATTAGTATTACAAGGCCGTTTGGGCATATTTTCACAAGTTGTAAAAAGTATTATTTTACGGCGAAAACATCATATTAACCAATAAAACACCAAACAAGGATCGTGGAGTACCGTTTCAACATGTTTACACGAAAAGTAGTATTTAACTTAACAAGACGTCAAAAATGTATTTTTCGACGATAAACATTATTTTCCAAAATCATCGAGTGGTATCGAAAACATACGTATTTGCATGTGTAGCATCATTTCATTTGCTTACATTAGATCATATCCTTATATTAGGTCGCGGTTAGAGACCGAGCCTCATTTCAGCATATTCATTATTATCATTGTAGCTATCGCACCAGGTGAGTTTCATAGCCCCTCCTTTTACTTGTTTTGTAACTGTTTTGGAGGAGAATACATGCTCGTTTTACAATTAAACTCCATGCTTGTTTTACATTTAAACTTTATGCTTGTTTTACATTTAAACACACTGTTCATTATACAATAAAACACCATGTTTGTTTTACTTGAAATGTGACTGGTCTTTTATTTCTAATTGTTTATATGGCGACATTGTCAGAATTGATTATATGACGACATTGTCAGATGTATTTATATGACGACATTGTCAGATGTATTTATATGGCGGCATTGTCATGGCGACATTGTCAGAATTGTTATTATGACGTCATTGTCAGAATTTATCTTATGACATCATTGTCATGGCGATATTATCACACTTATATATTTTTCATTGAGACATTGTCACACTTAACATTACATTTTGTGGTTCATAAATCATTTGACGTTCACATAATCCGAATCATATTTGGCAATGGGTTGTAAACACACAGGTTGCAAGTCTTGTATGGGCGGGACTTGGAACTGGGTGGATTTACAATGCCTTTGCTGGGAAATCTTCATTCAAAGGCTTACATTTTTCAATAAACTCTATGAACTCACCAACCTCGTGTTGACATTTTTAGCATGTATTTTCAGGTATAAGCAATAGCACGCTACTGGAGGTTTTTGGCAGGGCATGACATGGTCATAGAAGACTCTGATAAACATTTGGGACCGTTTTACTTATTTTAAAGGGCCTATTTCCGCACTACTTTTAACAATGTAAATTCAACGCTTTTGTTAAACAATTTTATTCTAAATGGTTGAGATGAAAACCGTTCTTTACGCTTGTGTTGTGATACCAATTGAGTTACACCCCAGCGACATGTATGCTTCCGCTGGACCCGAATTTGGGGGTGTGACAGATTGGTATCAGAGCCTTGGCTATAGAGAACTGGGTGATTTTAAAACCTAGACTATAGCTACATTTACAAAAACTCCACCCTATGACCGCCGCGTGCCTGCCTGCCAAGCTGATGCCTCATTTGTGGTTTGTTGCTGACATATTTAATGAGATTTGTGTCTTATTATCAAATCATTTATACCCACTTATTCTAGTTGATTACTATAGTTGTCTTTCATATAAGCATGCACACATATCATACACATCGCAGCGTTACGCCTTTTCCTTGCTTAGTTTCATCATTCGACCTCGAGTTTGGTCACTTACCTTAGTCATTCAGAACGTCCTTTAAATGTGAAGGACATGGTATTAGTATAACTGAGCTGAGTATTTCAAAATTCATTGAACCTCGGTGGAATATAGACTGGTCATCTATATTCGACCCGGGACAGTGGGACATAGGCTGACCACCTATGTCTGACTCAGAGATGAATTCTGCAATACTGAGAACAGTTATAATAAAATTATGTCCGGGTTGCATTCCTACTCGATTTCTAAAGGTTTCAAAACTTCATGTGTGTGTACACAATCGTTGCAAGAGCATTCACACCTACATCATCTCGTGAACCGCCGTCTAGAAGCACGTCAGCTAACCATAACCCAACCTCAAGCCGTTGAGAGTCAGATCATTGGGAATGACAATCATTTCACCTTTACCATCACGAATCCTCGAGGCTCAAGTTGAGGCACTCAAGGAATAAAATCGACAGAATGAGAAACCCTATGGTATGCCAAAGAATGCAAATGGTTTATTAAAGAGGTCAGACAGAGTATCATGCTTCAAGGATAGAAACTGGATACCTCTCTAGGGAGGAATACGAGAGTGATTATGCACGAGTCACACAAGTCAAAGTACTTCATTCACCCAAGTTCTGATAAGATGTATCAGGATCTCAAGAAACTATATTGGTGGCCGAATATGAAAGCAGAAATAGCTATGTATGTTAGCAAATGCCTTGCTTGCGCTAAAGTAAAAGCCGAGTACCAGAAACCATCAGGATTACTTCAACAACCAGAAATTCCTCAGTGGAAATGAGAACGCATTACAATGGATTTCGTCACTAAACTTCCCAAGACATCAGACGATTTCGATGCTATTTGGGTAATCGTCGATCGCCTCACCAAATCAGTCTATTTCATTCCCATCAGAGAGACTTATACTATGGACCAGCTTACCTGACTTTATGTCAAGGAAATAGTCTCAAGCACGGTGCACCAATTTCCATCATCCCTGACCGAGATAGTCACTTTACTTCAACTCACTGGCAATCATTACAAGATTCATTCGGAAGCAAATTAGACATGAGCACTGCCTATCATCCTCAGACCGATGGTCAGAGCGAGAGAACGATTCAAACAGTGGGAGATATGCTTAGGGCATGTGTGATTGACTTTGGAAATGGTTGGGCTAACCATTTTTCATTGATCGAGCTCTCTTATAACAACAGCTATCACACGAACATAAAGATTACACCCTTTAAGACACCCTATGGTTGAAGTGCCAATTACCTATTGACAGACCAAAATCGGGAAGTCCAATTCACTATTCTAGAACTCAATCGTGAAACAACAAAGGGAATTGTACAAGTCAAGAATCAGTTACAAGCAACAAGAGAACAATAGAAAAGCTAGGTCAGTTCAGGATGCAAAATCATTGGGATTAGGTATCCCTAAGCAGCAAATCATTAGAATTCTAACTGCAGAACGAGTTATGTTGAAAACCTTGCCTTGAAAAGGCATGATACAATTTTGGGAACGTGGGAAAATGAACCCTAGGTACCTTGGACCATTTAAGACTTTAACTGTAATCGGCCGACTTGTATACAGACTTGAGCTTCCGTCAGAGCTCAGCAGCCTACACAACACCTATCATGTTTCAAACCGTAAGAAGTGTCTTTCAGACAAATCGCTCGTAATCCCATTGGAAGAAATTCAGCTCGACGATAAGCTCAATTTCGTGGAGGAAACAACAGAAATCATAAATCGCGAGGTCAAACAGAGAAGCAGAGTCAAATTTCTATCGTTAAGGTTCGTTGGAATTCTCGCAGAGGTCCTGAGTTTACTTGGGAGCGGGAAGACTAGATGCGACTTCAACATCCACATTTCTCCACCGAATCCACTCCAGAGACCAACACAAACTGAATTGAGGGACTGAATTCCTTTAACGGGTGGAGAATGTCACAATTCGTAATTTCAGGCCATTTTCCGAACCTCGACAATTTACTATTCACTATTTACTATTCACCGATCACTATTCACTTTTCACTATTCATCGTTTTCGAGGTCAATTTGTGATTTTGAGAAACTTTCGAAAATTTTACTATTCACGTGACACTATTCATTCCCGGAGAAAATTCCCGTTCATCATCAGCATTCATAAATTCGTAAACCTAGTTTACGGGTGTTCAAAAATTCACGTAACCAGAGTGGTTTAGCCGTAAATTCATGCATTGTCCAGTTAGGACACATCATATAGACTAGAGTAGTCTACATATCATCGGTAATATCATCAGTATATTAGGTCATGCAAGGTTATGCATTATTTCAATTTACGTATGTTTAATTATTTTAATTAACGTTACCACTCCGTTATTACTACTGATATTTTACTCAATACTCCCGACAATGATCCTAATATATTTTCATACAAATTTTAATAATATAAAGGTTATATTATTATTTTACCCGGTATTTTTAAACCAATCACTAAATTTTCGTTAGGAGCTTATAACTCCGTCAGTTTACGAAAATTCAACCCGATAACTATTCTGACGCCCGATTCTTGTCAGGAATATATTTTTACAATTTATGCAACTTCGTCGTATTTTATTACGCTTCGTCAGTATTTATTTCAAGACAACCCGGTACCCGATAACACCCAAAGTGTACACCTAATCAACTAACTCTTACATATTATATCCAAAATATCTAACATTTCATCTTTTTCTTCCATGAAAGGACGCCCCTCCCATCCCTTTTTCCCTAAATTTCCTTGCTCATTTATGATAGTTAGTAACCATGTTTTCTTATTTAATTTGTATAACATATAACATAGATCTCATTTGCAAGAAAACAAGATCAAACTCTCCCTTCTTCCTCTCTTCATCCCACGGCAGCCCTAAGAACACCAAGTGATCCCATAATTTTTCAAGAAACAAGTGCTTATCTAGTTCCTTACATGATCCTTGTTAAGGTTTTGAAATAAAAACCTCAAGGTTTTCATCCATTTCTCTTTAATCTCCATCTACATTGTAAGTAACCTCAAGAACATTTATTTTTCATGTTTTACTTTCATTTGATCTATGTGATCATGTATTTTTAAGTTGTTGTAGTGTAAAATGCAACTTACATATGTTATGATACCATTTTTTTTCTTATAAATCATCTCTAACACTAGATCTACTAGTTTTATTAACATCCTTATTCCCTTGAAATCCACCAAGATTGGTGATGTTTAGGACCCCATGACACCCTAAGAAGGTGTATGGTAGGATTTGCGAACTTGTGGAGTTGATTTGAAGTGATTTGAGTAAGTTTAGAACTTTAAAAATGGATTTTAAACATTATAGATGAGGGTCTGTCCATAAACGGCAGATCTGGAAACCTCAGTAATTTTTGAACTATTTTGGCTTTCATAATCAGAAAGTACTTTCAAAAACGAAACCGTGGGCGCCGGAATCACTAAAATCCGACTTATAACGAAGGAGATATGATTTTTCGAAGTTAGGCGACGAAAACTATTTTTCAGAAAATATGGGTGCTGATTGCCGAACTTTAAGGGGCAAGATGAGTCGTTAGCCGTGATCTTGATGAGCCGAGCCATTGAAAATATGTTAGTTTATATTTATACGAACCCGTGGATATATAGAACGTTGAAAACGAGCTTATAACGACCGAGATATACACGTTTAAAGCCCGACAAATCATATACCATTTTGACAGCCCACTTTCACAAAATAAACTAAGTATAAAAACTAGTGTTTTTACAAGTCGCCAAGTTGATAGCCGATTTTCTATGTGATCGAGACGCGTATGATCAAAAGTACAATAACACGACATTTAGATAATGTTACAAGGATTTCAAAAACGTCGAGTTCTATCACTAACACTTAACGAGCACCATTTCGCGATTAGTATTACAAGGCCGTTTGGGCATATTTTCACAAGTTGTAAAAAGTATTATTTTGCGGCGAAAACATCATATTAACCAATAAAACACCAAACAAGGATCGTGGAGTACCGTTTCAACATGTTTACACGAAAAGTAGTATTTAACTTAACAAGACGTCAAAAATGTATTTTTCGACGATAAACATTATTTTCCAAAATCATCGAGTGGTATCGAAAACATGCGTATTTGCATGTGTAGCATCATTTCATTTGCTTACATTAGATCATATCCTTATATTAGGTCGCGGTTAGAGACCGAGCCTCATTTCAGCATATTCATTATTATCATTGTAGCTATCGCACCAGGTGAGTTTCATAGCCCCTCCTTTTACTTGTTTTGTAACTGTTTTGGGGAGAATACATGCTCGTTTTACAATTAAACTCCATGCTTGTTTTACATTTAAACTTTATGCTTGTTTTACATTTAAACACACTGTTCATTATACAATAAAACACCATGTTTGTTTTACTTGAAATGTGACTGGTCTTTTATTTCTAATTGTTTATATGGCGACATTGTCAGAATTGATTATATGACGACATTGTCAGATGTATTTATATGACGACATTGTCAGATGTATTTATATGGCGGCATTGTCAGAATTGTTATTATGACGTCATTGTCAGAATTTATCTTATGACATCATTGTCATGGCGATATTATCACACTTATATATTTTTCATTGAGACATTGTCACACTTAACATTACATTTTGTGGTTCATAAATCATTTGACGTTCACATAATCCAAATCATATTTGGCAATGGGTTGTAAACACACAGGTTGCAAGTCTTGTATGGGCGGGACTTGGAACTGGGTGGATTTACAATGCCTTTGCTGGGAAATCTTCATTCAAAGGCTTACATTTTTCAATAAACTCTATGAACTCACCAACCTCGTGTTGACATTTTTAGCATGTATTTTCAGGTATAAGCAATAGCACGCTACTGGAGGTTTTTGGCAGGGCATGGCATGGTCATAGAAGACTCTGATAAACATTTGGGACCGTTTTACTTATTTTAAAGGGCCTATTTCCGCACTACTTTTAACAATGTAAATTCAACGCTTTTGTTAAACAATTTTATTCTAAATGGTTGAGATGAAAACTGTTCTTTACGCTTGTGTTGTGATACCAATTGAGTTACACCCCAGCGACATGTATGCTTCCGCTGGACCCGAATTTGGGGGTCTTTACAACAGGCTTATAAAATTAATTTTTTAACATTAGAGATTTTGTATTAAGGAGGTTAAATTTCTGATATACTACACTCGGGAGTTGAAACCTAGCATTTTATGTTGTGATCTAATATATAAATATATATATATATATATATATATATATATATATATATATATATATATATATATATATATATATATATATAGTGTTGGTAAGTCATAAATGTTTTATAGTCTATGTAACTAAACGTGTATGTAGTATGTTCATCCTTCTTGTACTTAGCTGACACGGCAACTAAAGTAGTTAAATGTGATAAATTTGTTGGTTAACTGTCAAGAAGAAGATGACATGATTTCCCTATTGTAGTCTAATAGATATAAAGCGTTGGTAAGTGACAAATGTTTTATAATCCATGTAACTAACCGTGTATCCAGTAGTTTGATCCTTCGTGTACTTAGCTGACATGGTAAATAAAGTTGTTAAATTTCGTAAATTAGTTTATTAACTGTCAAGAAGAAGACTACATGATATGTGTATTTATAACAATACAGATCCGTATTGTACTTAGCTGACCTGGTAACTAAAGATGTTGAATGTGATAAATTAGTTTATTAAATGTGAAGAAGAATATGACATGATTAACGTCTGTTGTAAATATATGTTGAAGTCCGTTAGCAGTCGGTTTTACTTAAGTCGTGTGCAGGGTTTATACATCAAATACTTATCATTGTGTGTTTTTTGTTAGAATCGTTTTGCAATAGTTAATATGTTAATACGAAATGGAGATAACTGATAATGAGTACACGTTCCAAAGAGGTTTGATATTGCTGTCCTTAACTGCTTGAAAGTTACATTAACAACTTTATTTCCAGCATTTTTATTAAAACCCTAACATGTGAATATATGTATCTTCACCTACTTATGCGCATCGTTCCGACTACGATAACCATCATTCATGTCATCATAATTGGAGCTGCTGGCAGAAGACGAACACTGCAATGGTATTACATCCTTTGCTATTGTTGGATTTGATAATGACAATACCAAACTCATGGATTTCATTCTTTCGTGCTTATTTTTGAAATATTTCTGTCTCAATTTTTTGGTGCTGTTAGCAAATTGTAAATTTGGGTTATCTTCTAATTGCCTTTGTTCTTCTTTCAGCATTGTTAGTATATCTCGCATGGTTCCATAGTGTTGTGTGCCGCCATTCCCAGCCTGCAACGAAAAATGAAATTATTTAGTAACACGATATACAGATTTGGAAGAAGGTTAGTTTTTATTCATTTTGAACCTGTAAACCATTAATAAAATCTTTCATACTCTTCAGTTTACGATAGGGCCAACGCTTAATACCCACGTCTCTACAGCGGGTTTTGAATACACTTAAACCAACATTAAATTCTTTTGCAGCTTGCGCGATAGGCATGTGAAAGTACTTGGCGATAACCTCAAAGCTGAATTCCATCTATTTCTAATAGGGGTATCTGATATATGTGTGTGATAAAAGAACTGGTGAGTGTTGGTGGAGGCTAGAGTCCAGGTTTTTAAAGCCTGTCCAAGTGATTGACATTCCCAGCAGTTACAAAAAGGGTTTGTGATTCATAATGACTCATAAAGTAATTTAATTTCATAATTTATGCTTTGTTATTGTTAATTATTGACATTCTTTGACTGGAAGTGATTATTCGAGGAAGTATAAGATGGTTTGTTTCATATGAAAACTATAAAAAACATATATCATGTTAATAGACATTCTATATGAATGTTAAAAGAAGTAATGATAAGAAACGTTAACATGGTTCATCGAAGAGCACAACCACAGTTTTATCAGTGTGGTCGAACACACACAGCTCAAGCCTATACCTGTAAATCAGTTGTTTTACGGGTAAGTTATCAATTGCATTTGTTGCATTCCAAATAACGTTACATAATTTTAAACTATAACATTATCTAATATCAGGGTATGCAACTAGATTCTCACATCCATCGCACCAAAAGCTACCTTCAATTTGGGTGGAACCTTTTTTGTATTTGTCCCCACCACATGATCGGATGATCCACCCATTCTTAGTCCTGATATTGTCGATTGTCACCTTTAAATGGAAGGTTGCAAACTGTACACGGGAGGATCATTTAACCAACATGCAATGGGATGATAATATAGGCATGCAAGGATCGGAAAAATACTTACATCATTTGTCCGATTGCGTGACCACAGCAGAAGGGTTTCGACTGTCCCAGTTTTAGGTATAGAGTCCATAACAGAGGGGGCAGCCTGTCTTTCGCCAACACAACTAACAGCCAGAGAACTGGTAAGTTGTTAAAAAAAATAATGGTATTAACTTTGCAAACCATGGCAGATCAGGAGGGGGTTTTAATATTCAAACAATGTATTCGAAACGGCTATGAATGCTTACCCAGAGTCTGACTTCAATTCCTTAATTGCAGGTATGTCAACATCGTCCAGAAGCATTGTCGATGAACTGCTGGATAAACACAGCTTATCTAGGATGGGATGTACAAATTCAGAGTCACATATCCACATGATTTATATAGATAAGTTTCAAAGTAAAAAAATGCATACTGTTGTAATGTCTTGCAGTTGTAGATGTCATCACAATAGGACACATGACTACGTGTTTCATCTTTTTGTCAATAAGCACATCACATAACCCTCCCCATAACGTTACCCTTATTGACTGTCCCCTGTTGCATATACCGGGGAAAAAAGCGATAAATGTTAATATAGTTTCTAAAATTGTAACACCAATAATGTAGATTAAAGTTGCTATATAAACTAAGCTGTAAACTTCATAACAATAAAAACGAAGATTTTTGTTCAAATAAAAGTCATATAAACTAACTTTAACATCTTTTGATCAATATGATATATATGGTTTTGATATATATATTTGGAAGAATAGGTCGAACAAAGTGTTGTATTCTTTCATTAAAAGATTAATAAACATATATAACAGTGCTAATCTATGATTTGCCAGGTAGAATTCAAGATTTTTGGAACCGGTCTTAGTGTGGTTCATCCTGCCAATGTTTGTCACATATCCGGCTACATCTGCCAGGTAACAATTCAAATATTAATCCATCATACCATTTATAGTGGGGCATCACTAATTTTATAAAACAAATACAAACTTACCAATAAGATACTTGTTCCATGTAGGTTTTAAATTTTCAATATCCACCAACTACAAAGGATACCTAATGAACCCTTCAGAAATCACCAAAGACTTCCGTATGCGTGTTTTTCCATCAAATTCAAGCATAAAGGTATCATCTTTTCTAACGCGATATTCTTCCTTGTTAGCCAGCACTACAAAATCTTTTATCGAGTATACACCACCTTCCTTTAACATGAGGAATTTGTGTGCCACAGTTGCCCTGGCAGTGCAGTGGATAACATTACCCTGCAATAATATGGTGTAAAAAATCATATATATTAGCAGCAAACATAACATGTAAACATTACCTTTGCATCAGATACAACAAAATCGGTACTCAATAGACGCCCGGTTGTAGCCTTCACATCCCACATCATGCACAACATAACAACAATGTTTCCAGTTGAAGAGAATTTTAACTCATCAATGAACATATGGGAAGCTGCATTCAAATCCTTGTCAGCCATTGAATGGGCTCACCTGTATGCACGAATGAAGCAGCACTTGTATGTATGGGCAGCAGAAGTGTTGCAGCCTCAAGGTCATATGATGGTCTTTAATTGTAGTATTCATGGCTCTTTTGGTTCATATTCTGTAACCCCTATTAACTAATTGTGTATTTATATGATAGCCTATTTAGTGATTGTAAATTTATATGATAAAATTGTATTTCCGAATGCATTTTTTTGTATTATTTCCAAGCTTTACCATGTTGCACAATACAACCTTTTATGTACATTTACTCTTCCACATTAAATGTAGGAGGAGTGAATCTTTATATATATAAGATAGTTTCGTTTAAATATTATTTCTATAAAAACGTCTCCAAAAATATATATTCCGCATTTACCCAACCAAGGTACCGTGTTTACCCTCGAGCTCAACGGGACACGGAGTGAGTAATAATAAATATTTTCTCTTAACCTACTCCTTATCCTATCTCACATCTTATCTTCACTCTCTCATATATGTCATTCATATTCCCTCCTCTCTCTCTCTTTGGAGAACGACAGCAGCAACAACAACACCACCACCGGCGCCACCTCTCCACCGCCACTGGCTACAGCCGCTCCTCCATCGCCATCACTCCTATCTCCTCTCCTCATCTCGCTCGAATCATGGGTATGTCGAAACCCAGATATACTTTTGTTAATCTTTTTATTCAAACCAATCTATAATGTTTTCGTGGATTAAAAAGAGATTAAAAACGTTTGGTTAATAACTCGTGTGGTGATTAAAGATTAGCAGGTGTTAATCAATAAATGGTGTTTGGATTATTATTTGTTTCGGGTCAGATTGAACCCAAATGGGGTGTTTATTTGCAGCTTATATTTCCAGCTTAGGTGATTGGAATTATTTGTTTAGCTTACTTTAAAGACTTAGCTTATTTTAGATTTATAAATAAGCTCTTTTTGGTGTTTGTTTATTTTCGGTATTAAAAGAATCACCCAAAGGGTGCGTTTGCTTCTGCTGTTGGGTCAACGAGACACCCCAAAGGGGTGTTCGTTTTGTGTGGTACAGCCCTAATAGGGTGCGTTGGTTTGGTCTTCGACCTACCACCGAGAGCCATAACAAGGGTGGTTTTGGATTTGGTATAACCACACCCGAGAGGGTGATGGTTTGTTGTCTTTGGGTCAGCCACATGAAACCAGGAGGGCGTTTGGTTGTCTCGAATTCAAGGGAAAAGCCACCCAATGGGTGTGTTTGTGTTTGGTTGCTCTCTGGTTAATCACAAACCCCAAGAGGGTGTTTATGGTTAGTCTCGACAAAATGGGAATAACCCAAGGGGTGTTTGTTTTGCCTTGACCGTGACTGGGAATACCACCCATATAGGGTGCGTTTTGTTTGTTTATTTGCTGCACAACATGGGGCGTTTGGATCTGCTTATATTTCAGCCGCGAGGGCTGTTTGGATTGCTTATTTTCTACTTAACAAGGGGGTGTTTAGTATGTTTATTTCCAGCCCACACCGCAAGTGTTGGGTTTGCGCTTGGTCCGTTGGCTCGCTAGCCAAACCGTGGCCCAAGTGGGTCGGGTTCATAGTGCACATAACATTATAACATTCAAATCTTTGTTGCTTGGCCAACCTTTAGTATTCGACTCGATTACTTGATGTTCTGGGCAAAATAAAACTTGTTTAAAAAATTTCCTCCTCAGCATAAGAGATATAATAAGCATGCTGTCAAAGGCACATATTCATATACTAAAATGACATGTTTTTCCTTTTAACTTCTTAAGGTTTTAAAGAGCAAATTGTCAAACATAATGCTTTCGGTTATGCAACCATATAATCATGAAAACGTAAAAGGTAAGTATAAGATCAATAAAGACACGCATCACAAATGTAGTGTTCATGTTATTGATTTTACTTATTCACTCTCGGCTTATTTCCAGATTGTTATGTGACAAATCATAATTCCAGGTCATTTTCCAAACCTCAATAATTTACTATTCATGGATTACTATTCATCAATCACTATTCATCATTTTTGAAGTCAGTTTATGACTTTGAGATATTTTCAAAATTTATACTATTAACGAGACACTATTCATTCTCGAAGGAAATTCACTATTCATGGTTGTCATTCATTATTTCGTAAACTAGGTTTACGGGTATTCAGAATTCGCATAACTGTTAGGGTTTAGCTGCGAATTCATAAAACATCATTAAGGACACCTCATATAGACTAGAGTAGTCTACATATCATCAGTAACATCATCTGCATATTAGGTCATGCACGGGTTTACATAATTTCAGTTAACGTATGTTTATTCATTTAATAAACGTTACCACCCAGTCATTACTACGAATAATATACCCGACACTCCCAGCTATGATCCTAATATATTTTCACATTCATTATAATGATATAAAAATTATATTATTAGTTTACCCGGTGTTTTGAAATCATTTACTATAATTACCGTTAAATGCTTATAACTACGTCGGTTCGCGATATTTCAACACGACAACTATTTTAACCCCCGATTCTTGCAAGGAAAGTGATTTCATAATTTTTACAACTTCATCATATTTTATTTTGTTCCGTTAAAATTCATTTCTAGCTAACTCGATACCCGGTAACACCTAAAACACACAATATCTACCAAAAATACACCAAAAGTCTTACAATTACTTACACACTCTTCCTTCCCCTTACCCTTTGCCCCCCCCCCCCCCCATACCACCTTCACCACTTTGACTTAAACTTCACTAACTCCATTTATTACTAGTACTTCATGTCCCCTAAATGTCTACACTTATAATTCTTATACACTAAAACAATACACATACATTCCAAGATCAAAAGAAAAATTTTCTCTCATCTTCTATCCCTCAAAGTGATTGGCCAAGGCAAGAAACCAAGAGAAAGTGCACCAAAATTCCAAGATCAAGTATTTCTAGTCCCAGTAGCATCCTAGTTAAGGTTTTGAGATAAAAACCTCAAAGGATAATTAAGTGTTTTACTTCAAAAACTCATCAAACTTCAAGTAAGTGTCTAATTAAATTTTCTAATCTTTCATACATCCATTTAACTTATTTTGATGTTCTAGTAACAAATCATGCAAATGTACATATGTTATATACCACTTAGTGTTTATTTTTCTCACTAAAATGGATCTAAAGAAATTTATAAGTGATCTTATGAGATCCACCATTTTTGGTGAAGATTAGGAACCCATGACACTCTAAGAAGGTGTATGGTAGGCTTAGACTAGTTGTGGTGTTGATTGGAAGTGATTTGTGCAAGCCTTGAACTAGAAAAATTAGTTTTAACAACATATAGAAAGGGTCTGTCCATTTTGGTGAAATCTGGAAAACTCAGTAGGTCATGGGATATTTTGGCTTACATTTTTAGAAAATACGCTTAAAAACGAAACCATGGCCGCTGGAATGAGCAAAAACGAGCTTACGACGAGAAAGATACGTTAATTCTAAGTTTGGCGAGGAAAACTATTTTTCTGAAAATATACGTGCTGTTACACGAATTTCAACGAGTAAAACGAGGCGTTGGACGTGATCTAGACGAGCCGACATGCCAAGAATCTATTAGTTAGATGTAATACGAAGCCGTGGATATAAAGAACGTAGAAAACGAGCTTATAACGACCGAGATACAAGCGTTTGAAAACCGACGAATACTAAACTTTTTTATCAGCTTTTAATAGAAAAATGTTCCAAGTATAAAAACTGCTTTTGCGAGACACCATGTTGAGAGCCGTTTTTCTTATTGATCGAGACGCGTATGGACAAAATGACAATAATACGAATTCAAGATATTGTTACAAGGTTTCTAAAAACGCCGAGCTTATTTTCTAACGATCAATGTACACCATTTTGTGGCTAGTTTTGCGAGGCCATTTAGTCATTTTTATAAGTTGTGAAAAATGCTAATTTACGACGGAAAACTCTATATTTATCGATAGGTCACCAAACGACGATCGTGGGGTATCGTTACAACGTATTTACACGAAAAGTGTTTTATAACTTAACGAGACGTCAAAATTATATTTTTCGACGATAAACGTTATTTTCAAAATTCACGAGTGGTATCGATAACATACGTATTTGCATGTGTAGCATAAATTCATGACTTACATTAGATCATATCATTCATATTAGGTTGCGGCTAGGGATCGCACCTCATTTCAGTATATTCATTATTGTTATCATAGCTATTGCATCAGGTGAGTTTTTATAGCCCCGTTTTCAATTTATTATTTCATTTCTAAACTCTCGGGGGAGAATACATTGCACCATTTTACATACGGACCAAAGTATCAAAATTCATTTGCATTGCTTAAGTTACGTCATTGCCCAGATTAAAGTCCCCTTTTTATTTATCATGAACCGTTAATTATGGATGTAAGCGAGAGTGAGTGAATAGATCTATTGAGGGTGACGCCTCCGTTCAGGTTGGTAGCACCAACTAGTCATACGAACGCATTTCATTTGTATCATATCAGAGTATCTGGCAAAACACTCAGTTTGGGGCATTTATTTCAGTCTAGCTTCGGGGTCATGAGCTTAAGAGCTAATGTATTATTTTTATGTGGCATTTATGTCATTCATTTTATACTTGTGGTTACCGTAGAGACTTATCATTTACATAAACCTATGATCTCACCCACATTATTGTTGACCATTTTTAGCAATGTATTTTTAGGTAATTAAAGTACTCGCATCACGACATGCATGTGGACATATTTTTGGAGTCGCGGGGACGACGCGTCTCACTTATATTTTATGCACTTAATTATCGTTTGATTTGTAACAAACTTATTTCCGCAAACATGAATCACCTTTTGAGACCTAGCTTTTGTAAACTCTGAATGATTATAATTTATCAAACGATGTATTTTTAAAATGGCACTTTAGGTCGTTCAATATAACTGTAACTGTGATGCTATGATCAGTCACGCCCTCAAGTGTTCCATTCCGCTGCAAACCAGATATTTGGGGGTGTGACAGATTGGCATCAGAGCTAAGGTTATAGCGAACTAGGTTGTCCATGATACCTTAGACTATAACCACATCATCATAGCATCTTATCATTTCATCATAAGTGCATATTCACTATACATGTTGTTTCATACATACATTATGCGGGTTATTTACTTTCATTTCACATAGATTGTCACAGAGATGTCTTCAGATACCCATCCCATCATCATTTCCTCAGACTCTGACTTGGACGAGGTCTCATCACCACCCACTATAGTACTAGAGTCAGTTGTCTCATCACCACCTACCATTGTTTTATCATCAGTGGACCCTACACCTAACTCATCACCTGTACCATCTGAGGCTGAGACCGAACCCTTCGAGGAGGGAGAAGTCGCACCTACACCACCCTTGTCACCATTGATCCACCGTGGGCCTAGAGTTGTTCCTTTCATTCAGCCAGGACAGCAGATACCTCTTGGTCGGGTATACCGACTACGTCCGGATGGACCGCGCATGAAGCGCACTACTGCGAAGAGAGTTCATCATCTTACTATCAGATCACCTGCTGCTTATGTACCATTACCACCACCCTCATCATTTACCCCTACCACCAGTGTTATTTCCAGAGTATTTACTGAATCTTATCCACTCAGACGCCGCGTGGCAGCGCGGAAGAGAGTAGCATTCCGTACACCATCACCATCATCATCACTACCATCTCTATCATCATTATCCCCATCCTTACCATCCTTACCATCATCTGGAGCACCATCAGCACCATCGCATCCCAGAGATCATGCACCTACATCTGACTTGCCGCTCAAGAAGCGTGCAAAGATTTGACTCACCATCTCCAGCTACTACAGAGACTTCAGAGACTACACCACCTAGGAGGTTTGAGGTCGGTGAGAGTTCCAGAGCTGCAGCTGCCAGACAGCCTACTGCTTCTACACTTGAGACACGATTAGACCAGCAACAGGAGCAGATTGACAGAGCTTTAGGTCAGTTAGAGGAGATTCCATTAAGCCGAGTTGAGGCAATGGAGGAGGAGATTGAGGGATTGGTTCAAGGCAGGGTTTCCATCGATGTATCATATCAGGGTTTGGAGAGCAGGGACGCTGCTACACAGCTTAGGATTCAGCATCTGGAGGAGATTGTGGTCACTATGGATAGAGAGATTCGAGAGCTTCGACGTCGATTAGGCGGAGCACCAGGAGATGCCTAGACTAGACTTGTATCATGTTAGCTTTTACTATTATTATCCTAGTCACAGGGTGTGTGACATAGTTTAAAGAACTTGTATGTCCTTTTGGTTGTTGTACAAACAAAATGTATCAAGTGTGACTCTACTATGTAGGAATGGTTGTGCTATCTATGATATCGGTCTAGGTAGACCAAAATTTTCATGTATTATATTCATGTGCGTTGTGATTATATTTATGATATTTCGTGGTTGTTTCTCGTTGTGATTTCATTGTATTTATACATGTTGTGGTTGTATTTATACATGTTGTGGTTGTATATACATGTTGTGGTTGTATATATGGTGTATGATGATCATTTCTATTTGTAAGATCTCATTATTGTTATCTTTGTGATTATGAAGAAATATGCCGCCAAAGAGAACTACTACAGCAATGACACCAGCTGAGATCAGAAAACTTGTTGCTGACAGTATTGAGGCAGCACTAGTAACTGAAAGAGAGGCCGTAGCCGCTCGGGCTGCTGAAGCCGCTTCTCGGGCAGAAACAACAGAAGCTTCAGGACTAGCTGCTAATGGTACAAATGGTCGCAAATGTACATACAAGGACTTTAAGAGTGGTGATCCTGTAAAATTCAAAGGCACTGAAGGAGCTACTGCTATGATCCGTTGGTTTGAGAAGACATAATCTGTATTTCTTCTATGCAATTGTCCAGAGGACAGCAAGGTAAAGTTTGCTACTAGTACACTCGTTGATGAAGCTATGTCATGCTAGAATTCTTATGCACAACCTATTGGTATGGAAAACACTTACAAGCTCATGTGGGAAGAATTCAAGAAGCTATTGAGTAAGAAGTTTTGTCCACGCACCGAAGTGAAGAAGTTGGAAACAGAATTTTATGAGTTGGTGACTACAGGTAATGAGATTGAAGCGTACATCAGGAGATTTCGAGAGTTGGCCGCGCTATGTCCAACTATGGTTCCAGATAACGAGAAGTTATTGGAAAACTTCATTAGTGGGCTACCACACAGTATCCGTGGGGATGTAATTTCTTTTGATCCACACACACTGGATGAAGCAATCAGAATATCTCAGAAGCTTATGGCTCAAGTAGTGAAGAAAGGAACTACTGCCAACAACAACAACAATAACCGTAACAACATCAACAACTCCAACAACTACCGAAAAAACAACAACTATAACAACAACTGAAACAATTCCAACTATAATAACAACAACAACAACAAGAGGAATTGGGACAAAAAACAGAGTGGCAATGGTACTCAACCACCACCAAAGAGACAAGAAGTCGCCAAGGCCTATGCTGCAGGTCTTGCTGAAAAGAGAGGTTACAATGGTACTTTACCCAAATGCAACAAGTGTCAAAGTCATCATAACCCTGGGAATTGTCCTAATCCTTGTGGGAACTGTAAGAAGGTTGGTCATTCGACCAGGGATTGCAAGATTCCAATTGTGGCTGATAATCAGAGACCCCCATTGACATGTTTTGGCTGTGGAGAGAAAGGACACTTCAAGAGTGACTGTCCAAAAAGGAAGAATCAAGGAAACGGGAACCAAGGTGGAATAGCTAGAGGAAGAGTCTATGTTATAGGATGAGAAGATTTCAAGGAGGACCCGAATGTTGTCACGGGTACGTTCCTCATCAATAATCGTTATGCATCCATTTTATTTGATTCAGGAGCCGATAGAAGTTTTGTTTCTACTGCATTTGCACCTTTGCTCAACATTGAACCAACCACACTAGACACTCCTTACTACATCGAACTAGCTAACGGTAGTTTAGTTGGCACCAACACCATTATCCGTGGTTGCACTCTCAATTTCCTAAATCATCCATTCAATATAGACCTCATGCCCGTAGAACTTGGAAGTTTCGACGTCATCATCGGAATGGATTGGTTATCCCGACATCATGCAAGAATCATTTGTGATGAGAAAGTTGTTCATCTTCCTTACGACGGCGAAACCTTGATCATTCGTGGTGAACGAAGTGGGACTAGACTCAATATCATATCATGCGTCAAAATCAAGAAGTACATAAAGAAGGGTTGTTATGCTTTCTTGGCTCATATAACAGAAAAGAAGTCGGATGAGAAACGACTTGAAGATGTACCAATTGTCCGAGATTTTCCAGAAGTCTTTCCCGAAGACTTACCTGGACTTCCACCTACTCGCCAAGTAGAATTTCAGATTGACTTAGTGCCAGGAGCTGCACCAGTCGCGCGAGCACCTTATCGACTAGCACCATCAGAAATGCAAGAATTGTCTAACCAGTTGCAACAGCTCTTAGACAAAGGATTCATTAGGCCAAGTTCCTCGCCTTGGGGAGCACCGGTCTTGTTTGTGAAAAAGAAAGATGGATCTTTCAGGATGTGTATAGACTATCGAGAGCTGAACAAGTTAACGGTGAAGAATCGTTACCCACTGCCCAGAATCGACGACTTGTTTGATCAGTTGCAAGGCTCTAGTTTTTACTCAAAGATCGACCTGAGATCAGGCTACCATCAGCTTAGAGTTCGGGAGGAAGATATCCTGAAGACAGCATTCAGAACTCGCTACGGTCATTATGAGTTTCAAGTAATGCCGTTCGGATTAACTAATGCACCTGCGGTATTCATGGATCTCATGAATAGAGTATGAAAGCCATATCTAGATAAGTTTGTGATTGTATTCATCGACGACATCTTGATTTACTCAAAGAGCGAAGAAGAGCAAAGAGAACACCTCAAAACAATTTTAGGGCTACTCAAGAAAGAGAAATTGTATGCCAAATTTTCGAAGTGTGATTTTTGGATCCGAAGAGTACAATTTCTTGGTCATGTCATTGATAGTCAAGGATTACAGGTTGAACCTGCAAAGATCGAGGCTGTTAAAGATTGGGCGACGCCCAAGACTCCTACAGAGATTCGTCAATTCTTAGGACTTGCCGGATATTATAGAAGGTTCATTGAAGGGTTTTCTAAGATAGCTAAACCTTTGACCAAGTTGACGCAAAAGAACCAGAAATACGAGTGGGGAAAGAAACAAGAGTCCGCTTTTCAGCTATTAAAGCAGAAGCTTTGCAGTGCGCCGATTTTGGCACTACCCGAAGGGATTGAGAACTTCGTGGTATACTGTGACGCATTGCATAAAGGACTTGGAGCCGTATTAATGCAGAACGAGAAGGTGATAGCTTACGCTTCTCGACAACTTAAGACACATGAGAAGAATTACACCACTCACGACTTAGAGTTGGGTGCCGTGGTTTTTGCACTCAAGATTTGGAGGCACTACCTCTACGGTACTAAGTGTGTAGTGTTTACAGACCACAAGAGCTTACAGTATATACTTGATCAGAAGGAGCTCAATATGAGGCAGCGTCGTTGGTTGGAATTGCTTAGTGACTACGATTGTGAGATTCGATATCACCCATGAAAGGCTAATGTTGTGGCAGATGCCCTTAGCCGGAAAGAAAGACTCAAGCCTTTGAGAGTCAAATCATTAGGAATGACGATCATTTCACCTTTACGATCAAGAATCCTCGTGGCACAAATGGAAGCACTCAAGGAGGAAAATCGACCAAATGAGAAACTCTATGGAATGCCAGAGAATGCAAATGGCTTTGTAAAGAGAGCAGAGGGAGTGTTATGCTTCAAGAATAGAAGCTGGATACCTTTCTATGGTAGGATACGAGACTTGATTATGCATGAGTCGCACAAGTCGAAGTATTCTATTCACCCAGGTTCTGATAAGATGTATCAGGATCTCAAGAGACTTTATTGGTGGCCGAACATGAAAGCAAAAATAGCTACGTATGTTAGCAAATGCCTTACTTGCGCCAAGGTAAAAGCCGAGTACCAAAAACCATCAGGATTACTTCAGCAACCAGAGATTCCTCAGTGGAAATGGGAACGCATTACAATGGACTTCGTCACTAAACTTCCCAAGACAACAGGCGGATTCGATGCTATTTGGGTAATCGTTGACCGTCTCACTAAATCAGCCCATTTCATCCCAATCAGAGAGACTTATTCTATGGATCAGCTTACTAGACTTTACGTCAAGGAAATAGTCTCAAAGCACGGTGCACCAATTTCCATCATTTCCGACAGAGATATTCGATTTACTTCAAACTTCTGGCAGTCATTACAAGATTCATTTCGAACCAAATTAGACATGAGCACTGCCTATCATCCTCAAACCGATGGTCAGAGCGAGAGAACGATTCAAACATTGGAAGATATGCTCAGGGCATGCGTGATTGATTTCAGAAATGGTTGGGCTAATCATTTGCCATTGATCGAGTTCTCTTACAACAATAGTTATCACACCAGCATAAAAGCAGCACCATTCGAGGCACTCTATGGTCGCAAGTGCCGGTCCCCTGTTTGTTGGGCCGAAGTTGGTGATTGATATGTGTTAAAATACACATACCTTTTACCTAAGTAAACGGACCAAATAGACCAAAAACTAACCAAATATGCCAAATATATTGTGTTTTTGTGTTTATGCATGTGCAGGTACGGATATGTGAGAAACGGACAAAAACGATTACAAAATGGACAAAATCGAACACGAGATTGGAAAGTCGTCAAAAGCCGAGGCCGGGGAAGAAACTTACGAGTTTGGATCACATTTATGCTCAAGTTGTCAAAAGTCAACCCTCAAGAATATCAAATTGTCAGAAATGGTCCTTGGTGATATTTTTCAGAATTGACACAAAAGGTCCCTAAATTTCAGATTTGGCAAATTTAGTCCTTAAAACTAAATCCAATTCTAATTCTATCCTTGACTATTAAAAACCAATAACCACAGCCTAACCCTTAACCTAATTCCAAGCACAATCCCTAAATAAGCCCAACCCCGTTTTAGCTAAAACCAGGGTCAACCCCGGTCAAACCCACCTTCTTCTTTACCACTTGCCCGCCAAAACCACCATTCTCACCCTCTCCCCTGACAAACCCACTCCCTGCTTCTCCCTTCTACACCCTACCTTCCCCCCTCCAATAAGCTTCTTCTCAAGTACCATCTTCACGTGATATCTTCCACGCTGGAAATCCACTCAACAATTTTTTCCGCCAAAACCATTTTCGACGGCTGAGATGAAATGAAGCTAATCCAAGGGGTAGGATTTGCCCAGAGAGACCAGAGAAGCTTTTTGATGGATATAAAACTCCTCCTCTATACACAGAAGTGAGTAGTTAGTTACTTAGGAGTAGGAATAGTTTAATTTAGTTGTTAAAGTTGGATTTAAATAAGCTTATTGTTTAGCTTAATTTTAGATTTTTGTAACTTTAATTTCAGTCTCAGTTTAATTACAAAAGCCTTGTACGAATTTAGTTATAATTCAAGTTTAAGTTTAATTCAGTAATTTAAATTAATTGTTGTTTACATCCTTAAAAGCCCTCTGCTCTGCTTATTTCAGCTTAAATAAGCTCATTTTAGCTTATTGTTAGTTCCCCTTTTGTTTCATCTGTTTTAAGCTCAAAATAGTCAAAAAGTCAACGAAAGTCAAATTTGCTTATTTTCTTAATTCCTATGCTTATTAGCTTTATTACTGTTTTTTATAGCTTATCTTAGTTTATAATTGCCATTAGTTGCTTTCCCTTAGTTTAGAATTCAGTTAAGTTCAGTTTTGTTTAAAAACCTTAAAAACCATAAAAATAGCTTAAAACTAGTGAATGCTTATTTAGTGCTCATTTTCTGTTGATAATTGCTTTTTAAGACTTAATGTACTTAGTTGATAATCTGCCTTGCCTAGTCATAGTTTAAATAGGCTTAATTTAGTTTGAATATTCCAAAACAGTCCCTAAAGGACTGTTTGGAACAAGGTCAAAACGGGTCAATGCTAATGCCTACTGTTCATGTGCCATTTGGAAACTTTTAATCTGGCTTAATGCTACTTAGATAAGTTGTTTGTGGCTTGTTTTAAGCTGCTTTGGAGGTTTGATAGATTTGGATTGGTAAGTAGGAATATTGTGGTCTGCACTGTTATGATAAGCTTCTCATAAGCTTATGCTTATTCAGCCCCTTGTTGTGGTATTTTTAGGTTCTATTTTAGTTGTTAAGTTGATGATCAAGATATGGCCTCATTGGATGTGAGTTTGAAGTCACTTTGGTAATCTAAGACCATAGCAGACTGCATATTCTTGATTTTACCTAATTCATCCTTAGTTTTTTATTTTTCATTTCTTCATTATAAGCCCTTTTAAGCTCAAACTTGTTACTGATAATCTTGGGTTGCTAGTACACTTAGTCTACATTTTTTTGAATTTTTCTATTAGCTTTTTAACAACTTTTTATTAGCTGCAAATTCTGCACTTTTTTCATAATTATTGCTCAGATCAGCCTTAGTTTTTGATTTTTCATTTGCTCATTATAAGCCCAATTAAGCTCAAATTTGGTACAATCACTCTTGGGTTGCTAATAGACTTGTTCCACATTTTTTTGAATTTTTATGTTAGTTTTTAACAGCTTTTTCTTAGCTGCAAAATCACCTTAGTTGGCTGAAATGTTTAATGAATTTTGCCTAATTCAGCCCATGTTTTTGAATTTCCATAAGTTCATTACAAGCTCATTTGTTCTGAAAATTTGTACTTTTATTGTTGGATTGCTTATATACTTGTTCCACATTTTTTAGATTTTTTTTATTAGCTTATAGATAGCTTTTCAGTAGCTTATTTTAGTCGTTTTTTTTATTAGATAGATTTTTTTTATTAGCTTATAGTAGATTTTTTATAAGTCGTTTTTAGTTTATGTTTACATATTTTAGCATAGAAATCCAAAATATCCCTTTCACTATTCATCACACACAATCACGAACTGAATCACAAATTCCATTCAATCCTTCGTTGGGGATAACGACCCGGGTTACACATACTTCACTTGTGTTTCCTTGGAAATATTTATATGCATTGATTTTCGCGAATCAGTGATGCACAACTCACTGGTCTAGAGTTGGTTCGCGAAACAACAAAAAAGATAATCCAGATCCGAGAAAGACTCCGAACAGCCAAAAGCCGACAGAAAAGTTACGCAGACGTTAGACGGAAAGCATTAGAATTCCAGGTTGGCGACAAAGTCATGTTGAAGGTCTCGCCTTGGAAGGGCGTGATACGATTCGGAAAGCGCGGAAAATTGAACCCGAGGTACATTGGGCCATTTATGATTTTGGAAAGAATTGGTCCCGTGGCATACAGACTTGAGCTTCCGTCAGAGCTCAGCAGCGTACATAACACCTTTCATGTTTCGAACCTTAACAAGTGTCTTTCGGACGAATCGCTTGTGATTCCATTAGAAGAAATCAAACTCGATGATATGCTCAATTTTGTGGTGGAACCAGCAGAAATCATGGACCGCGAGGTCAAACAGTTGAAGCAGAGTCGAATTCCTATCGTGAAAGTTCGCTGGAATTCTCGAAGAGGTCCCGAGTTTACTTGGGAGCGGGAAGACCAGATGCGTCTCAAATATCCACATCTTTTTACCGAATCCACTCCAGAGACCAACACTAACTGAATTCCTTTTATGGTGGAAGACTGTGACAAATCGTAATTCCAGATCATTTTCCAAACCTCAACAATTTACTATTCATGGATTACTATTCATCATTCACTATTCATCATTTCACTATTCATCATTTTTGAAGTCAGTTTACGACTTTGAGATGTTTTCAAAATTTTTACTATTCACGAGACACTATTCATTCTCAGAGGGAATTCACTATTCATGGTTGTCATTCATTATTTCGTAAACTAGGTTTACGGGTATTCAAAATTCGCGTAACTGTTAGGGTTTAGCTGCGAATTCATGAAACATCATTAAGGACACCTCATATAGACTAGAGTAGTCTACATATCATCAGTAACATCATCTGCATATTAGGTCATGCACGGGTTTACATAATTTCAGTTAACGTATGTTTATTTATTTAATAAACGTTACCACTCAGTCATTACTACGAATAATATACCCGACACTCCCGGCTATGATCCTAATATATTTTCACATTCATTATAATGATATAAAAATTATATTATTAGTTTACCCGGTGTTTTGAAATCATTTACTATAATTACCGCTAAACGCTTATAACTACGTCGGTTCGCGATATTTCAACACGACAACTATTTTAACCCCCGATTCTTGCAAGGAAAGTGATTTCATAATTTTTACAACTTCATCATATTTTATTTTGTTCCGTTAAAATTCATTTCTAGCTAACTCGGTACCCGGTAACACCTAAAACACACAATATCTACCAAAAATACACCAAAAGTCTTACAATTACTTACACACTCTTCCTTCCCCTTACCCTTTGCCCCCCCCCCCCCCCCCCCCCCCCCCCCCCAATACCACCTTCACCACTTTGACTTAAACTTCACTAACTCCATTTATTACTAGTACTTCATGTCCCCAAAATGTCTACACTTATAATTCTTATACACTAAAACAATACACATACATTCCAAGATCAAAAGAAAATTTTTCTCTCATCCTCTATCCCTCAAAGTGATCGGCCAAGGCAAGAAACCAAGAGAAAGTGCACCAAAAATTCCAAGATCAAGTATTTCTAGTCCTAGTAGCATCCTAGTTAAGGTTTTGAGATAAAAACCTCAAAGGATAATTAAGTGTTTTACTTCAAAAACTCATCAAACTTCAAGTAAGTGTCTAATTAAATTTTCTAATCTTTCATACATCCATTTAACTTATTTTGATGTTCTAGTAACAAATCATGCAAATGTACATATGTTATATACCACTCAGTGTTTATTTTTCTCACTAAAATGGATCTAAAGAAATTTATTAGTGATCTTTTGAGATCCACCATTTTTGGTGAATATTAGGAACCCATGACACCCTAAGAAGGTGTATGGTAGGCTTAGACTAGTTGTGGTGTTGATTGGAAGTGATTTGAGCAAGCCTTGAACTAGAAAAATTAGTTTTAACAACATATAGAAAGGGTCTGTCCATTTTGGTGAAATCTGGAAAACTCAGTAGGTCATGGGATATTTTGGCTTACATTTTTAGAAAATACGCTTAAAAACGAAACCATGGCCGCTGGAATGAGCAAAAACGAGCTTACGACGAGAAAGATACGTTAATTCTAAGTTTGGCGAGGAAAACTATTTTTCTGAAAATATACGTGCTGTTACAAGAATTTCAACGAGTAAAACGAGGCGTTGGACGTGATCTAGACGAGCCAACATGCCAAGAATCTATTAGTTAGATGTAATGCGAAGCCGTGGATATAAAGAACGTAGAAAACGAGCTTATAACGACCGAGATACAAGCGTTTGAAAACCGACGAATACTAAACATTTTTATCAGCTTTTAATAGAAAAATGTTCCAAGTATAAAAACTGTTTTTGCGAGACACCATGTTGAGAGCCGTTTTTCTTATTGATCGAGACGCGTATGGACAAAATGACAATAATACGAATTCAAGATATTGTTACAAGGTTTCTAAAAACGCCGAGCTTATTTTCTAACGATCAATGTACACCATTTTGTGGCAAGTTTTGCGAGGCCATTTAGTCATTTTTATAAGTTGTGAAAAATTCTAATTTACGACGGAAAACTCTATATTTATCGATAGGTCACCAAACGACGATCGTGGGGTATCGTTACAACGTATTTACACGAAAAGTGTTTTATAACTTAACGAGACGTCAAAATTATATTTTTCGACGATAAACGTTATTTTCAAAATTCACGAGTGGTATCGATAACATACGTATTTGCATGTGTAGCATAAATTCATGACTTACATTAGATCATATCATTCATATTAGGTTGCGGCTAGGGATCGCACCTCATTTCAGTATATTCATTATTGTTATCATAGCTATTGCATCAGGTGAGTTTTTATAGCCCCGTTTTCAATTTATTATTTCATTTCTAAACTCTCGGGGGAGAATACATTGCACCATTTTACATACGGACCAAAGTATCAAAGATCATTTACATTGCTTAAGTTACATCATTGCCCAGATTAAAGTCCCCTTTTATTTATCATGAACCGTTAATTATGGATGTAAGCGAGAGTGAGTGAATAGATCTATTGAGGGTGACGCCTCCGTTCAGGTTGGTAGCACCAACTAGTCATACGAACACATTTCATTTGTATCATATCAGAGTATCTGGCAAAACACTCAGTTTGGGGCATTTATTTCAGTCTAGCTTCGTGGTCATGAGCTTTAGAGCTAATGTATTATTTTTATGTTGCATTTATGTCATTCACTTTATACTTGTGGTTACCATACAGACTTATTTTCGTTATGCCTCTAACACTAAAATGTGACAACATATTTGGGATTACATTAGCTATCATGTATGGCACAAATACAAGGACTAGAAGCGTCAATCATGTAAAGTTTTGTATTTGTTGGCCTATTTATACCCTCCTAGACTTCACTAGGAGGGTGAACTTTGTTTGTGTAATTTTCACCTTTTTATCATTTTCAATAAAACATCCAGGTTCCTCTCTATCACTCTACACTTTCTCTCTCTAACCTTTACCATGGAGATGATGTTTTATCATCATCCAAGACCTCCCGATTCACAATATAATCACCAAAACACGATCCAACAATTGGTATCAGAGCCAAGGTTTTAGTTTTGGTCGATTTGTGTGAATTTTTCTTGTCAAAATCGTATTTTTTTCTGTGGATCTGGACTATTTGAATGTTAATTTTCTGTGGATCTGAACTTTTTTGAAGCTGTTGCATCTGTGCTTTTACTGGTCAATAAATTGTCAAACAGTGCTATAAAAAGTTTATCAACTTTTTTTTTGTGTATCTAGTCCATTTTCAGTCCTTATACATCCTTATCATTTTGTTGTTGTGACTGTTAAATCATCCCGTGAAGATTAAGTGGTCAGAATGTTCTGTTAAGATTTTTCAGAAATGGTTGGGTTATATGGTCGATTAGTGGTCAGAAAAAGGGTCCGATAGGTGGTCTGATAATACTTGGTCGGAAAACTGGTAAAATGAACTCGCTGAAAAACTCATCGGCAGTCGATTATCGAAATTACTTGTATAAGTAATTTTGACAAACCCTTTTCTATCGAAATTGTGGTAGAATTGCGATAAAAACGGGTTTATCGAAAATGTTTATCGCAAATGGTCATCGCAAACCTACCGGTCAAACCTATCGCAAACCTACCAGTCAAACCTATCGAAAAGTGGTTTATCGCAATTTAACTGGTCAACGGTCAAATCTGGTCAACGGTCAAAGTTTATCGCAAATTAAAAACAGAACAGAGATGAAGAATAGTTGACCAGAAACTTAATACTCTCGTTGACTCGTTTTAACAGATAAGATTAAAACAGAATAAAGATGCAACATTTCATCGTCACTCAAAGAAACTAAACCAACCACATACATCTTTCACTACAAGTCATTAATACATTTCCAAACATCAAATCCCAAACTATCCTAACCATCTCCGTCAATCTATCAATATACCAACACTATCTAACCCCAACTCTCCTTCATACATCAAGACTCGAACTGAAAAATTAAATAATCATAGATCTCAGTCTTTGTTCACCATTTTGCATCAATCTTTAAAAGATTGTTCGGATGTGAACCTTGAACCTTCATCGACCTAATTTTAAAGCTTAAACTTCTATAAATATCCGAAACATCAAGATACGATTTATAACAACCTTGTTATAATCGTTCTTGTTTCATTGTAAGACTAACACAACACGTAAAACAACACAAGTAGAACCTACCGTGACCCTCCAAAGGATCTTGAAACCTTTACTTGATTTCTTGACTCGACTGGTGCTGAAACTTTCATCAAGGTAACGGTGTGGTTGTGCCTGCGTTTGTATTTAATTCGGATTGAACATGTCGATTTGGTAAGAGAAGGAGATGAAGGGGGCGGATTTTTCTATGTTGTGATGAAATGAGATTTTTCTCAGATCTATTTTGATGGGAGAGAAAAAGGTGTGTGATGGAGGCGGATATAATAATAAGATGTGTGGTTAAGGTTTGATATTATGAGTGTTATTATCGGGTCAAAGAGTAATTTTGGATCGGGTCAAGTGTATGTCATGGGCCGCATGTGAAGTATCTGGGCTGAATGTTTTTTTATTTTTATCAAATCAACAATTAAGTTGAGCTGAATTTTTTTGCCAAATATTTGGACTATTGATTATTGTTGGGGTTTTAAGTGAAAAAATGACTTATTTTCACGAGGATATAATTTTGACAAGATCGGGAAAAAACCATTATCATAGTTCACTTAAACCGTCAAAAAGGCTAGTTTTGGGCATATAACCGCAAGATGTGACTACGGCGATAATTCATTATTATTTATTTGAGGTTGAAGTGGGATATCACGGGTGCGTGTACTTAGTATCTTGAAGATATCGGGGTTGGTTGGATGCATGATTCTTCGAGATCCTTGTTCGAGTTTATAACCGTCAAAATGATTAAGACTTGAGTTATCTAGTTATACCTGATGTAAGGAGTTACGTTGTCGTGCTCACAGAGTATAGCTATCACTTTAAAGGAGTTACGTTGTAGTGCTCAAATGTCACAAAAAGGATGTGGATAATTCAAGATGAGTTCATATACAGTTAAGGATGGTTGGATGGGTATATGAACCGACCTATGCTTTAAGGAGTTACATTGTAGTGCTCAGTATAGGTACTTAGTCAGACAATAGTGCAAGTTTAAGTCACAAGCTTGGGTTATTTTACTTCAGTCTCAAGTTCGTCATAGTGGGTTTTCTCCATCAGTGGTCACTACAAAAAGCCGTCAGAATGATAATGGGGTCGGTAAGGAGTTAGATGAGAAGAGTATAGCAGAGTAGAGACAAGGCGGTAACAGAACTACGACAACTCCGGAACGCATCATGCGGTTTGTTTCAAGGGCAGCAGTTGATTCTCATGGGCTATTTATGGTACTTCACACATCTTCGACTAATTGGACATACAGGGTTTACGCTGCCTCCGTTTCCATCGTAACCATAGTGTGTATGCTTCCGATTCCGCGAAGACATCGTGGGGGAAGAGAGAGTAGATGTACTTTGACTTTTCTTGCATTTTTTTGCGAAAAACACTCTTTTTCCAGATGGATCTGCATTCAGGGGGAAGAAATGTGCACATCGGGGACGCATAACAGACTCACGTGATCGAGCTTACAATTTTAGTACTACCGGAGAGACGTCCGCAGAGATGATCAGTGGTTCAGTTTTGTGATTTTGGTGTTATCATTTCAACTTTTGCAGGTTGTGATGTGCGAAGTAGCCCACTTATATGAGAAGATATTGCTGATTTCTTGCATGTTACCCCCGAATGGAGTTTTCGCATTGAGCAAAACCGTTACTGAGTACTAGTCAGATTTGCTTGGTGTGGTTTACGATGTCATCTACAAATTCCGCTGCGTACTTACAACCTTCAAAAGATAGAAGACATGTTAACTACATCAAAGTTTCGAATCTACTGAAGACGGTTGTCAGTTTGGGGGGAAGCTGATTCAGAAACTTCGCCAAAAAGAAGTATATGAAGAAGCCGTTAAAGACATGCAGCATGAATTGGAGGGAAGTTAATCCAGTTCATGCATATTACATCGTTTACTTACAAATGAAGAGCTTATGAAGACCTTTCTTTATTTGTATTTGTACTTGTAGGAAATGATGTAAGTAATCCCATATGTTGCCACATTGGGGGAAGATTGTTGGGTATGCCTCTAACACTAAAATGTGACAACATATTTGGGATTACATTAGCTATCATGTATGGCACAAATACAAGGACTAGAAGCGTCAATCATGTAAAGTTTTGTATTTGTTGGCCTATTTATACCCTCCTAGACTTCACTAGGAGGGTGAACTTTGTTTGTATAATTTTCACCTTTTATCATTTTCAATAAAACATCCAGGTTCCTCTCTATCACTCTACACTTTCTCTCTCTAACCTTTACCATGGAGATGATGTTTTATCATCATCCAAGACCTCCTGATTCACAATATAATCACCAAAACACGATCTGACACTTATCATTTACATAAACCTATGATCTCACCAACATTATTGCTGACCATTTTTAGCAATGTATTTTCAGGTAATTAAGGTACTCGCATCACGACATGCATGTGGACATATTTTTGGAGTTGCGGGGACGACACGTCTCACTTATATTTTATGCACTTAATTATCGTTTGATTTGTAACAAAATTATTTCCGCAAACATGAATCACCTTTTGGGACCTAGCTTTTGTAAACTCTGAATGATTTTAATTTATAAAATGATGTATTTTTAAAACGGCACTTTAGGTCGTTCAATATAACTGTAATTGTGATGCTATGATCAGTCACGCCCTCAAGTGTTCCATTCCGCTGCAAACCAGATATTTGGGGGTGTGGCATGTTATATATTACTTATTATTTGAGCTTATGTGATGTTGAATATGTTTTGCTCGGCTTATTTACTTATTTGGATTCATTAAATATCTGATGGGACTATTTATCATAATGGACTAATGTATTGGACTCATATTTGACATACCTTGGACTATGATTTGGACCAAAAACAAACTAATGTATTGGACTCTTAATGGACTTATGACTTAATAACAAATTATTTATTATCGGACTTTATTATACGGACTGTGATTGGATTATTATTGGATTATTAACACAATAACTAATAAATATAAGTTGAAACTTCTAAAGACTATTTATTAGTAAAACTTAACCGGTCTACCTATCTCTCGCCTAATTGCTATTTGATCCTTACGTGTTTATTTTCCTTTTATACTTGTGCTATATGTTTTATGCTTTGGCGTGCGTTTTGTCTGAGTCTATGACTTCATACCACCACACGAATGAGATACTAAACTTCTTACAAACATTGATACAAATATTCCACGAAAACTAAAACGCTTTATCTTTTGAAACTCATACGCATCGATCACTTTCCGCGTGTCATATTTTGAAACAAGCTTATATTCACTAGGTTATGCCGATTCCATATCGTTGCGCTATACTTCTCTATACTGTTCTACCATACTCCTTGGCACCGTTGCGTTACTTACGTCACTACATTCCAAGGTGAGTCATAGCCCCACTTTTACTCGTTTAATAACTTTATACTATTTGGGGGAGATACATGCTCGTTTTACTTACAAATCTTACTCGTTTACCTTAAATGTTGTACTCAGTTGATGACACACTCTATTCGTTTATCGAAACATAATACTTGCTTTTACTTACACAAGTACTTTAAACTTTTACGAATTACCATGAGTTCATATACCTATTTTACACGTTATTCTGTCTCATAGGGAGATACATGCTACAAACATGAACACAAGTACTATTTTCTGTATGCTATGTATGTTATACCTGATTGATATTGCCTAAGTTACCGCTATTGCCACTATTACAAGTCCCTCCCATCATGAGCCATTAATCACTTGCGAGTGAACGCGAATATAGTGAATAGATTTATTGGCAGTTGACGCCCCATTTGAGTTAGCCGATTAGGTGACCAAATGCACTTTATTTGAAGGAAATAGGAAGATGGCAATCTCCTACACGAGGGCCATAAACTCACACCATTAATTTGGTGTGTTCATGCCGTTTGTGCGGTACTTGTTAACGTTTGCGTGTCATGAGACTTAGGGCAATATACTGAACTACAATACTAAAGTACCGTAGTCATGATACGGTACTGTCACTGCTACATTTCAGGCGTATAACAACGTAGCCCACTTTCTATTAAACTTGAAACTTGTGTTCAACTGATTAGCAAACAAATCCTATGGTTTCACTCAATCTTTGACCCGGTTAGGGCAGACGAACTACTTTTGTGTTGACCCGGTTAGGGCAAACAAATGAACTATGGGTGTATAACAATGTAACCTACTACTTATTTCATCAACATTTGTATTTATTACAATTATCACCCAAACTTGGAACTATTGGAATCAACTGTTTTACTTATAAACTCTATGAACTCACCAACCTTTGTGTTGACACTTTTAGCATGTTTATCTCAGGTCCATAATGAACGAGGATGGCACAGAGGAGCACGAATACATCAAGAAGGCTATAAATGTTATTATCATTCGAAAACTTATTTTGTAAACTTGAAACCACTGGGACCTCATTTTGTAAACTCTGATATTCGAATGGTTAATCTTTTAAAACGACTAAATTAGAGATCGTTTTTTATTATTATAACTGTTATGCCATGAGGTAACACCCAGTTTAAATTCCGCTGCGCATCACAAAATTAGGGGTGTTACAGATTGGTATCAGAGCTATAGTTATAGAGAAACGGGTCTAATTGAGACCTGAACTATAACCACTTTTACAAACAAAACGTTGTATAGCCTTTCGCTCTCCATGCCTTTCATCCTCGAGATGATTATGTGACTTCTAGGTATTTTATGCTACACATTAGTATATTGATATATACACACTCGACATACTTTGAATCACTTTAGAACTAAATACATCTGCGTATGCCTATTCTAGGGCATTACGGCACAACCACATTTCTTCGATCATGTACCTGCTCATACATCTTGTAATATACGAAACATTTCACTCATTCATTTAAATACTTCGAACTAATCACTAAAATCTAATGGTCTATATTATTCCTACAGACATTGTGAGTGATACAGTGGTCTTTATTACTTTCCGAGACACTGTAAGTCCTACAGTGGTCTCTATTACATCCCTAGACACTGTATATGAAACAGTGAACTCATTTATTTCTCAGATATTGTGAATTACACGATGGTCTAATTTACTTCCCAGACATTGTGAGTTGCACAATCGTCTCTCCCATTTCTCAGACATTGTAAATGATTACAATGATCTCTAAACTTCTCACGACTTTATATTATTTTACATGAAACCTGTCACAAACTATTGTTTTCCTTGGTAGAAATTAAGGATATGAAATTGCTAAAGAACAAACTGATTCATCATCTACAAAAGCTGAAGTTCAACAACTTTCTCTACATTCATCAATTTCTCTTCCAAAACTTTCATTGTTAAAAATCTATGATTCTAGCCCAGTGTGGACTATTTTTCTTTTCCACACGTATGAGTGTTTTGTCAGAAATTCTTAAGTAGGATGATTTACAATGTCTTTATTTGAATGGACTGGGACGCCTTTTTATTTAAATAAAGAAATTATGAATCACCGAACCATAAGTTTATATTTCTTTATCTACATTGTTTGGGACGCCTCTCTATGTAAATAATGAATTATAAATAAGTAGGCTTATTTGTATCCGATATGATATGAGTATGAACTCGAACTTGAGAATCTCCAATATTCTATTACTCAATAAAAATCTTAAGACCTCATTTGAACTACCTTAGTTCATTCTTAATTTATCACTTTTGCCGTTACGAATCTTTACAATCATGAGCTATTTATTGAGTTAACAGACTTGTTACACTCTTGAGCTAACGGATTTGGTTCAATCTTGAACTGACAAACTGATTTCGATATTCCACCTACTATGCTTGGATATGTAAATACCTACTTTACCTAGGTACATGGACACCTACTCATAAGCTCTCCCAAGAGTTCCTTCCATTTATAAACCTTTATTTTAGAGACATTGTTTCTCGATATGTTCTCTCTCCACATCCCCACACCATTTGTTATTGTTGTTACTGTTGTTATTTTTTCCGTTATTGAATTCTTGAACAGACCGAGCTCGTACAACATGATCCACTAGGTTAAGAGACATCTAGATTGTTATATCTAGTGTGAGTGGATCAAACGAAGTACGTTCTCATAAATACTGAGTGGAAGTTCTTAGATGAACTTTTCCCATGACTTCTCATTGGTTGAGACCATCATTGGGCACACTATTGCCAACTCTTAAAAGCCACAAATATAAGTTGTGATATCAAACGCCACAACAAGAAAACTTCACATCAATTTCTTACACCTCATTCCGAGGACAATATTTCCTAATCGATAATTTCTTCAACTTAGTCTAAGAAATCTTGTAAGCATTTCTCAATACCAATAGATTGTGCAACAATATTCCACCATGACAGAGCATCCTCCAGAAATATGCTTTTGGCATATTTGACCATGCAGTCTTCAGCACAGTTGCTGATTTGGAAATGCTAACTCTATTATCTCAAACCAACGAGTCAAACCAACCCCTCCCTCTATGCTTTTGAAATTGTTGAATTTGCAACTCATGAAATCCTTGTGAGAACAACCTCAAACTCCTGGCCCTCCAACTAGCCCTACAACATTAGGCTCTCCAATTGTGTTAGTCCTTCAATCATCTATATCCTTACTTTATTTCTTACAAATACTAGTTTGAGCCATAATATTAATCAGAACACTTTTGCTCACCCATCAAAACATTAAAAGAGTTCCTGATTTCAACTAGGAGTGTGAGATCAAAATTCACCACAAATACCTGCACTTTTTCCCAAACATCTCAACATCGTACTATGCAAGATCCTGACTAGGATTAGTCTAGTAGTTTACACCCTAGAGCTACCACCAGAACTTAGTGGTGTACACTACATCTTTCATGTGTGCAATATGAAAAAGTGTCTTTCTGATTTGACACTCACTATTCCTCTGGAAGAGATCCAACTTGACGAATGTCCGAACATTATCAAAGAACATATCAAGATCATAGACCGTAAAGTCAAACGACTTAAGTAAGGTCGCATCCCTATTGTCCAAAATTTGTTAGAACTTTCAGTAAGAACTCGAATTCAGGTGGGAGCGTGAAGACCAGATGCATCGCAAATACTTCCATCTTTTCTCGAACACACTATCAGCAGATAACACCCACTGAACTTTGGGACGAAGTTTCACTTGAAGGGTAGATACTGTAATAACCCGTAAATTTTCACAAGACAAAATGACTATTTTAACCCTTTGACTTTTTTAAAAAAATTTGACTTTTATTTCTTGACTATTTGACTTTTACCTTAACGTAAAAGCAAATACGGTAATCGGTAGTTAACCGGTAACTTCCCAAGTTAAATAACCCGCTCTGATTCGGATTATTACTCTCTGAGCGTTTACGTTCACCTTTCCCTATTTAACAAGAGGATATATTGCGTTTCCTGCGTACCGATACCGCAATAAAAATGGTCTACATTCGATAGTCATTATTAGACATCAATAGTTTCGTTTAAATATTATTTCTATACAAACGTCTCCAAAAATATATTTTCCGCATTTACCCAACCAAGGTACCGCATTTACACTCGAGCTCAACGGTATACGGAGTACACGGAGCGAGTAATAAAATCTTTCCCTTATCCTATATACTCCTTATCCTATCTCACATCTTATCTTCACTCTCTCATATCTGTCTTTTATATTCCCTCCTCTCTCTCTCTATCTCTTTGGAAAACGACAACAGCAACAACAACACCACCACCGGCGCCACCTCTCCACCGCCACTGGCCATAGCCGCTTCTCCATCGCCATCACTCCTATCTCCTCTCCTCATCTCTCTCGAATCATGGGTATGTCGAAACCCACATATACTTTTGTTAATCTTTTTATTCAAACCAATCTATAATGTTTTCGTGGATTAAAAACAGATTAAAAATGTTTGGTTAATAACTCGTGTGGTGATTAAAGATTCGCGGGTGTTAATCAGTAAATGGTGTTTGGATTATTATTTGTTTCGGGTCAGATTGAACCCGAATGGGGTGTTTGTTTGCAGCTTATATTTCCAGCTTAGGTGATTGGAATTATTTGTTTAGCGTACTTTAAAGACTTAGCTTATTTAGAGTTATAAATAAGCTCTTTTTGGTGTTTGTTTATTTTCGGTATTAAAAGAATCACCTAAAGGGTGCGTTTGCTTCTGCTGTTGGGTCAACAAGACACCCCAAATGGGTGTTCATTTTGTGTGGTACAGCCCTAATAGGGTGCGTTGGTTTGGTCTTCGACCCACCACCGAGAGCCATAAAAGGGTGGTTTTGGATTTGGTATAACCACACCCGAGAGGGTGATGGTTTGTTGTCTTTGGGTCAGCCACAGGAAACCAAGAGGGCGTTTGGTTGTCCCGAATTCAAGGGAAAAGCCACCCAAAGGGTGTGTTTGTGTTTGGTTGCTCTCGGGTTAATCACAAACCCCAAGAGGGTGTTTATGGTTAGTCTCGACAAAATGGGAATAACCCAAGGGGTGTTTGTTTTGCCTCGACTGTGACTGGGAATACCACCCATATAGGGTGCGTTTTGTTTGTTTATTTGCTGTACAACATGGGGCGTTTGGATCTGCTAATATTTCAGCCGCGAGGGCTGTTTGGATTGCTTATTTTCTACTTAACAAGGGGGTGTTTAGTATGCTTATTTCCAGCCCACACTGCAAGTGTTGGGTTAGCGCTTGGTCCCTCGGCTCGCTAGCTAAACCGCGGCCCAAGTAGGTCGGGTTCATAGCGCACATAACATTATAACATTCAAATCTTTGTTGCTTGGCCAACCTTTAGTATTCGACTCGATTACTAGATGTTCTGGGAAAATTAAAACTTGTTTAAAAACTTTCCTCCTCTGCATAAGAGATATAATTAGAATGCTATCAAAGGCACATATTCATATACTAAAATGACATGTTTTTCCTTTTAACTTCTTAAGGTTTTAAAGAGCAAATTGTCAAACATAATGCTTTCAGTTATGCATCCATATAATCATGAAAACGTAAAAGGTAAGTATAAGATCAATAAAGACAAGCATCACAAATGTAGTGTTCGTGTTATTGATTTTACTTATTCACTACCGGCTTATTTCCAGATTATTATCTATTACTTATTATTTGAGCTTATGTGATATTGAATATATTTTGCTCGGCTTATTTACTTATTTGGATTCATTAAAAATCTGATGGGACTATATATCATAATGGACTAATGTATTGGACTCATATTAGACATACATTGGACTATGATTTGGACCATAAGCAAACTAATGTATTGGACTCTTAATGGACTTATGACTTAATAACAAATTTGTAGAAACATATTATCGGACTTTATTATACGGAATGTGATTTGATTATTATTGGATTATTAACCCAATAACTAATAAATATAAGTTGAAACTTCTAAAGACTATTTATTAGTAAAACTTAACCGGTCTACCCATCTCTCGCTTAATTGCTATTCGATCCTTACGTGTTTATTTTCCTTTTATACTTGTGCCATATGTTTTATTCTTTGGCGTGCGTTTTGTCTGAGTCTATGACTTCATACCACCACACGAATGAGATACAAAACTTCTTACAAACATTGATACAAATATTCCACGAAAACTAAAACGCTCTATCTTTTGAAACTCATACGCATCGATTACTTTCCGCATGTCATATTTTGAAACAAGCTTATATTCACTAGGTTATGCCAATTCCATATCGTTGCGCTATACTTCTCTATACTGTTCTGCCATACTCCTTGGCACCGTTGCGTTACTTACGTCACTACATTCCAAGGTGAGTCATAGCCCCACTTTTACTCGTTTAATAACTTTATACTCTTTGGGGGAGATACATGCTCGTTTTACTTACAAATCTTACTCGTTTACCTTAAACGTTGTACTCAATTGATGACACACTCTATTCGTTCATCGAAACATAATACTTGCTTTTACTTACACAAGTACTTTAAACTTTTACGAATTACCATGAGTTCATATACCTACTTTTATACGTTATTCTATCTCATATGGAGATACATGCTACAAACATGAACACAAGTACTATTTTCTGTATGCTATGTATGTTATACCTGATTGATATTGCCTAAGTTACCGCTATTGCCACTATTACAAGTCCTTCCCATCATGAGCCATTAATCACTTGCAAGTGAACGCGAATATAGTGAATAGATCTATTGGCAGTTGACGCCCCATTTGAGTTAGCCGGTTAGGTGACCAAATGCACTTTACTTGAAGGAAATAGGAAGATGGAAATCTCCTACACGAGGGCCATAAACTCACACCATTAATTTGGTGTGTTCATGCCGTTTGTGCGGTACTTGTTAACGTTTGCGTGTCATGAGACTTAGGGAAATATACTGAAATACAATACTAAAGTACCGAAGTCATGATACGGTACTGTCACTACTACATTTCGGGCGTATAACAACGTAGCCCACTTTCTATTAAACTTGAAACTTGTGTTCAACTTATTAGCATACAAATCCTATGGTTTCACTCAATCTTTGACCCGGTTAGGGTAGACGAACTACTTTTGTGTTGTCCCGGTTAGGGCAAACAAACGAACTATGGGTGTATAACAACGTAACCCACTACTTATTTCATCAACATTTGTATTTATTACAATTATCACCCAAACTTGGAACTATTGGAATCAACTGTTTTACTTATAAACTCTATGAACTCACCAACATTTGTGTTGACACTTTTAGCATGTTTATCTCTGGTCCATAATGAAACAAAGGTATAAGAAAAAACAGTAAGAAGTGATTTACGTTGCAGATATCCGTGCAATGTTTCTGGCTCCATCAGTAGAAGTTGCTACAATGACCATGATCAAAGTCACGATGTCAACAGGCAAGCTCGTTATTTCCACCATCTTCTTTGCTTTCGGAATGGCAATCATGTAATAAAAAACGTCATTTGTTATAAATTCTTTAGAAAAAATATATTACTTACAAAGATTTGATGTAGCATTAATTATTTAGTACCAACAAAATTCCCTTATAAATTCTTTGAATATTTTAACTATTCAATCGAAAAACTAAGGGTGTGTTTGTTTCATTAAGATGTTTTAGGTCTGAATCTGACTACCACATTTTACCAGTAAGAGGTGGCTAGAAAGTCTAAATCTGAACGAAATAATGTTGTTTGTTTTTTTATAATTGTCCGAATGATTTTAAGTACTCATTTCTGCAATTTATTTAAGTAACTTATGTAAATATGAAACAAGATTTTTTTATCATAAATATAACATAGTTAATAAATCATCAAATATATTATATTAACACGAGTCTTCAATCTCTTATCGAGTAAGAGGCAGTAAGACAAGTCCCCCACCTCTTACTGAGTAAGATGTTATATGTCTAACTGGGTCTGACTCAATAGAAAAAAACAAACAAGCAAAACGTCTGACCACCTCTTACTAGTAAGAGTAAGAGGGCTAGTAAGAATTTTTTTTTTTTTTTTTTTTTTTTTTTTTTTTTTTTTTTTTTTTTTTAAAAACAAACACTCCCAAAAAGATTCGAGTAAATAGGAGCAAAATCTACCCAACCTGGGAGCACGATTTACATTTTTTATATTCAAGATATACTAGCAGGGTACCCGCCGCCGCGCGGGTACCCTGAAATAAAATTTTCCGGTGAATCATGTATTTTAGTTTATTATGTTCTTTTTGACAATAAATTTACGGATATCAAGAATTTCGTTTCCCGTTTGGGCTCGAGCCCGTTGGCTCGTGTCCATTCAGGCTCGAGCCCATTTGGCCCGTTGCCCATTCGGGCTTGAATATTTGTATAATGTGCTTTATTATTTGTATTAGTGACATTTAATGCAGGAATTGTGTTTAAGTTGGTTGTACAATATGCTTGATAATTTGTATTTCTTATGTAAGGGGTGTTTTAATAACTGCATTAATTGTATTTATTGACCCGTTAATTAATTGTATTTAATGTACATAATGATTTATTTATTGTATTTAATGTTAGTATTTCTATTTTAATTAGTTGTACTTTGAGCTTAAGAACTTGTAAATGTTAGAAAATGTGTTTTAATTACTTGTACTTTTAGCTTTATAACTTGGATTACTTAATTTTAAGAGTTTCCATTATTAGTAGGCCTTAATGCTTTATAATATAGTAAGATAACGAGTAGAAGAAGTGAAGCAATTACTGACATGGTATTCTTTTGACCTCAATTAAAGATCTCAAAGCAAAAGCACATAAAGCTTTTATATAAATCCTTTGGGTGTAAGATAGCTATATATATATATATATATATATATATATATATATATATATATATATATATATATATAGGATAAAGATCAAATAAAAAGACAAATATCCGTACATTACGTAAAAAGATTTTTTTTTTCAAAATTTTTTTCTAAAAATTCCAAAAAAATTCCACACTATCAGGTTTGTTGGTGCATGAAAAAGTTGTGAAGGAAATTTTCTAAAAGTGGATATTTTTTTCGAAAAAACACGTTTGTGCATTAAATCATTTTTTTGTGCATCAAAAATTCATTTTTGTACCCAAGTTCTTTTGACTTTTTTAATCAAAATAACATTGCGCATCTAACTAAAAAAAGTTAAAAATTTTGTGCATCAAAATTTTTTTGCGCATCAAAATTCGTTTTTTGTGCATTAAAAAAACGTATAAAAACTCAAAATCAGAAAAACTTCTTTCACAAAAGTTTTATGCACCCACATACCCGATCTTGTGGATTTTTTTGGATTTTTTCGCGAACTTTTAAAAAAAAAATATTTTTACGTAGTGTACGAATATTTGTCTTTTTATTTTAACTTTACCCTATATATATATATATATATATATATATATATATATATATATATATATATATACAGGGTCCCTTTCTTGCGAGAACCACCTTATCTGCGAGAACTCCTCTAGACCAATGAGATTTTTTTTAAATATTAAAGATTATTATTTAATCTAAAGGGTATTATAGTAAAAGACATTTTTTATATTTTTTAGATTTTTTTATTAAATCCCGTTTTTAAATATCTCATAATTTTTGAACTTTTTTTTTCTCTTGTTTTTTCATAGCATGCATGTTTCTAGAAAGTCGAGGTGCATATGTGTTTATTTTAAATAATGTAAATTTACATTTGTTTTTATTGTACAATAGTTTAAACTTCAAATAAATTTTACTTAAAAATGTTATTACACATATGTTTCTGCGGTACATTTTATAAACTTCTTAAATAAAAACTAAAAACATAAATTATAGTCGTCGTAACCTTTAGATTTATTACAAACCAATAACATAATATAATACACAAATTTTTATATCAAATAAAATACAAATTAAACGTATCATTTTGAATATACATATGCACGCCTTCTAAGAACATATGCGCACAAAACATATGTGTTTGACGTAAAGATTGAAACCCAAATATTATATTTCAGATTGGAAACCAATTCATTTCGAAACCAAATTAAAAAAAAAAAAAAAAAAAAAAAAAAAAAAAAAAAAAAAACACTTTCGCTTCACATATCAACGCCAACAACGAAATACGACGTAACAATCATCAAACAAGTAAAGCCATTAGTTTTGATTACCAAAATAAAAACCAACTAAACCAATGAACTCATAAACATCAATTCGTACAAACCTTGATTCTCATATAGATAATAATACAAAATCAAACGCTATTTATAATTTTATATACTATCACTAGATCATCATGAGTTCATGACTTAATGAATAAGATCTCATTTTCAATTTTTACTTATACTTCTGACTTCAACCAAAATTATTTTGATACTTCAATTTATATAACTAACATAATTCAATACCCCTACAAAAGATAGATTTGAAATATCATTTGAAACATCTTGATCTTATGTTAGGAGTCAAAGCACATGCTATTGATTAGCACAATCTTTTGGGCACTTTACTCGAGTGTATTCTATGCATGTGATTATTCCTCCTGTGAGACTTATCATTGTTTTGACAACTAATCTTGGTATAAACGTGCGACAAATGAAACAACTTAATCCTTGTTACACGCTGCAAATGAACACCTACTGCATCTTAGTTTAAATTCCATTGCACCAAACATACACCCAAGCATACAAACAAGTTACACATATAATACAACCTACGCCTAGCATATTAGTGCATCAGAATGTAAAGTTAGTGCATCATAGGTATAAAGTCCCATTGAGACATTTTATCAAACATCTTATATACATCCTTATATGCGGCAACTCAACACCCACTACATCACAATTCTCATGCCAGTGCATTGCACAAACAACAAACTTACAAACACAAATCCTAACAAATCGACAAAAACATGATATTAGCTAATCAAAATCTAGACATCTACTGCATTACAGTTTAGAATTTACTGCATCAATCATAAACATACACACCCAAACACTTTTGAACAAATCTGATAACCTATTGCATCAATTTGAACATAAACTAACTTAAATTTACCAACATAACACGATTTTGAACATAAACTAACTTAAGTCAAGATATAACAGCAGCATCTAACAAAAACTGAGTTGTACAACCCTTTTAAGCACAAGTTACAACTGCATAATGCCCATTACATGTTACCCTATTTCCCATCCAACAACCCAAAAAACCAAACCAAACTCCCAAGTTCAGGAATTTTGTACCTAAATGGAACAAACACCATCAGTACTTGGACCATTGTCGATATCCATTTTATCGGCTTCCTTAACATCTGCTAAAACATGAAGAAACTCAGGAGGAATAGCTGCAGGGTCGAGCTCTAGACAACCCTTTGGAGCGTTTGCAGATTCTTGACCCGTGAGCAGGTATGAAGGTATTTGATACGATAATTTAAGAAAGTCTTTTTCCGGGATAACTTTTGTTTCCTTACTGTCGAGATGTCGGTGGAACACTGTTTGAAATCCTGCAACTTTGACTAGTGGTGTGACAGTAATGCCTGTTTCTTCACTGGTCTCGTCAACTTCCACAATTTCGTAAGTACGTTTTATTGAATCTGGTGTTTTATCGCTTTTGTACAGAGCACAAGCACTTCCCTTTTTAGGGAAAACGCGAATGTTACCGTTTCTCTGCTTTGTAAAGCTAGCTTTATGAGAAAAATAGTTTGGGGAGGTAACGGTTTCATGTTTTCCTGGTTGAAACTCACCGAATGCTTCTAGGAACCCGGAAAACGGAAGTGGTTTCTTGTTAGGTTTTGAGCTAAGCCAACATACTTTCATCTTAAAAGGGTTCAAAGAAATTACTTTGTGAACTATGGCATAGTTCCGAGGCATCCCGTCACGATCATCATAAGCAGCCCAGAGTTGACCTTCTTTGAAACACTTTTCGCTTCTTTCTATATCGAAATCATGAAAATCTGGATCTGGGACGTCAGTCTCGTTACTCTTTGAGAAGCCGTTTGCCATGTCAGCAACTTTTACGGCCTCTGAACTCCATTTGTCCAGTTTCTTCTTTATTTCCATAGTCGCCTTCTTTATAAGTTGATACTTGATAGGCCCTGTTTCCTTAATTGCATCAGCCCCGTTAATGTCTTGATGCGGATTTAGCTTCTTTTTTAGCGATCTTATTTCTCAAAGCTTCATCTATATTAGTATCTAGTCCAGCTTCTTCTCGGTCCCTTTTTAGTGGACCCCGTTGGGAGCTTGTACCATTACCAGCCTCAACACCCGTTATCTTACATGTTTCTGGGGCTGAAATGTTATTTCCCGTTCCTTGTAAAATTCCCACAACTTCTAAAGAAGCATTGATATTTGGTGGCGGAATCTCGGTTGCGTAAAATGGTCCATAACAAGTAGGGCATAACATATTTCGGTTTAAATACTTTCTCAAGAATTCATACTGCAATTTGCATATCATGCATATGGTCCAAAACGTCTTAGTCTTCATCTGTTTAGTAACCGGTAAAGGAATAGAAGTGGGACCCGTCTTGGTCGTCCCGTTAACTTTGTCCTTTTCTTGACAAGTTTTAACCTCTATTAAACAAGGCCCAGACGATGCAGGAGCACAAGTGGGACCCGTCTTGGTAGTCCCGTTAACTTTATTCTTTTTTCGAGAAGCTTTGACCTTTGACGTCTCAGGCGCCATCTGTTCATTAGACGATGCGGGAGCAGAAGTGGGACCCGTCTTGGTAGTCCCATTAACTTTATTCTTTTTTCGAGAAGTTTTGACCTTTGACGTCTCAGGCGCAATCTGTTCACTGGCGGATGAAGGAACAGAAGTGGGAACCATCTTGGTAGTCCCATTAGTCTCATCCTTTTGACTCTTCAACTTAGGAATTATGCATACAAACATACAAACACATTTTACACACATAACACCACTTACCTTTAAACTAATTCATCCTTATACGTGATCCTTATACCTGGAAACTGAAAACCTACTGCATCACAGTTCAAAATCAATTGCATTAGACAAACAACAATGCATACATACACATTTGACATACATAACACAACCTACCTTTAGCGTAATTCATCATTATAAAAAACCTACTGCATCACAGTTCATATTCAAGTGCATCACACAAACAACCAAATATATAAACACATTTTACACACATAACGCACCCTGCATGATGTGCCCGTTAGAGTGCTAGTTTTAAATTTATAACACGATCTACCAATGATTCAAACGCAACACATACGAGCAAGTATACTCGTCCATGTATAGTAAGAGATGAAATGGTAAGCCGAGGTCGTTCACTGGGATTTGTTTAGTTTTTAGGATGTGAGTTTTGAATATAATATCAATCTTGTTCAACGATTCTAATAGCAAGCAAATAATGATGATTTAAATTCAATATATTAAAGCTACACTTGCCTAGACTAGTTTTGCACAATTCTCTTGATATGATTATGAAAATGATCCCATTTGATTATGATCAATGAATTAGGTGGTGTTCTAATTCGATTAGTGGGTATACTAATCCTATTGCTTCTAACACTTTCAATCCTCGTCAAGATTTTAAGATGACAAAAACAATATTTAAGATTTGATCAACCAAGACTAACCCAACTCAATCACTTGATTCGCTTTTGTTTCACAAGCAATTGACAACCACACTATTTTAGTTTTCCAAGTTTAACCAAGTTACTTATGAAATGGTCAATACATAAGGTAACACCCTCATAGACAAAGGTTTACAACTAATTGACTAACAATGTCTTTTTCAACCCATTACACTATTAGCAATTAACCAAACTTGACAACTCTTTGGTGGAGAAAACTCTTAAGAGCACAATTCGATCTTAGTATTAGCTTTTCGTTTAACTAGAACCATGGAGTCATAATCAATCAAGAATCATGTCACAAACATCATCTAGGCAAGTGCTTAAGGCACTTAGCCACTCATGGCAAACAAAGAAATAACCAAAAGAAAATTATCACTTGAAAACATAATTAAAAAGTCTTACAAAAGTTGTAATGATGATTACAAGAATTAGGAACACTTGTGAGATGATCAACAAAGATTCCTTGAATGATTAAATTGATGATTGATGAATGTAAGCTTCTTCTTTTCCTGTGTTTTTCTTCCTTGTCGCCCTTTGAGAGAGTACAAATGAGTATAAGATTAGTTGTAGTAGTTGTTGATGTGTAGATAGTAGATTTCTTGATAATTGTCCCCTTTTCTCTCTTGGCCAAGCCTTCTTATTAATAAGATGACTCCCCTTGGTCACCAAGCAAAATACTTGAGCCCAAAGTGTCATAAAAATTCTGCACTTGGAGTAATTATGGAGTAATGACATCCCACATGAAGAGTTAGTTCATTAAAGATAGTCATTAAGTGTGCCAGCAATTGTATGAACCCAAGGTTGAAGTCTCATCCTGAAGTTCATATTCCAGCCCAAGGTTTGGAGTAAGGTTGGCATGACTTTGTTGAACCTTGGGTTGAACTTAAGCCTTCAATGTATTTCTTGAACCTTTGGTTGAAGAAGCAAGCCATAATTCTTTACATATAACTTTTCATTCATTTCATCAATTCTTGATCTTTTCTTGAACTTGGAAATCATTATAATCTTGATTCTTTATCTTTAACGATCTTTCCAAAGCCTTTATTGCGGGAAGAATCTCTTGTTTGTGCAAAAGCTTTTGATTTAGCATCTTTTTCACATCTTTTTAGCCATTTACTTGAACTTGATTGTACCTGAACCTGAATACATCTTTTGTACCTTTTTAAGCATAATATGTTCACAAATACAACCAAATACAATGCATAAATATAGAAATAAAGCAACTAAAACATGTACAAAATGAGCGTTATCACTACACTTAACCTAATAGATCCTTATACTCGACAACTGAACACCTACTGCATCACAGTTCAAAATCAAGTGCATCACACAAACAATCAAACATACAAGTACAAATAACCTACTGCATCACATTTAAAATAAAAACCTACTGCATCTTAATATGAAATACAATTGCATCGGCATTCAAAAAAATTGCATCACAATGTAAATTTAGTGCATCATTGTTATAAAGTCTAGTTGATACATTTTATCAAACACCTCGTATGCAACTTTCTTAAACATGTTTTGTATCTATATTTTTCTACATTTTGTTTCAGATTTAGAAGAAAACATGATGTAAATTTGAATCAAACTTTGAATATAACATACTTAAATCAATAAAAACACATAAACCAAACATAATCGAATTAAAATAAAGTAAATTAACAAAAAAAAAAAAAAAAACACTATTGAAAAACAAAATATTAACATCTTACTATCATTATTCATTGATGTTGCACTAGTTGTTGATGTTGAACTATCATTGTTAGTTGATGATGATGAACATTCAATCAACATCTCAAAAATCACGGTGGAGAATGGTGGAGATAACGGTAGAGATCACGGTGAGGATCAGGCAGCGGATGACGGTGGGGATCAGGTTGTGGATGACGGTGGGGAACCGGTAGAGAAGAAGATACGGTGGAGATGGAGCCGCTATTTATGTGTGTGTTTTTAGGTTGCTATTTGTGTGTGTGTTTTTATGAGAGAAAGATACAAGAAAAAAGAGTTTATATAATCTAAGGGGTAAAAGACTAAAATAACCCTGACAGTTATAAAACAAGGAGGGGGTGGGAGAGGACACATAGCGCAATCTGGTGGCTTCCTAGCCTTCTCATTATAAGAACTCTTCTCAATATATGTATAATATATATATATATATATATATATATATATATATATATATATATATATATATATATATATATATATATATATAACAATAAGCGCATGACGTCATCAAATGCAGGATTGCCCAGTAATGCCATGTCATAATGCCACCTAAGCAAGATTTTATTAAAATGTGCCACCTAAGCAGGATTTTATTTAAATTTTGTTTTTTTTAATTAAAATTTCATTTTTTTTTCTTTAAAAAAATCATGGAGCTGGATTTGAACCTGGGTCTATTAGTCCACAGTCAAACATGATTACCACTAGACCAACACATTTTTTGGATTATATCTTGCAAAACCAAATCTATAAACCTACGCAATCAATTATTGACCATTTTAATGAGATAAATATGAGAATCCCTACAACTTAGGTAACCCTAATCAAACATATAAACCTAGGTAAAAAAAAATCACGGTTCATTCATAATATACTTTTTCTTAAAACCCTAATATCATTTTTTTTATGTGTTAAGCAGCCGTATTGATTATTGATTATGGTTCTCATTTTCGTGTTGTGAAAGCTACTGGAGACATTGTATGATTTTGATCAAGCATATTTTTATTACGATATATTATATAAATTTTTTGTACCATTTAATTTGTGAATTAGGGTTTTGCATGCTGAAGCATTTAGCTGTCCATAATGAGCTAGGAATCCCATGATCAACAAGGAAAAGAATAACAGGTTTGTAATCTAAGTTACATTGGAGTATATATATAATTGTTCAAATCTTTTTATTGAGTTTATCTCTTTCCATTCATTCATTCAATTGTTCATTGATTTATTTTAACATTAATAACAATTGTGATTTGTGATTTCTTCTTCTTGAAGCCTGGTGATAAATCATATAATGCTTATTGATTATCGGGTGTTGCTTCTGTAACCGGTGGTAACAGATGCGGAGAAGTAAAGCAGGTATGAAGGGGTATTTTTTTAGCATTTTACAACTCCATTGAACAATCATGGAGGAATGCATGTGGATTGATTTTTCATCAGCAAGGTTTCTTGAACTATGCAAGTATGTCAACTATTATAAAGGCACACTTACTCGCAAGGATGGTAAGGTGATGAGTTCTTCCTCTTAGTTATGTGTAGATATTCACCTTTGTAAATTTGATATTTAGCTTAGTATGGGAGCATGTATGATTACAGCCATTAAAGCTGTGGAAATAAGAGCTGAAGGAATTAGTCTTGAATCGTGGGGGTTGCCAACTTGATTATGTTCCATCCACCATTGATGCATAAACACAAATTTAAATTATTGGTACCTATAGGCCTTTATCCTAATGGTATCCAAGATAAGTGTTAAAGTATGCTTAGACAAAGGTGCCGCTAACCCACCCATTTTTCCACCTTAAGTTATTTGCACACGTCTATAACAGTTTTTTCACCGTTGCAGGCACACTATTTCTGCAGCTCGTGCATGCTTTCTTGATGAAGATATAGGCTCATTATCTGTTGGCAAGATGGCAACCCAATGGTTTCATTCATCATGCCAAATAGCTAATCATATTACTTTGTTATAGAAGTCTTATTGTAAGTGTGATGTTTGTCTTGCAACAATTCTTTAAGGTTTACGTATCTGCAGTTTCATAATATTGAGAAAAAATGTGTATTGTTATCAGTTTATGAAGAAACAGATGGGTTGATGGTGAATGATCCAGTTCTTCAGACACACAAGGTGTGTATTGTCACATTATCACTCTCTTTGGTATTGCTATAATTTGAAACTTGCTTAATGTAACTTCTTTTAACTCTTGCAGCCTCTGTCTGTGGAGTTTGCCCATTTTGTTTGGTTAGGTACCCGTTCTATAGAGATAATGTTCTTAACAAAGTTATTAACTGTCAAAGTTGCAAAATATCCTTCACTGCTTTTGAATTGAATGCCCAAAGTAGTACCGCTGCAACCCAAACCCAAACCCAAACCCGGCAACCTCACCAACAGACTAGGATTCCTGTTAATCTCACACAACCTGTTTTCACCACTGCAAATGGGTGTTTAGACGATCTTAAAGGCTTGGCTTCTTCTAATGCTCGCTGTGTTGAAGAAGTAAGTACATAGCATTGACTTAGTATCAGTAAAAGCTGAGCATAATGTTAATTAATACATAATTTAAATTATCTCTATTCCGTAGGTTTTCTTTTCACCAGAGATGTGTATTTCACATACTACAATCATCTGTGATGCAGTGCCAGGTATATATATATATATATATATATATATATATATATATATATATATATATATATATATATATATATATATATATATATATATATATATATATATATATATATATATATATAACTGAACTGACGTGTATTTGTGCAATATATGGGGGCATGCATGACGTTTTGTTTTGTATGCGTATCTATTTTATTTTTAGAATCCATTTTTCCGTAATCTCTTTTTTGTTTTATGATGATAGAACATACTGAAGTAACAGTTGACGTCACCACTTTTGATATATGTATAGCGGTCCATTGGACAACTATTTTCCATGTCTGAGCAAATCACGTTTGGAGTCATTGCCATTGTTAACTGAGTTTATTCTTTTTGTCATATTTATCGCAGGTTGCAGTAAAGAAAATGAAGAGGAAGTATTATGTTTGGGAAGAATGTATAAATTTGAGGGAAGTTAAGGTATATCATGCGTTTCTAACCTTTTAGGCTTATATATCCTGATGTATAAAATGGTGAATTTGTGATCTATTTTTATACATATTTTGATCTTAGACCAGTTAGCACGTTATAATGGTGAATTGGTGAATTAGTGAAAATGCTTACTGAAATGGTGAAATACAAACTGATCTTACATCAGTTAGCATGTTATAGTAGTGCGTAGTAGTGAAAACTTGAAATACATACTGATCCAACATGTTTATATACATACTGATCTATCTTTTTTATTACTTTGTGACTGATTACATGTCTAACCCGATAAACCCGACAACCCGATAGACCCAAACCCGATAACCCGGACCTGGTAGAGCAGTTTAGAGACAAGCATATATACAAGAAGGGAGAAAAGAAGGGAGCATGGAAAAACAAAGCCGCTGCAGCGCAATACGTAAGTCATTCTTTTTAAGATTTAAGAAAACAAATTATTTAGTTAAAACACAAACAAGCACTTAGGAACCAATCACACCCAATCAAACACCCCCGCGCCCGCAACAAGGGTGTTTGGTTACTGATACAACAACAACTAAACACACCTCTTGCTGCAACAGGGGTGATTGGTTGTTGTTGCAGCAGTAACCAAACAACCCCGCTACTGCAATATGGGTGTTTGGTTGCTGTTGCAGCAGTAACCAAACACACCTGTATTTTGGACGCATGACTGATAAGGAAGATCAAATTGTCTTTATTTGAGACAATTATAAAAGTGAACAACTTTGCTGATCAGGTTCGTTTCTTTAAAAATACAGGTATATTTAAGAGCTTAATATGTGGCACATAACTTGGTACAAACCTAGGTAGCTCACAGTGTCCCAGTTACTCAAATGTGTTGGTGCACGAACACAATAACGGTGTGTCACTTGCGTGTGAACCAGTGAGTAACCTACGATCGATGTCGTCTATGCAGGGAGTTTTTGAATCGTTTGCATGTCACGTTGCTCACTGATGTGTTTTTTTTAGGTCTATAAAAATCAACCAAGTTTTAAATTTATTTATTGCCGAACTAACCTATAGACTCTAAACACTCACGAGCAGTGTACCCGATCAATGTAGATAGTTTTTAGGTAAGCAAGGGTCGTTCACTAGGAGCGAAGCTAAAGTGATCTAAAGGTATTCTAATTACTAAACTAACTAACCTAGAAAGCAAGTAAATATTTTTGGGGTTTTAGCCTGAGAGGCTATCACGATTTTGTGTGTTTAATTAAACTAAATACGAGAAAATAAATATTAAACTAATTAAAAGCAAATTAAAGATAGATGAAGATAGATAGGAAGAACGGGTTAGCCACGTCTAATCCATTTTATAGTTATACATGCTTATGTCTACTTGTTTTAATTCATTCAATTGTTTTGTCGCCAATCCGATTATTAATCCTGTCACGATTAAATAACCTACCATCGTGGTGGGAAAGAGGACATGATCATAGTGACTCGTCTAGCATCAATACTAACTTATTGCTTTAAACCATCTAACCTAGTTCGGTATTACACGCTACTAGTCCTATTAGGTTGTAGACACGTTCCGCTTATGCCAAACAATGATTCCTAATAGAGATTCGGGTTAACACGCATATAACTCAACCTAAGCAACCACAATTACAGGTAGTTAAGTCACATCAATTAAAGTTATACGGATCATAACCTAGTTACATAGACTTCTACTAGTTATAAGCAATAAACGAGTTTTTATCGACAAGCACCCAATCCAATAACAAAGCAAACACATCGACAAAATCATAAAAACTAATAAAACTTCATAAACATGGCTAACACCTAAGGGTGTTAGCCCATAATCTCAGTAACAATACACAATGTTTGAATCATAGCATAAAAGATAGAAATCATAATGAAAACTACACGCTAACCGAATGATTAAACAAAGTAAATTGGCTTGAGATGTTCTTCGTGGATGGAATGGATCTTCAATATAGTCTTCTGCTGTTTTGGGACGTTTACAGACGCCTGGGAATGATCCCTAGGGTCCCCAATGATGCCCTAATTCGTTAATGAGTTCGGTATTTATAGATTCTGAAATCTGGGTCGATACAGCGCATCTAGAGAGTTAGATGCGCCGCATCTATAAGTAAACGTAGCCTCCAAGTCTGAAACTGACCCGATATGGCGCATCTATAAATCTGATATGGAGCATCTCCCAATACGGCGCATCTAAAGACCTGATGCACCGCATCTCCTTCAGATACAGGTAGATCTCTTTTTTCTCTTTCCGTGGCCGCTTGAATCAACTAAAACGGAGTCCGGATGAAGATTTTATGGCCAAAATACGAAAGCATCTCCGAGTATCATTATGTAATCATGACTTCTTCATTGAGCTTCTATTCTTCACTTGATTTCTCGGCTAAGATTGTATATGGCCAATACGGCGCATCGGATTGGTCAGATGCGGCGTATCTAGGTAACTTCGCGTGGGGTCCAAGATTATTATATTCCAGAATATTCGTTCACCGTCTTCAGATGCGGCGTAACTTGTATCTTTATGTGGCGCATGTCCTTCAGTATCTTGGATAATCTTTGGTGAAGTCTTGAGATTGATGCGCCGTATGTTAGGAATGTCATACGGTGTATCTGGAGTAGATAAGTCAGATCTTCTTCGTTGACCAAGGTTTTATATGCGGCGCATGAGATAAATACATGCGGCGCATTCTTTAAAGTCAGGCAATGGTCTCAGATTCGTCTAAGTCTTTATGTACGACGTATCTATCAAGAATGATACGGCGCATCTTCCTTCAGTTCAGTAGACTTTTCCAACTTGATTCATTTTGCTCCAATTTCCGTCCGAAATCATTAACTTTCACCTAATGCTTGTTTATAACTGAGAATTACAAAAGTAAACGATTAAGTATCAATTCTCATATAAAGTGATATAAAACAAGTCAATAATATAGGATAAATGATGCTAATAATATGTCGTTATTTGATGTCATCAAATATCCCCCACTTGAACTTTACTTGTCCTCAAGTAAACCTTAGATTAAAACTTATGAAAATGTATCCTGAATAGGATTTATTTTTACAATTAAGCATTTATTCGTTTTATCATAATTGCACAACCAAACACTTAACGAATTAGAAACAAAATAAAATATTTTGATAAAAGCAAATCTAATCGTTTAACTGTCCAGTCGTGACGAATATTCTATCATAAGCTTGGCAAGTATACGCATCTCCCCCACTAAAGCCAAGGAATAACAAGTCTAAAGCGGTAAAAAGGGTTTGTTGGTTAAGGGTTAATCATTCTTATTAATCTCTATCGATCTCAAATTCCAGAAAAGGCGACAAAATCACAAATACATGATCGAATCCACGAACACGATACTTGCAATTGCTCAAATCCTTAACTCGAATAGGCTATAGATAGGACCAAGTAATCTTTACCAATAATATTATATCAAAAAGGGCGACAAAATCATAAATACATAGTCGAATCCACGACTACGATACTTAAGATTGCTCAAATCCCTAATCTCAATAAATCAAAGGTTTGGATAAAGAATAATATAGGGTATGGATAATATTTGGGATAGAAATTGGTGTAAAATGAAAAATAAACAAAACAGATAAATTAAAATCCTAAGTGTGGTAAATTACTTTCCCAACCATCCCATGAATAAGACTCATATCATTGAATAACTCACGCTTTAACACTTGAAACACACGCTTTAGGTAGACACGAATTATACTCAACAAGATCTCAATCAAAGAATAACCTTAGTTGGCGTTCCCATAACGGCCAACTCCCATTCAATCCATAAATATAATATATAACAAATAGTGGTGATATCTCCCACTTAATACAAAACTTTACATAAGTTGGTTAAAACAAACATCCAACTTTTTCTTTCTTTTTCTTTTCTCATTTTTTCGAAATTTTTTTTTTTTTTTTTTTTTTTTTTTTTTTTTTTTTTTTTTTTTTTTTTTTTTACACTACAAACATAAACATAGATGTGTAAAATTTCACCACATCACTATAACAATAACTCTGGATAATTTTTCCATACTTTTCATGACTTCAGAAATAACGGTAATAGTGAAAGTAGTAAACACACGAAAAATAACAAGACTCAAATTATACAATATCTACTTTCACTCCAATTGCATTGTGCAATTTCTCGACCTAACCATAGATAATGAATTACGCACGCGAACACAGTTAATTGTAAGGAAACACACTTTGCCTAAAGCAATTAACCACGGATTTTAATCTACAGGGTAGGCTAAGGTGTAAGGGTGTAACGAAACATTTTAAACATTGGTGTAAGAAACGAAAGGAATGGCTCTGAGGGTTTTTCTAGGGGTATCTTACTCTAAAAATGAGAGTAAACAAAGGGTTTATACGGGGGTTAACTAACCAGTGTAGTTAGTTAATAACACAAAACATATAATAGGCTTTTTGGGTGAAATCCTAGAAATTTACCAAGTTAGACAAGTCACTCCAATTATATCAATAATACTCATTATGGTGGTCTCGAATAGTATACAAGCCAAGTTCTAAAGTTTACAAGTCACCGGCACACTCATAGATTTGTGAATTTTGATAAGTTCACAATTTTTGAAAATAAGGTTATGTGTTCAGCTATGCAACTTAGATTAAACAACAACATGCTAAAAAAATTTTAAATTTTTATAATTAAGCATAGATTAAAGCATATTTTTGAAAAATTAAGGACAAGTAACGTTCTAATTCTCCATCCTCCCACTTAAGTTAAACAACGTCCTCGTTGTTTGTATTTGAAATTAAAAACAAGAGATAGAAAGAATTAGAACGGAGAACTCCCCTGAGATTTGCTCGGTATGATCCACCATGTAAGAATGCGAGCATATAAAATGTGGGAGTTCATCAACATCTTCATTCGTCCAGACCTGTAAATATATAGAGACCACAGAAAAAAATAGACTCGAGAACATCTCGTTAATTATTGGTTAGGAAAATAAAACTACGGGAAATTATAGGCCAGAGTGTCGATGCGCCGTATCCATGGAATATTGGATACGCCGCATCAAATTCCTGTAACTAATACGCCGCATCCACTAAAAGTTCATGCGCTGTATTGACCAACTGACAGAAATACGAAAATAAAAATAAACTAAAAACAAAATAAAAGACAAGCATGGGTTGCCTCCCAAAAAGCGCTTGTTTTTGTTAGAGTCACGAGCCTGACTCCACCCTTATTTACTAGGCAATAGGGTGTTTTTCCCCCCACTTGCGGTCAAGTGTGGGTGATAGTAGCAATAAGCACCATAACGGTGTAAATTTGCTACTAGAGATGGATAGAATATGTAAAGATAATACCTTGGCAATATGTGTACTTCGTTCATTACCTTACCCGGTTTGGTTGTTAAATTGGATGACATGAACATTACATGTGAGAGAGTAGTATGTTGAGGATCAATGAATCTCCCTTCTTCTTCGTTTGGTCTATTGGTAGTAAGGCGTCCCTTGACTTCCATAAAAGATGAAAAAGGGTCTTTGGCGAGTAAAAGTTCAGGTTCCTCTATATCCTTCATAGGATTGAAATCATCCTCTTCAATCATAGTCGTGTCCATCAGCCCATCCTTGAATTCTTTTTCTATTTCAACCAAAAATGGGTTGATAACAGGTGCTTTATATTCATCATTAGTTGGTGTAGTAAATTCCACCTCATCATTCTTTCGTTTTGCAACCTGTTTAGGAAAACTAGCAAGATTATTAGTAACGGGATTAATAATATTAAATAAATTAGTACCACTTTTTGTCGTAAGTGACTCCAATTCATCTTGTGAGTCTCCATCTTCAACTAGTGGTCTTGTAATTTCATCCTTTTCCCGAATAGCCGCCTCAAATAAGTCATCCCACATTTCTTCAAAATCCTTTGTGGGGTCATAATCTGGCTCATTTGTTCCACGCATGAATATTTCATTTTGTTGTGGCAATTGCGGTATGGCATCGTACACAATACAATCAAAACTTTCAATATTAGAATACTCATTATCTTCATCCGATGGAATATCATCATGGTGTTTTTGATATGATGAGAATATATTTTCCAACTCGGGTGAAAAATCACAAGTAATAGCACCATACACCATTGTTCCACATTCATCTTCATTTTCATCATAAGCACTTTCGGATGAATAAGCTTCTTTGTAAACAATTGCCGGATTTTCATTCAAATCAAACACTTGTGACTCTTCTTCATCTTGGGCAACTTCCGGAGAAATAACATCATCAATAACTATTGCCGGAAACCTAATTGCACCAAAATCGTATGATTCTTCTTCATCATCATCATTGAATAAAGTCCAAGTGTGTCGAAATGGCAATTTGTTTCTTTCTTTCCCAGATTTTTCCTGCTTTGATAATAAGTACTCTTCCATCGTGGGTTCTTTATCATTGATGACTTGTGCACCATATCTTGCTCTTTCCCAATCGTAAACCTTTTTATTGCACAAGGATCTTTCTTTGTTAAGCCTAAGATATTCTTCCATAGTTATGTCCAGATTGTCCATCATCATTATAACCTGAAAGATAAACAACCAAGAACAGCAGTAACCGAAACAAAAACAATAAAAACTAAAACGAAAAATAAAAATTAAATAAACAAAAATAAAGAAAAACGATAAAAAAAAATTGGTCACAGAACGTCAATACGCCGTATACAATTGACCTGTATACGCCGTATTGATATAAGACAGATACGCCGCATCCACAGACAAGGATACGCCGTATTGCCTTTCTGAGACAGAAACACAGAAACAAAAAAAACTAACTAAACTAAAATACCAATAAATCAAATTAAAACAATCACTCCCCGGCAGCGGCGCCAAAAACTTGATGTGTTTTTTTAGGTCTATAAAAATCTACCAAGTTTTAAATTTATTTATTGCCGAACTAACCTATAGACTCTAAACACTCACGAGCAGTGTACCCGATCAATGTAGATAGTTTTTAGGTAAGCAAGGGTCGTTCACTAGGAGCGAAGCTAAAGTGATCTAAAGGTATTCTAATTACTAAACTAACTAACCTAGAAAGCAAGTAAATATTTTTGGGGTTTTAGCCTGAGAGGCTATCACGATTTTGTGTGTTTAATTAAACTAAATACGAGAAAATAAATATTAAACTAATTAAAAGCAAATTAAAGATAGATGAAGATAGATAGGAAGAACGGGTTAGCCACGTCTAATCCATTTTATAGTTATACATGCTTATGTCTACTTGTTTTAATTCATTCAATTGTTTTGTCGCCAATCCGATTATTAATCCTGTCACGATTAAATAACCTACCATCGTGGTGGGAAAGAGGACATGATCATAGTGACTCGTCTAGCATCAATACTAACTTATTGCTTTAAACCATCTAACCTAGTTCGGTATTACACGCTACTAGTCCTATTAGGTTGTAGACACGTTCCGTTTATGCCAAACAATGATTCCTAATAGAGATTCGGGTTAACACGCATATAACTCAACCTAAGCAACCACAATTACAGGTAGTTAAGTCACATCAATTAAAGTTATACGGATCATAACCTAGTTACATAGACTTCTACTAGTTATAAGCAATAAACGAGTTTTTATCGACAAGCACCCAATCCAATAACAAAGCAAACACATCGACAAAATCATAAAAACTAATAAAACTTCATAAACATGGCTAACACCTAAGGGTGTTAGCCCATAATCTCAGTAACAATACACAATGTTTGAATCATAGCATAAAAGATAGAAATTATAATGAAAACTACACGCTAACCGAATGATTAAACAAAGTAAATTGGCTTGAGATGTTCTTCGTGGATGGAATGGATCTTCAATATAGTCTTCTGCTGTTTTGGGACGTTTACAGACGCCTGGGAATGATCCCTAGGGCCCCCAATGATGCCCTAATTCGTTAATGAGTTCGGTATTTATAGATTCTGAAATATGGGTCGATACGGCGCATCTAGAGAGTTAGATGCGCCGCATCTATAAGTAAACGTAGCCTCCAAGTCTGAAACTGACCCGATATGGCGCATCTATAAATCTGATATGGAGCATCTCCCAATACGGCGCATCTAAAGACCTGATGCGCCGCATCTCCTTCAGATACAGGTAGATCTCCTTTTTCTCTTTCCGTGGCCGCTTGAATCAACTAAAACGGAGTCCGGATGAAGATTTTATGGCCAAAATACGAAAGCATCTCCGAGTATCATTATGTAATCATGACTTCTTCATTGAGCTTCTATTCTTCACTTGATTTCTCGGCTAAGATTGTATATGGCCAATACGGCGCATCGGATTGGTCCGATGCGGCGTATCTAGGTAACTTCGCGTGGGGTCCAAGATTATTATATTCCAGAATATTCGTTCACCGTCTTCAGATGCGGCGTAACTTGTATCTTTATGTGGCGCATGTCCTTCAGTATCTTGGATAATCTTTGGTGAAGTCTTGAGATTGATGCGCCGTATGTTAGGAATGTCATACGGTGTATATGGAGTAGATAAGTCAGATCTTCTTCGTTGACCAAGGTTTTATATGCGGCGCATGAGATAAATACATGCGGCGCATTCTTTAAAGTCAGGCAATGGTCTCAGATTCGTCTAAGTCTTTATGTACGACGTATCTATCAAGAATGATACGGCGCATCTTCCTTCAGTTCAATAGACTTTTCCAACTTGATTCATTTTGCTCCAATTTCCGTCCGAAATCATTAACTTTCACCTAATGCTTGTTTATAACTGAGAATTACCAAAGTAAACGATTAAGTATCAATTCTCATATAAAGTGATATAAAAAAAGTCAATAATATAGGATAAATGATGCTAATAATATGTCGTTATTTGATGTCATCACTCACGCAGGTATGTTTTTATTATAATCTTATGTTTCAGAGTTATTTTGGCAAACTTTATTTGTGATAGTTACCAAATGATTTTTAACCTGCTACAGTGGCGTTGCCAAAAACCGGCTGTTCTTGAATTTCAGTCGGGGACGGTACGTCCTGTTGCAGTTACTCACGGTTACGATGAATTGAACGCACCTGATGCTAACAATTGCAGTTCTTTCTCATACGAAATGGATTTTGGGGAACCTGTTTCTAGGAATGTTGTTGGATTTCCTTCGCAAGGTAAATTTTTTGTATATTTTTCCTTCTGTCTAGATGTTCGGCTACCGTTCATTTTTGTGACTTTCTTAAAAATTTGATAAAATGTTGCAGCAACAACCCGTGAACCGGTGGCATTGGAGTTTCGGTCACGTAGACTTTACAATGCTTCTCAAGGTTAGTTGGAACCAACGTTACTATTCTTTGCTGGATTTAAAAAAAATGAACACTACTTTTATTGAACCTGTTATTATTTATGTAGGTGACACATTTCATGCACGGGAACCACCTTTTGATGAATATACAGTGCCACCGTCTACAACAGGTATGTAGCGTTAACGTTTTTGGTTACTGCACTCTATTGGCGATGCTTTATTTATTATATAAAGTTCAATTATACTCAAGAGTATTGTTGGTTATGCTACTGTTTATGCAGGCGATGGTTGAAATACGTCTACATTGAACGGCTTTGTTTCACGCCAGCCAGCGTCCGCTGCACCACAACGTTCGGGTTGTACGTTCACTGAGATTTTATAATGTGTCTTTGCGGTTAACGTTTTCCATTTTCTATTTTGTTAGTCACTGTTGCCAATAAACACGTTCTTTATTTTCGTATACGATTTATAAGTCTACAACGTCTGAGAAAGCGTGTTTTGGTTATGGGGAAAAAATGTGTTATGCACACAGATTGGTGGTGGTGGATGTGGGGATGGTGGTGATGATGATAGATCAGGTTGGGTCATGTGTCTGTGTGCATAGAAAGTGTGCAAAAACTAGAGAACAAATGGACACTTTTCAGGACATACCCGTAATCAGTTTTATCAAGCCTCCAAAAACTAGAGAACAAAAGTGTGTTATGCACACAGGTACTTTTTTTAGGATTTGTGATAGTTTTCAGATGTGGGTGATGACAGCGTGTTATGCACCCGTAAGCGAATTAGTTTTATCAAGCCTCCAAAATTTTTTTTTCGGGCCTGTATGGCTAGCCCACAAAAACATTTAAAGCATCTCAGAAACGGACTGAGCCAGTGTGTAATGCATTGCAGGCATACTTTGGTGGGACCGACTTCATCTAAATTTAACAAAGACCCGTAGTCAGATGGTTGAGATGATACTCCACCACATGCTGAGGGCAAACCTGCAGTCTTGGCCGCCTGCCACTCCACCTCCAGCTCCATAGATATATTCTGTACATCAATATCTCCCAGTTACACTAACTTGAATCTCATTTTAGTGCATGGTAAAAAAGTAATGCAAATTAGAACTTTGCTATGGTAGTGCTTACCCGCACATGCTACTAAATAAGCAAGCACCCTTCATTTCAAAACTGAAGTTTTAAATCCTGTTAGTATATAACCTGTAAATACACCTAGGATATGTCACAGTTACCAATTAAAAACGCTCATAAAGTTTTCTTTACTTGAGACAGAAACTCGACACAACAACCTAAAGAGGTCACTAATCTTTGCTTTTAATGAATACAGGTCAACATCTGAAAAATACATAGGAAAAAATGCAGCGACGTTTGGTTTCCTATTTTTCGTGAGGTAAATAGCAACAGCCCGTTGATCGGAGGATTTTCGGCATATTTTAGATGGTGTTGGTTGTCTTTTGGTTTATATATGTTGCAGCCATTGATTCCGATGATAAGCCTTTTGGTATTAATGTCTGTATCAACTAATGCGGCAACATGTTCTTCTCACTATAATTGCCATTCGTCTGAACATTTGGGTGATCCCAGTATGTATACGTAACTTTGTTGTCGGTAGTTGCCAAAACATTGACAGCCCATTGTGAATATGATGTCACTTGATTTAATACCTGAATGACATAAAAAATCTTATTTCGTTCCTAAAGTTTTCTTTTGTTCAATATAATGGTATGCTATGTTTATGTTTTTATTGTAGAAATGTGTATGGTAAACAAAATATAAACAACCCTACTTAAATTAGAATAACACAAATAAACTGTATTAAACTGTATTTAAGTACCGCTGTTGTTGATGCATACGATTTTTTAATATTTCTAAACAAACATAAATAAAAAACTCTGATAACAAAAACAATATTTATGAAATCCACATAAAAACCCTCACGTTTACCATCATAGAAAATAAAACACTTAACAAAAACAATAACGCATAAACTTATACATCCTTTTCAGCAATTTTTATTAACTAAAACAACGTACTACAAAAAATGATACAGCAACAATTCGTGGTCCCGTGACGCTGGATTTTCAGTCTCAGACTGTTTTCGGTCCGTGTCAAGGTTATTTCTATGAAACGTTATTGTTGTTTTTTGGGTCAAAAAAATAGTTTGTGGTATCACTGAATATGGTGTTTTATATGTACAGTCGTGCCTTAATACACGTGTTTTAGATTTCTTAAGAGGTGCATCGTTGTTCTTTACGGGAGGTAGACAGCGACTGATTATTTTTTTTAAATACGTTGTATGTTAAATGTTTTTCTTATTATGTGACTTAGAATTATGGTCTACCTGATTTGTAATTACGTTATCACTCACTTACCAGGACCGTCCAACGCGCCCGTGGAGTATGCTTTTATCTCACGCGGACTGCACGCTGGTGCACCACAACTGCCTGCATTCACAATAGGTGTGTAACTTACTTGGTTTTATTCTATATAAATCATTTCAACATATCTACAGTATGTATAGGCTAACATTATGGTGCACTTTATTGGTAATTATCTTCCAATGAAGCACATTGAGAAGAAAAAGAAAAACCAACAGAGAAGCTATAAAAGCTCTGAACCTAATATGGAATGAAATGAGCAAGAATGTCGCAATTTTTAATTACAACGAGTTTTATAGCATACCAATTCTAGAGGCTGCACGTGTGGATGCTTGCAAGGGGATAGTTTTCTTAACTTGATTAGCTTAACTTTGTTACTTTCTACTATATATAATTGTATATATATATACACATTCCAACCATTTTTTTACTTCTTTCGCTATAGTAAAATATATGCCAACGATAATTATACGTCATCTTACTCTATACAAACATATGTCAACGATAATTATAAGTCATGCCCGCCCAACGGGTGGGCTTATATGCCCGGGAGGGCTTATAACTCATGCCCGCCCATCGGGCGGGCCATGAAAGCTATAATTACAAGTCATGCCCGCCCATCGGGCGGGCTTTGAAGTCTAGTGTGTGTGTGTATATATATATATATATATATATATATATATATATATATATATATATATATATATATATATATATATATATATATATATATATATATATATATATATATATATATATTGACCGGATCTACACACACTCCTTGTGTTAGATAGATACTTTGAATTATGTTAGTCTAGCACGCGGAATTTACTAGCCAACACTCAGAAGATTTATTTGATGTAGTTTTAGTATGAACGAATGTAACAGTGAATGTATATATGAACAAGAGACAACTGATTAACTTCAACGATTCAATATTATTGATGAATAATACGAGTACTCTTTGATAGTACTAGGGTTTACAACCTTGAATCTTAACAATCCAGATACGTGCAACTTCAACCTAGGAGATCCTTTTATAAACTAAGGATTCCTTTACAAGATAACTATAATCTATATTAATAGGATATACACAAAATCCTTTTTATACTTATCTTCTATACGATTACAAAAATTATAAGCAGTACTAACTATAATGTGTGAGCAGTACTAACTGACTTAGTACTGTCAGCCTTGTCTTCAATTACTTCAGCCGTACTAACTTATACACTAACAGTTTCAACTGTTAACCTTAATTCCTAACAATCCTCCCCTAAACTTATGATTTCTGTGCAAATCACTAAGTTTCTTCAAATTAAGCTTCATCTCCTATGATGAGGGGGGATTCTTCCAAACATCTATCATGTCTGTCTCTTGTTTCTGGCTTTCTTTTGCTCTGCAAGGTTAAATATCTTTGTTACTAACATATCTGCCATCTCAGAATCTTCTTTAACCTTGAGTGTCACTGATAGCATAGCCTTTAAAACAACTAATCTGAGTGGATATTCTTTTTCCACCAACATATAAATTTCAATTCCATCTTTGGTAGAAACTCTATGCACTCCACATGTCTCAAATAATTTCCAAGTAACATCCTTGACTTCAGCTTGAAACCTCCACATTGATTCTCCATCATCAGGTTCATAAATCCTCTTCAATTGAACCCATAGTTCTTTATCTTTGTCTTCAAGTGGATCTTCAACTCTGAATTTTTCTTTTACTAAGCTCCACAGTTGATTAAGATCATCTCTATCAAAACCTCTGAGTAAATCTTCAAACAACTTGTATCTTTCAGTTATTTCACTAAGTCTCATAATCTTCCACCCTTTCATCCTACCTTATGTGAATACTTCCCAGCCAATGATGGGATGTTTTACTTGTAAAGGTTTGATGTTTGATGACTCAGGGACTATCACTATCATGCTCTTGAGTTGTTCTTCAGTCAATCCTTTAGCTTCCTTCTTTTGTTTCTTTGCTGCATCAGATTCTAACAACTATGCATCTCTTTTCTTTCCTTTTGTGGTATCCCTTGCAATTGGTGTATTCAAACTTGCATAAGCTTCATAATAGGCTTTTTCTATTTCAGCATCTGATTTTTCTTTAAAATAACTTGTCTTCCAAAGAGCTTGATTCTTCAAATAACTGAATCTAGTAAATATTGTAACTGCTCATTGAATTGCTCTTGATCAACCTCAGCATTGGAATTCATCTTTTCTATCCTTGTTCTCTCCATAAACTCAGCTATATTTCTTACATCATCTGCAACCATCTTTCTTGCTAATTCTGCATCAAGATTTATCTGAGCTTGTTCATCTAACTTGATCTTTTTCTAGAAGTTTCCTTGCAACTTCTGCATCATAATCAATCTGAGCTTGAGTTTTTGGTTTTACTTTCTTGAGTCTTTCAGCTTCTTCAGGTGTCATTGGTTTCTTTCCCTTTGCTGATCTCTTTCTTTCATATTCTTCATCAGCAGTACCTGAATGTGAACTAGCAGTTTGTACTTTTTCATGTTCTATCTCAGCAGTTTGAACTGCATGAGCCGTATGAACTGCTTGTGCTTCTTTCTCACCAGTTTGAACTGTTTCTTGATTCTCAGCAGTTTCTTGAGTTTCTTGAGCCTGTTCTTCTACATCCATATCAGCAACATTACCAGTATCCATATCAATCTTTTCACTAGTTCTTTCATCATGCCTCCCCTGAGTTTCTAATCCATCCCCTTTGCCTTTATCTGATTTCCTCCCCTGTTTGGGAGAATCACCACCATCATCATCTGAATCATCTGAGTAGTCACTATCAGAAGAATCTTCATCTAATACTGCTCTTGCCCTTTTCCTCCTTAGATGTTCTTCTAGCTTCTTTACTCTACGAGTTAGCTTTGAATAGACTTTAGCTTTCTAGGCCGCACGCGCGCTACACTGATGTATTCAACGAGTATATAGCCTTGAACAGACTTTGGCAAAATTATCTTTATGAGACTTGAGCTCCTCCTCCAAAGATTCTACTTTAGCTTTCAACTTGGTGCAAAGAGCCATCAATTCAGATTGTGAAGAACTACCCTCATCACTTCTAGTTGTGTTACCTGCTAGGAGAGGTGAATCATGAGGCAAGGATCCAGTTGCAACTCTAGTATGACTAGGTTGAGACCTTCTCCTATAAGTGGTGATGGTTGGGGGTGTTTGGGTATTTTCAGGATTTTGATTGGGTGTGTGATGGGGATCAGTTGGGTTGACTGAGCCTTCATCCAATTCAATTTGAAGCATTTCAGGAAACAAAGGTATTTCTACCCCTTTGAAAAGTCTACTAGCCATAGCCATATTTTGAAAAACCTTTGATTGTAGGCTAGGAGTAGTAAAAGTTTCTGTTGGTTTTGTAAGCAAATTCTTCTTTTTATTCAAAAGAGTTTGAACAAATCTTGGGTACATTAGAAACTTTGTTTTGCTGTTAACATTTGATGCCATACTCTCAAAAATAAATTTTGACCAATTAAAGACCTTGTTCGTTGACAGACAAATAAGAGCAATAGCAATATTGCTACTGAATTGATCCCATGCTGTCTTTTTGGGACTTAAGCAATGTAAGAGAGTATGTATCAGAAATCTCCATTGTGGGGAGAAACATCCCTTTTGAAAAGTCAGTTTTTGAGAGGATGTATCATACCCCATTCTGGCAAGTTCTTGCCAAATCTCAGTGTTTAGCATATTGATGATACCATCTGAATCTTGCAGCTTAAGATGTCTCCTAAGTGCAGACTCGGTAACAACAAAAAGTATGCCATCCACTTCAGAATGGATTTCTAAGTCTCCATCTTCACTAGTCAAGACAGTTGCATTCTGCCAGAACTGTGTGATGTGCGAGACATAAAGAGTAGGAGAGACAGTTAGAGCATACCTTATGTGAGAATGGTTTAGGAAATCCACAATCTCATAAAATTTTGGTCCGTCTCCTTCCTCTGTTTTCTCTAGAAAAGCTACTTGGTTGTGCGTCTTGACAAAATCCAAATTAGCCATGATATTCTTAGTAAAGTTTGATTTTAACTGTGGTGAATAATGAAGATTTAGGTTAGAAAGTAGAAGATGAAAGTTAGATGAGATATTATTGAGAGAATTAGGATTTTTTTAATTTGACCGACATAAAGAATATGGTAACTTTTACTTTAGAATAAGAATATAATAGAATAAAAGTTAAAATATCTTGAAGAGGATCCCTCGAAAATCGTAATTCAATCAGTAAAAATCGCAACAAACCACCAACGGCTAGTTTTTAACCGAACATTAATTACTAACACATCAGTTATAACGGCTAGTTCAGCAGTACTAAGTTTACACTAGCAGTATAAACTTTGCACTAGCAGCACAAACCTTTATCAAAATTTTCAAAGAATAGTATGAAATTATATTGATTTCAAAGACATTATTGCACATATATAGTTTTTAGCAAACTATCAGCTATCAACGGATTTGATATGTCTTTACCAATAGCCGTTTGCTTTGGACTAGCCAACTCTTCACTGTTAGATATGGTGAGTTGATAACCATACAATTTTTGGTAAATTGTCAACCATTAATGGATTTGATTAGTCTTTACCAGAAACCGTTTGCTCTGGACTAGTTGGTTCTTATGTGGGTTAGACATGGTGAACCAATAACCATTTGTTGTGTGCACAAATAACACACTGAGCTCCAAATCACCATTCAGTCCAAAACATAAAGCACTTGTAATTCCTTGGTGCTTATCATCCATTCCTGCAATTGTTAGTCCACAAACAAGGAAACAAAGTGCAAAGCACTTGTCTCACAACATAACAAGCATATGACTAACAATGCACATAAAAAGAAAAATTAATTTCCTTGTGGCACCCAAGTCATAACAGACTTAGGCTTGCCTCTAGCATCAACATAATTAAATCTTTTTAAAACAGTTGGAGTACCATTGGATTGAAGTGGTCTCCAAACCCATGATGCAGATGCATTAATACCATTACCCATATTTCCTTTAGCAGTGTTTTTAAAACTTCTAGTGTTAACTGCTTGCCTAGCAGTATGAGCTGCTGGGTTTGCAATTGCAACTTTAGGTTTCCAAACTTGTTTATTAATCACTGCCTTGTTTTGAAATGGTCTTCTCACAGTTGTTGGTGCTGATTTAGAAAGAGTTTTTGCACCTTGAACTGTTTGTCTAGGGTAAAGAGGTCTATTTGGTCTAACAGTATGAACTGCTGGGATAGCAGTGTTAACTGTTTGTCCAACAGTATGAACTGTTCTTGTTCCAGACCTTAACAGAACTGATCTAGGTATCATTCTAGCATTTGTAGGGTGAGTGGGAGGTCTTACTGAGTTCACCCTAGGGGTTGAATACCTAGTTACCCTGTTGTTGCAATAAAATGCAAGATGGTCAAAGCTACCACATGTGAAACAAGCTTTCCTATAACAGACAAAATCATCACCTAGTTGGTGAGACTTGAGGTTGTTCCAATTGGCTTGTTTGTGGTCCTATACATTTCTGCATACCTAACTGTTGGTCTAAAAGGTTTTGCATTAGCTCTAGGCCTAACAGTCTCAGTCTTAACCATCTTTGGAACTTTTGGTTCCTCTATCTTAACACTAACAGGCTTAACCACAGCCTGATCATCCTCATCATCAGAAGTCCAGTCCTCTATGGTTGGAGCATCTGAGTCCTTAGCTGAGGACACCTTATCCTCAGAAAGTGAGGCATCACTTGCACTCTCATACACAGGTTTATCAACTACATTCTCTTTAGGTTGAGGACCATATTTAAGCTCAGGTAGTTGAAATTCAGGTAGTCTTGTGTGTTCTAGGTCAATTCCTGGAGGTGTTGGAATTCCCCTATATGGAGGTGGAACTGATTTGTATCCTAGGCCTGACTTAGCTTTATTGAGGATTTGACACTCAACTATCTTACTAACACCCTTAGATGCAAACTCTAATGTGTCTACACTCATCTGAATGTTTTCCTTTGCCTGTTTTATCTTTTCCAATTCATTTTTCAACACACTAATTTCAGCATCCCTAAACATTATATCTCTCTTAAGTATAGCTACAGTATCACTAAAAGTAGACTCATTTTTCTTATAGTGAACTATCTGTTCTTCTAATACAGCCAAACCTCTCTTATGATTTGCTAAATTAAAAGCAGTCTGGTTTAGCTCTATTCTCTGATTATCATACTATTTTCTAAGTGTTTCTAATTCTTTTAATGCATCACATGATTTAGAACATTTAGAAATTTGTACCTCAGAGTCTGAGAAAGCCATAAGTGCCATCTCTGTAGGTGCTTCTGCTTCCTCCTCTGCTATGTAGCTCCAGTCAAACCCTAAGCCATCAATGGCAACCATAGCCTTTGAGCTTGAATCTGACACTTCCACAACTGTAACACCCCAACCCGACAAGGGCAAAGATGTCACACTAATGGTTTCATATCAGATTAAAACAAAGCATACATTACAGTAATACAAGGAATCTCAAAGGTTACAAATGAAATACTAAAATTACAGGGTTACAAATGCGAATACAAAATTCTAACAATATAATAACTTCTAATCATCTCTAGGCCAAAATAACTATCAAGTCTTCTAAGTCCAAAAGTCTCTTCACTCATACCCATCTTCCAACTAAAACCTGCCGCAGGAAAAGAAATGCGGCTGAGCTTAAAAAGCCCAGTGAACAGATATATAATGAACGCAAACGAAAGAAAAAGCAAACGAACAAATATGGTATAGCAATGGAATAATATAGGGCATAGACAAAGGTACAAAGTAGGAAAGGAAAAATGGAAGGTCAGTAATCCACCACGAGCCCGAACACAAATCAAATATAGTCACCAAATCTTCATAATCATATAGAAGGGAGACCTCTCAGAGAGTCAGATAATATGAGGGGTGTCCTCATTCTTCAAATGGAGTAGCGAACTCCCGAACTTGTGAAAGACGTGGATTGCACCCAGCATCAGTCACCGAACAATATATAATATCAAATCATGTTAAGTCCACGAACACGGACACGAACCTAGGATTGCAACCCATACGCCCCCCGAACAATAATATAGGCCTTAATAAATATAATGTGCATGCAACGAACAATATGGGGACGGTGTGAGAAATCACTCACCCACACGTGAGTCATGCCAAAGGTGCATCAATGACACGGCCATGTTACCTTCATGGCTAGGAAACGAACTTGGCTCGGGTATCAAACTGAAGGGTCAAAGGTCAAAGGTCCAAATCATAGCAAAGGTTCAAATAGTCTCAGTCATCGAATCATAGTCAAAGTCCAAATATCAAAGGTCAATGAATCCAAACGAACTAATCAAAGGTTCATCATCAACTGGTTCATTTAAAGTAATATTTATCAAATGATTTTCATAAAAATGATCTTTAATAACAGTTTTTACAAAAGTAGTCTTTAAAAATAGTTTTCATAAAAGCTTAGTCAAATTCCAATTAAAATGGTAGCGCAATATTTCATAAACATCATTTTAAAAATAGTTTTCCCTCAAAACATTTCCATGATATAATTAAAAGGTTTTCACATCTAGTTATCAAAATCAAATGAACCCTCGAAGTATCCGGTAAGTCGAATACTAATATTACAAGGTCACGAATATCAAATGGATCATTTTAAAGGCCCAAAGAAAAAGGGTTGTAACGAACATCAAAGTCAAATGAATCGAACAAACGAACCAAAGTGTAGGGAACATAGCAATGGCTTAGGGAATCTTAAACGAATCAAGATCAATGAGTCCAAAAGAGAGAAAAGCACCCTTACTGAAAAGGGAAGAATATCTGTACCTTAACCGCCAACGAAACATAACATAAGGATAAGAAATCACTCCTCCTTCCGTGAATCTACACGAATTAATGGTCGGCTTATTATTAATAACTTACTCAAATCAGATTTCTCATTTTAGTCGGCTTTCCATTTTTAGTAACTTTCCGTTTATAGCAGGTTTCCATAATTAGCAGATTTCTATTATTAGCGAGATATTAATATCTCAAATTAGGTTAAGTCATGATTAATCATATTATGGACATAGGGTACATTTTAGCAAGTTTTGATAGTTCAGGGTTAAATATGACAAGTTTCCATAAATTAGGGTTTAAAATGTAAATATTCCAAAGTTAAAGGTCTAAAATGAAAATAACTCAAGTTACTCATTTAACTTCATAAGTTATCCAGAATTACACTTCTAACCCTTTTAGTTTCACCAATTTACAATTTATACCCCTTTGTTAATTAAATTACAAAGTAAACCTTATAATTACATAAATAACAATCTAACCCTTACCATATTTATATTTACACAACAAGCCCTTAATTTTACCAAATTACAGAATTACCCTTCAATTTAACATATGGTACAAAATACCCCTTAAGTTTACATAATTACAAAACTAGTCCTTTAATTATAAAAGTTTACAAATTCAAGTTACAAATTATCCATAATTCCACATTAAGCCTTTAAATATCCAACAATACACATTAAGCCCTACATATCATTATTTATACGAATCACCTTCAAGTTTCCAGAATTTACATTTTTGGTCCCTTTATTTTAATTAATTACAAATCGAATTAATATAATTAAGTATTTACCAATTAAACCTTCTAATTACCAATTTAACACAAAATACCCCTCTAGCATATTTTATACATTTTTCCCCAGATCTTTACCACCTTACCAAAAATATCCCAATAGTTTGAATAATTACAAAACACACCCTTAACTATTTATTTTCAAATCGGTAAACACTTTTTATTAACAAGATCAAACCCTAATTGTCCCCATCATCATGTAATCATTACACCATTATTAAAAATCATTAAAAGCCCAGATTTATATATCTAAACCCTAATTTGAATAGTTTTTAGGGTTTTTCACATTTTCCTTTATTTTCCATATAATCCGATAACTTTATATAATTCAAAAACCATGTTTTAAGCTTCAACAATTCGAACAACCATTTTTGTGATGTTATATGATGCATATAGAACCCACAAAAAATATATCAAAGATCCAGAAAATCGTATGAATTTTATATAGTGTATTTACGTTTTTAGGGTTTCGTACACATAAATTATCAAATGATCAAAATATGATGCATGGTTCGGTTCTATCATTTTATACACGTTATATAGGATGTGTAGAGTGCTAGAAAAATACCAGGAAGATTTTTGAATGAAAGGATGAAGCGTTGTGATATTATGTTACACGGTTCAAGCTTTTCGACACCAATAATTACCACGATCCAACGAGCGACCCAGAAACCTTGTAGATATTTTTCACAGGTCATAACCAATATAAGGAACGTATGAAAAATGACAAACGAATTTTAGAGTGATCGAAATAATTATTGGAGATTTACCTATCGGATGGATATAGCGACAAGGAAAAAAATACACCACGTTCGAACCAAGCAAAGCACGACCTCAAACTTATTTTTCTTAGCTTCTTTGAATGATGATCAACACCAGAAAAATGGTCCTAGGCTTCCAGAAATTCGGATGAGAAAGAGGTGGATTTTTGTGTGTTTTTGATTTCACTCGGTAATGTTTTAGGGTTTGATTTAGTTTGTTATTATTAAAAAGGATAATGCCGAGTGAGGGGGGGGGGGATGTGGGCTGGAAATCACAAGAATTATGGGGCCAAATCAATTTGTTATCATTTCCTTAATTTCCTTAATCATTTAAATGTTTTAGTTTTAATAATAAAGTTTAAATAATGTTATTAATATATATATATAGTAATTTTCGGTATATATATTGTGTATAAATAATTTTTGGTACTTCACAAAATGTCAAATGTGGTCGTGGAATAAATATTACTTCATATCTTAATCATCTCCCGAAGTTTAGAATTTATTTGGTATTTTATAAGCTTATTATTCAAAGTTTAAGATCGTAGGGGCATTTTGGTCTTTTAACATGTTTTAACATTTTTGGGTATTACAACAACCCTTGATTTGCTTCCAAATCCTCTGCTCTTGCCATCTTGTTGTCTTGGCATTCTGCACTCCCTTGAATAATGACCTTTCTTGTGGCAATTATAACATTCAATCTTTGACTTGTCATACCCAGCAACATCATTGCTGTTTATGATTATCTTCTTGCTAGTCTTCTTCAAGAATCTTCTAGCTCTCAAGCTGAGAAGAGAGAGTTGCCACTTGATATCCATCTCTTCAATATCATCTTCATCAATCTCTTGAAGATCTACATGAGTCAACATACTTCCATTGTGCTGAGTAGTCAAGAAAGCACAATAAGTATTCTCATCCAAAAGTCCATTAGTACTACTTGAGGTACTAGCAGTACCAATATTAGAACTAGCAGTTCCAACTGCTCCAGCAACTTGAACTTCTTCTTCTGGATTAGAGGTACTGGTAGTTGACACAAAGGCCAAATTTCCAGAACTTGAGCTTGAACTTGATCCAGCAGACTTCTTCACTTCATGTTCTACTATCTTGAAGTTGCTATAGAGATCCATCAGACTCATAGAATCAATGTCTGGTTTATTCTTCCAGACAACTACATGCATAGCCCATTCTGATGGTAGACTCCTTAGGAATTTTGAGTTGAGATCTTCTTGAGGCATCTCAATTCCTAGAACAGCAAGTTGACTCACTAGCTTTTGAAGCCTATTAAACATATGATCGAGTGACTCATTGCTTGTTGCTATGAAATTCTCAAACTGTTGCTTGAGAAGTGTCTTCTGGGTTTTCTTGGTGGCTTCATTCCCACCATACCTTGCAACAATAGCTTCAAAAAGAGTTTTGGCACACTTGTATTTGCTGAAGTTCAATAATTGATCATTGGGGATTGTCATCAGCAGCATGCTCCTTGCTTTAACATCATTCTTGTGCTGAGCCTTCTCATCAGTAGTTAATGGCTTGGTCTGCACAGTTGTTTCAGTCTTGCCCTCAACAACAGTTGTAGTGGTTGTTGGCTTAAAAGAGTTCCCATCTTCTATAATCTCCCAAAGTGCATAATCTTGCACTTGAAAGAACTGTTCAACTCTTAGTCTCCACATATCGAACTCATTGGGTTTAAGCATTGGTAACTTAGCAGCAATGTTGGTTTGGGTTGTTGTCTCCATGTCCATCTTCTTCTTAATCAAAATCGTCTGGATCTTCTAAATCAAAGTATCAGTAACCTGTCTTTGATACCACTTGACCGGATCTACACACACTCCTTGTGTTAGATAGATACTTTGAATTATGTTAGTCTAGCACGCGGAATTTACTAGCCAACACTCAGAAGATTTATTTGATGTAGTTTTAGTATGAACGAATGTAACAGTGAATGTATATTTGAACAAGAGACAATTGATTAACTTCAACGATTCAATATTATTGATGAATAATACGAGTACTCTTTGATAGTACTAGGGTTTACAACCTTGAATCTTAACAATCCAGATACGTACAACTTCAACCTAGGAGATCCTTTTATAAACTAAGGATTCCTTTACAAGATAACTATAATCTATATTAATAGGATATACACAAAATCCTTTCTATACTTATCTTTTATACGATTACAAAAATTATAAGCAGTACTAACTATAATGTGTGAGCAGTACTAACTGACTTAGTACTGTCAGCCTTGTCTTCAATTACTTCAGCCGTACTAACTTATACACTAACAGTTTCAACTGTTAACCTTAATTCCTAACATATATATATATATATATATATAGGTTATATATATATATATATATATATATATATATTGGTTCTAGAAAAAAAAACCACTTTGGTGAAAAAGTGAGAAAATAGTGCAAATCACCCCCTCCCTTCCCACCTCCCTTTTCCCCAACTACAAGGGTCTCATTGTAATCTTTATATTTTACATGGTTTTATTCGTTCTTTTTTAATAATTCGCTGATTCAATCATATATAACCCAAATTTTAACTTCATTATTTGCAGCAGTCCTTCCCAAAATTCTTTCGATCTCTCCCTATAAAATCCAAATAGTCATTCGCTTATTTTCCACGCATTCACGCAATTATTATCTCCATTCAATCGTTTCTAATCAGATGTCTCAGCTCGATCCTGAATGTAAGTGTTTTTAACTATTTTTAGTATAATTTTTTATTTTTGTTAGTTAAAATTGAAATCGAAGCTTATATATTTGATATTTAGCTGTTATATGAATCGTTTGTTGATTTTTTATTGGTAAATTTTCATTGTATGCTCAATTCTGTACCGATTACATGATTTTTTTTGTTGTAGTGATGTTTATGGTTTGTTACTTGATGGTTAGATTTAATTTTTTAAGTTATTTTGTATATATATTTTTTTTTGTTATTTTTGTAGATTAAAAAAAAAAATTTATACTGATGCACTAATTTTATAGATTTTTTTTAGCTTTGATTATGATGTTTATGTGATTATAGTGTTTACATTATGCATATTTTAGTTTATTATGTAATCCGATTTTTTGTGATATTTTTAATTCAGTATATTATGTATGCTGATGCGCTATTTTCTTCGAATACATGTGTTTTGTTATGATTATGTTTAATGTTTTTTGTGATTTATAAAAAAATGTATACTGATGCAATAATTTTATATTTGATACATTTTACTTTTATTATTATATCTGATGCTATGATATTTTCATCATTCTGTTATATATGTTGATGCACTGATTTGAATGATAATTGTATTTACGTATATTTTTTTATATATTTTACAGGTTTGATATCAAGTTTTAGTTTTACTTCTAGTTCTAGTTTAGTTCTTCTTCTAGTGGTGTTGTTCGCGATTCTGTTGGTAGTATAGACATTTCTAGTATTAGCGATGTGGTTTGTCGTTCTGATGATAGTGTAGAAACCTCTAGGAAATGGATTCCTGAAGTAGGTGATGCTCAGAAGCCTAGCACAGGAACTGTTTTTGCTTCGTTGACTCAGGCTTATAACTTCTATATGCATTATGCGAAATTAGCTGGGTTTGATATTAAGCTTGGGACGAAGTGTAGGGACGATTCCAGTGATATGAGTGTTAGGAATTAAGCTTAAGCAGTTAAGACTGTTGGAGGTAACAGTTAGGACTGTTGAAGATTGAAGTTAAGACTGCTGAAGAGTATTGAAGACATGAGCAGTTAAGACTGCTGAGAGAAGAAGTTAAGACTGGTTATGATTTATGTAAAGTAGATAAATATGGAAAATATATTGTGTATATCGTATAAGAATAGATTGATAGTTATCTTGTACAGGAATCCTTGGTCTATAAAAGGATTGCCTAGGTTAAGGTTTAGATACACGAACACAACACGAATACGATAGAGTTCATACGTATTAGAAAGATTCAAGGTTGTAAACCCTAGTGATAGGAAGATCACTCGTATTATTTGCTAATAATATTGAATCGTTGGAAGTTATTATTCTGTGTTCTTTGTTTAATTCTAATCATACAAAACGCGTAAGGTCTTCTAAGTGCTAGCTAGTAAATTCCGCGTGCTAGACTAAGTATAATTCTTCGTATCACATCTAACACAAGGAGTGTGTGTAGATCCGGTCAAGTGGTATCAGAGCCAGGTTGCTGATACATAGATTTAGAAGATCCGAGAAGAACAAAGATGGACATGGAAACAACACCATCCACAACCAACATTGCTGCTAAGCTTCCTATGCTTAAACCTAATGAGTTTGACATGTGGAGACTTCGTATTGAGCAGTTTTTCCAAGTGCAAGACTATGCACTATGGGAGATCATTGAAGATGGAAACTCTTTTACCCCTGTTGAAACAACAACTATTGTTGAAGGTAAATCTGAGACTACAGTGCAGACAAAGCCAACCACTAATGAAGAGAAGGCAAGGTACAAGAATGATATTAAGGCTAGAAGTTTGCTTCTGATGACTATTCCCAATGATCAGTTGCTGAGTTTTAGTAAGTTCAAGTGTGCTAAATCTCTTTTCGAAGCTATTGTTGCAAGATATGGTGGGAATGAAGCCACCAAGAAAACTCAGAAGACTCTTCTCAAGCATCAGTTTGAGAACTTTACTGCAGCAAGTAATGAGTCGTTGGATCATATGTTCAATAGGCTTCAAAAGTTGGTGAGTCAACTGGCTGTTTTAGGGATTGAGATGCCTCAGGAAGATCTCAACTCTAAATTTCTGAGAAGTCTACCAGCTGAATGGGCTATGCATGTGGTAGTATGGAAAAACAAGCCTGATATAGATTCCATGAGCTTAATGGATCTATATAGCAACTTCAAGATAGTTGAACATGAGATTAAGAAGTCTGCTGGATCAAGTTCAAGCTCAAGCTCAGGGAATTTGGCTTTTGTATCAACTCCCAGTTCATCAAGTCCTGATGAAGAAGTCCAAGTTAGTGGAGCAGTTGGAACTGCTAGTGCAAATCTTGGTACTGCTAGCACCTCGAGCAGTACTAGTGGACTTTTGAATGATGATACTTATTGTGCTTTCTTGACTACTCAGCACAATGGAAGTATGTTAAATCATTCAGATCTTCAAGAGATTGATGAAGATGATATTGAAGAGATGGATATTAAGTGGCAGCTCTCTCTTCTCAGTTTGAGAGCTAGAAGATTCTTGAAGAAGACTGGCAAGAAGATTGTCATAAACAGTAATGATGTTGCAGGGTATGACAAGTCCAAGATTGAGTGCTACAACTGCCACAAGAAAGGTCATTACTCAAGGGAGTGCAGATTGCCTAGTTAACAAGATGGAAAGAGTAAAGCATATGGAAACAAGTCAAGAGTTGTGGAGGTTACTGATTCAAGCTCGAAAGCCATGGTTGCTATTGATGGCTTAGGATTTGACTGGAGCTATATTGCAGAGGAGGAAGCAGAAGCATCTACAGAGGTTGCTCTCATGGCATTTTCTGATTCTGAGGTACAAGTTTCAAAATGTTCTAAATCTTGTGAATCTTTAAAAGAATTGGAAACACTTAAAACAAGATATGAGAGTCAGTGGAAAGAATTAAAAGAAACTGCTTTTAGCTTAGCAAATCATAAGAGAGCTTTAGCTGTGTTAGAAGAGAAAATTGTTCATTATCAAAACAATGAGTCTAAGTTTTCTGATGATATGATTATTGTTAAGAGAGACTTAATGTTTAGAGAGAATGAGATCACTGTTTTAAAACATGAGCTAGAACAGGTTAAGAAAGCTAAGGAGAACATACAGATGAGTGTAGATACACTTGAATACACATCACAAGGTGTTAAAAAGATAATTGAGAGTCAGATTCAAAATAAAGCTAAGTCAGGCCTAGGATATAAGTCTGTCCCACCTCCTTATAGAGGAATTCCATCACCCAAAGGTATAGACTTAGAACACACAGGACTCCCTGAATTTCAATTACCTGAACTTAACTATGGTCCTCAACCTAAGAAGGATGTAGTTGATAAACCTGTGTTTGTTAGTGCAAGTGATAAATCACTATCTGAGGACAAGGTGTCTTCTGATAGGTCCTCACCTAAGGACTCAGATGCTCCAACAATTGAGGAATGGACTTCTGATGATGAGAATGATCAAGCTGTGGTTAAGCCTGTTAGTGATAAAGTGGAGGAACCAAAAGTTCCAAAGATGGTTAAACTTGAGACTGTTAGGCCTAGTTCTAATGCCAAACCTTTTAGACCAACAGTTAGGTATGCAGAGATGTATAGAACCACAATCAAGCCAAGAGGTAACTAGAGGAATTGGAATGACCTCAAATCCCACCAATTAGGAAAGGATTTTGTTTGCTATAGGAAAGCTTGTTACTCTTGTGGTAGTTTTGATCATCTTGCAGCTTTTTGTGATAAGTATGTTAGAGGGTATTCAAACAAGAGCATGTGTCTAGAGAGACCTAAAACACCTCCTAGGCATGACAAGATGATACCCAGATCAGTTCTTTTGAGGTCTGGACCTAGAGCAGTTCCAACTGCTAGACCAGCAGTTCCAACTGTCAGACCTATGAGACAGATTCACCCAAGGCCACCAGTTCAAAATCAAATAAATATTTTTAAACCATCATACAAAACTGGTAAAAGAACTTTTTATGAGAAAGCAGTGGTGACAAACCAAGTTTGAAAACCTAAGGTAACAACTGCCAAGCCAGCAGTTCCAACTGATAGCAAGGTAATTGGTACTGGTGTGAATAAAAACACTGCTAAGGGAAACATGGGTAATGGGGTGAATGCTTCAGCATGTTGGGTATGGAGACCAATTCAACCTAATGGTGCTAAGACTGTTTTGAAAAGAATGAATTATGTTGATGGTAGAGGAAAGCCTAAGTCTGTTTTGGCTTGGGTTCGACAAGAAAACTAATTTTTCTTGTTATATGCATTGTTAGTCATATGCTTGTATTTGGTTTCTTTGTTTTTGGACTAACAATTGCAGGATTGGAAAGAAAACACCAAGGGATTATGAATGCTTGATGTTTTGGACTAAATGGTGTTCTGGAGATTAGTATGTGATTCTTGCATACAACAAATGGTAATTGGTTCACCATGTCTTATCCACATAAGAACCAACTAGTCCAGAGCAAACGGTTTCTGGTAAAGACTAATCAAATCCGTTTCTGGTTGACAATTTACCAAAAATTGTATGGTTATCAGCTCACCATATCTAAATGTGAAGAGTTGGCTAGTCCAAAGCAAACGGCTATTGGTAAAGACATATCAAATCCGTTGATAGCTGATAGTTTGCTAAAAACTATGTATGAGCCATGTTATTTTAAAATTCTTATTTCAAAAAGTTGGGACGGCTCAATAAATTTTTTCCAACAGTTGAGACGGTTAGTACAAAATATTGGTACGGTTCAAATAGCCGTTATGACTGACGTGTCGGTAATTAATTTTGGAGTAAAATCTAGCCGTAGGCAGTTTGTTGCGATTTTTACTGGATGAATTACGGATTTTGAGGGATCCTCTTATAGATATTTTAACTTTTATTTTATTATATCCTTATACTAAAATAACTAGTTACCATATTCTTTAAGTCGGTCAACTTGAAACCCTAACTCTCTCCATAAACTCTCAATATTACTTTCATCTTCTATCTTTTCACTCACCATTATTACTATTCACGGCTGTTAACTAACATTTTCTACTAAGAATGGCAAGATTGGATTTTGCTAAACGTCACAACCAGGTTGCGTTTTTAGAGAGAATAGAGCAAGGAGATGGGCCAAAATTTTATGAGATTGTGGATTTTCTCAATCACTCTCACATAAGGTATGCTCTAACTATTTCTCCTACTCTTTATGTTTCGCATATCACACAGTTCTGGCAGAATTCATCTATCTTGACAAGTGATGATGGAAACTTAGAAATTCATACTAAAGTAGATGGCATTAAATTTGGTGTTACCGAGTCTATACTTAGGAGACATCTTAAACTAAATGACTCAGATGGTATCGACACTATGCTAAATACTGAAATTTGGGAAGAACTTGAAAAAATTGGGTATGATACATCTGAACATAAATTGACTTTTCAAAAAGCATGTTTTTCACCCCAATGGAGATTTTTGATACATACTCTTCTATTATGTTTAAGTAATAAAAAGACTGCTTGGGAACAATTCAGTAGCAATATTGCTATTGCTCTCATTTGCTTGTCTACAAACAGAGTTTTTAACTGGTCAAAATATATTTTTGAGGGTATGGCATCAAATGTTGATAGTAAAACAAAGTTTTTAATGTATCCTAGGTTTGTTCAAACAATTTTAAATAAAAAGAAAAACCTGCTTACAGAACCAACTGAAATTTTTCCTACGCCTAGTCTACAATCAAAGGTTTTTCAAAATATGACTATGGCTAGTAAACTTTTTCAAGGGGAACCAGTTCCATTATTTCCTCAAATGATTCAAACTGAGTTGGGTGAAGGTTCAGCAGTTCCAACTGATCCCCATCACACATCCACTCAAGTATTTGAAACAACCCAACAACCACCTATCACTTATAGGAGAAGGTCTAAACCTAGTATAACTAGGGTTGTGACTGAATCCTTGCCTAAAGATTCACCTCTCATAGCAGGTAATACAGCTAGAAGTGATGAGGGTAGTTCTTCACAAACTGAATTGACGGCTTTATGTACCAAGTTAGTAAACAAGGTTGATACTTTGGAGAAGGAGCTAAAGCAAACCAAGGAGGAATTTAAAGCTCACAAGGAGACTTTTGCCAAAGTTTATACAAAGCTAACAAAAAGGGTGAAGCAGCTTGAAGAACAGTTGAAGAAGAAAAGGGCAAAAGTGGTATTGGATAAAGATTCTGATGATGATGATTCAGATGGCTCTGAAGGGGATGATGAAAATTCTTCCAAACAGGGGAGGAAATCTGGTAAAGAGAGGAAATTTGAAGATAAGGATAGATCAGGATCTCAGGGGAGGTATGAAGAAGATTCTGAACAAGATCAAGGTTTTGATATTGGTTCAGGTTCTGGTCATGTTCATGAAGAAACAGCTGAGACACATCAAGCAGTTGTAAATGAAGAAGCAGTTCAAACTGCTGAGCCAGAGCAAGAGACAGAGCAAGTAACAGTTCAAACTGCTGAGTCAGAACAACAAGCAGTTCCAACTGAAGAAACTTCTGATGAACAAGTTTATGAAAGGAGAAGAGCAGATAAAGGAAAGAATCCTATGACATCTGAAGAAGTGGCTGCTGTTCAAGAACTTGAAAGGCTTAAAAGGTTGAAACCAAAAACTAAAGAACAGATAGATCATGATGCAGAGGTTGCAAGGCAAATGTTAGAAGAAGATTTGGCTGATAAGGAAGCTGAAAAGGAAGCTAAACAAGCCCAGATGGATCATGATGAAGAATTTGCAAGGAAATTAGCTGCTGATGATATAAGGAATATAGCTGAATTCATGGAAAGAAAAAGATCAAATGAAGTTGATGAAGAAGAATTCAATGAACAGTTGCAATATTTTCTGGATTCTGATGTGATGGTAAGAGCACAAGCTTCTATAGTTCTTAGGGATCAAGAGTTAAATGAAGATGAGAAGACAGAGGAGCTTAAGGAATTTATACTCAAGAAGAATGGAGTTACAAAGTGGGAAGGTCTGATTCATAGAATAAGAGAAAGCCAGAAGTCAGGGTACAAGACAAAGTTACCTACAAAGAGAGAACTTGTTGAGGATATGAAGTATTATTTAAAGAACTCAGCAAATTACTCAATGAAAGATTTCAAGGGAAAGTCTTATGCTATTATTGAAAAAGAATTCTGTGAAACTTATGCTATTTTGAATTCTCCAAAAAGAAGTGTCAAAACAGGTAAGAAGAGGGAAGCAGAATCTATGGAATCAGAAGTTGCTAAGAAACAAAAGTCTGATGAAGAAGGATTAACTGATGAGAAGATTAAAAGCATGATGGTGATTATTCCAGAGTATTCTTACATTAAACCTTTGCAGGTCAAACATCCGATTATTGACTGGGAAGTGTTTACTGATGGTAGAATGAAGGGATGGAAAATTATTAGACTTGGAGATATTTCTGAAAGATATAAGTTGTTTGAAGATTTACTTAAAGGATTTGACAGAGAAGATCTAAATCAACTTTGGAGTTTAGTGAAAGAGAAGTTCAGAGATATTGATCCAGTTGAAGATAAAGACAAAGAACTATGGGTTCAATTGAAGAGATTTTATGAACTAGATGGTGGAGAATCGATTTGAAGATTTCAAGCTCAAGTCAAGGATATTTCTTGGAAGTTATTTGGTACATGTGTTGTACACAGAGTATCTACAAAGGATGGAGTAGAGATATATATGCTGGTTGAAAAGAAATATCCACTCAGACCAGGAGTTTTGACTATGCTGGTATTTACTAAACTAGAAGCTAATGAAGAGTCTGAAATGGCTAATATGCTGGTAACGAAGATATTCAACCTTGCACAAGAAGTAAAAGCTAGATCGAAGAGATTTGCTTGATGGGTATTTGAAAGAATTTTCAGCATTAAGAAGAAGAAGCTTAATTTGAAGAAACTTAATGATTAGGAGGAAATCATAAGTTTAGGGGAGGATTGTTAGGAATTAAGCTTAAGCAGTTAAGACTGTTGGAGGTAACAGTTAGGACTGTTGAAGATTGAAGTTAAGACTGCTGAAGAGTATTGAAGACATGAGCAGTTAAGACTGCTGAGAGAAGAAGTTAAGACTGGTTATGATTTATGTAAAGTAGACAAATATGGAAAATATATTGTGTATATCGTATAAGAATAGATTGATAGTTATCTTGTACAGGAATCCTTGGTCTATAAAAGGATTGCCTAGGTTAAGGTTTATATACACGAACACAACACGAATATGATAGAGTTCATACGTATTAGAAAGATTCAAGGTTGTAAACCCTAGTGATAGGAAGATCACTCATATTATTTGCTAATAATATTGAATCGTTGGAAGTTATTATTCTGTGTTCTTTGTTTAATTCTAATCATACAAAACGCGTAAGGTCATCTAAGTGCTAGCTAGTAAATTCCGTGTGCTAGACTAAGTATAATTCTTCGTATCACATCTAACACAAGGAGTGTGTGTAGATCCGGTCAATAAGTATCAAATACTTCAGTTGTAGGAAAAGTGGTAAGAAGAGATATTCAAAATATGATAAGCATAAGTCTGATTATGAGGTTGACAAATGTAGCAAAGGCAAAGGTAAGTGCGTTGACAAAGGGAAAGATAATTGCGTTGATAAAGGGAAAGGTATTGATACGTCTCAAGTTAGCGATGCTTTTGTTAAGAAGCCTTTTAGAAAAAATACTTCATGTAAGACTGATTGTTTAGCTTCTATGAGGGTTAGAAAGATTGAAGGTGATAGGTATGAGGTTTACTGGTTTGTTGAAGTGCATAATCACCCTCTGGTGTCGCGACAGGACATGCAGTTTTTGATGAACTCACGCGATTTAGGTTACTCCAAACAGCATTTCCTTATGCAAGTATCAAATTCTAACGTTGGACCAGTTAGGGCTTTTAAGCTAATGAAAGAAATTTATGGGGGGTTTGATAATGTTGGAGCGAATGTGGCTGATTGCAAGAACTTTAGATGTGATATGAATCTGTTTATCGGGGATCGTGACGTGCAGATGGCGGTTGAGAGGTTGCAGAACCTGGAAAAGCACTGTGAAGGTTTTTCTGTGGATTACTACATGGGGGAAGGTGATGCTTTGAGTGGTTTATTCTGGGCTAACAATGCTGCGAAGTTGAACTATAAGCGTTTTGGAGATATTATGTCTTTTGATGCCACGTTTAGATCGAACAAGTAATGTTTTTTGTCCTGACCTTTTTTATATACACACTGATGCACCTTTTTGTTTAATATTGTTGCACTTTTTTAACAACAACAATACAAATGTTTTTTTGCAGGTACAATATGGTTTTTGTACCATTCACTAGTATAGATAACCACAACCATTTTGTGACATTTGGAGTTGGCCTTCTTTCTAATGAGACTATATCTTCCTACAAGTGGTTGCTTCGGGCGTTCCAGAAGGCATTTGTTACTTTTGGGTCCTTCTGTACCCAAGAGTCGATAAAACAAGATTTAAATACAAATTAAGCTAAGTGTAAATTAAACCGAAAACATTCCAAGTCACTAAGTGAATAGTCACTCAGTGAGTTACCTTCAAGATGCTCAGGACGAGTCTAAGAAGAAAGATTCACCACACAGTGAGGCGGTACTCACTGAAGTGTTACTTGAGACGAAGAAGAAGGTAATGAATCAGTGAGCTTTAGACAAGAGCTCACTGAACCCAGTCTCCTCAACAACAACAACTGAAGACTGAAGACAAATGCCTGAAGAACCTAAAGCCTGAATAAAAGGCGGGAAAAGAGGGAAGGTTTTAAGAAGATAAGAACAAGTCTTATCGGGGTCAGACAAACCATCCCTCAAGTGGCCAAAAGTCTAAGAAGTGTAAGGTCAGACACTCGAAGACTTATTGGCACAATCCTATTGGTTCTTGGAAATGACAACTACTGTTGTAGTTGTCAGACACGCTTCCTATTTGTTTATCTAGTTTTAATCTTCAGTACTCTTGATCTGTTTGCCTATAAATAGCAAACAGATAGAGAAAAGTGGGTAAGGTATTCTTGTGCAATTAAAGCTTAGACTTTCACAAATACCCCTTTTCTTCTACAAAGAGTAACGTATCCCTGAGATAGCTCAGTGGGTCGAATTGTTACCACTTAAGCATAGCTTGAGTTTAGATAGGAGACACCATACCTTGTCTATTCAATCCCAAGTGTTTGTTCTGCAAAACACTTGGGTAATAGATTCTTTGATTCATTTCTAATAAGAATTTAAACGTTGAAAATACTGTGTGTTTTTATATTAACGTTTCATTAACTGTTAGAAGTAATCATTACATTGTATTAGTCATAAACACAAATAGATTAACTTTCTAGTTAACTCTAAGCGTGTTAAGGGAACAACAAGTGGTATCAGAGCCTCTGGTTTATAAAATCTTTCAAAATTAACCAAGAGTGCTCAAGGTTTTTAAAACCAAGATCCTACTATGACTGATGCAAATGTGCCCCAGCTAGTCGACAAAAAGGGTGGAAGCTTTTCAGCTGTTGCCCCACGACTTGAAGCTGGTAAATTTAGCAAGTGGAAAAAATGAATGCTTTGTTACTTGACTGGTATGGAACCATACTACATCACTTGTGTCAAAGATGGTCCTTATGTCCCAAAGACTGCTGAAGGGCTAAACAAGCCTGAGGCTCAATGGACCATTGATGAGAGGAGGGTGGTCAATCAAGACCAACGCCTGAAAAGCATCATAATATCATGTCTTCCTGACGATATAATGGAATCAGTCATCAACTATTCAACAACCAAGCAAACTTGGGATGACTTGGTCAATAGCTTTGAGGGTCCCTCAGATACCAAGGAAAACAGGGTCATGGACCTGAAACTTGAGTATAATACTTTCAGGGCAAAAGACTCTGAAAGTCTCTCTCAGACTTATACCAGATACAAGACCTTGATAAACGAACTATCAAATGATGGTGTAGTTTTGTCTAAGCATGAGACAAATGTTGGCTTTGTCAACAGTCTCCCTGAGAAGTGGCTAAACTTCTCACAAGGCCTGAGGAATGCTAATCACATTCAGACCCTTGAGCTCCCTGAGATCTATGGGAAGTTTGTCTATGAAGACAACTTAATCTCAAGGAGATACCCTGACTCAAAAGCTCTTGAGTCCAAAAAGGCCTTGACCTCCACACCCATATCAACTGCTTTTTATACTAATGGTGTTGTGCAGGACTTTCAAGAGGATTCTGAGGATGAAATTGATGAAAGGACTAGTGATGAATACCTAAAAGATTTAAACTTGGAATTCCAAGAGTGGGCACTCCTTGCTAGTTCAAAACGTTTCATCAAAAGAAACCAATCCAACTTTTCAAAAGGAAAAGCAAATGAAACCACTGAATGCTTTAATTATGGTAAAAAGGGTCATTTTGCTAGGTGATGAAGCGAAAAGTGTACCGCTTTTAAGGGGTCATTTAAGCCCTAAATCGTATTTATTTGATCAAATATTGCCCTAAATCGTTCCTTTTGTCATTTTAGGTACTTTGGAGAAGAAATCTGGAAAAGGAAGCATTTTGGACGTTTTTGGAGCATAAAAGTGAAGAAAACGACAAAGTCTCAAATTCGGCTGGAAAAGTACATGTGACGGCGTCAAGTATTGCTCTTGACGGCGTCATGTATTGGCAAAAAAGGTGGATATGAAAAATACACATGATAAGCCAGTGAGATTTGCATTGGAAGTCTGACGGCGTCACGCTTTGTGACGCCATAGGTGGTCACGGTTTAATTTATAAAGAGACGGCCCAGAAGATCTTGAAGTTGACGGCGTCAGGACTCATCCTGACGACGTCAGAAGATATAGAGTGACGGCGTCAAAGTATTCTTACACGAGAAGGAACCTTAGTGAAACCGCCACAAGTTAATCAAGACAATCACAACTCGCGCGCGGAGTGGCTGTTACTGTTTTGGCCATAAAATCTTCATACGAACTCGGATTTTGGTGATTCAAGAGGCCACGGAATCGGGACGAAAAGATATACAATTTGGTGGATAGGGGAGCTGACGCTGTCACTTGTTAAGGCTGACGCCGTCAGAACCCCTCGGACAGCAAACTGCCTATAAATACAACATCATAACTTCATTATTTGTAAGCCCTAAACCCTAAGTCCGATTCTAGGGTTTAGGTAGGTGTTTTTTCCAGCAACTTAGAGGGTCCTAATCATGCCATAAACATCTTGTAATGGTTTGTTTATCGATTCAATCTTATGTTATGTCTTCAATTATGATTATTGTTGATTGCTCTTCATTAATTATGCTTGGCTAAATCACCTTGTGTCTACTTATGATTGTGTGAAACTTGTGTATAACTAATTAGATCTTATTGATTTCTTGTTGATGTGTGTGTCCATCTCCATCAATTAGGGCGTGACAACTTCAATAGATCTAGTTGGTTTAGTTTATAATTCTTGTTTCCTATTGTCTCTTGTTTGATTGGGTGATATCGATGTTAGGCTTAAGAAAACTGGCTAACCTCCTATACGGTAACTTGCTTGAACGTCTTAAGAAACATGAACCAATGCGTACTAGGTTTATTTGGTTGTATTTAATGCATGAGCGAATTCTAGTGATCCCATGTTAGGAGCTTCTTAGCCGGCTCGACATAGGAGTGAAGTAGGAGCTTATAGAGTTGGGGAAGTACGTACGCCACCCCACGATTGGTATTAAGGAATACAACCCGTCAATTAAAACAAGGTGTGACAATTCAATAGGTAGAATTGGATAGCTAGCAAGGAGTAACATATCATAGGTAGACATGCTTCATTTCCCTTGTAGAACCCTAGTTTACTTTTCTTGCATATTAGTTTAATTAGTAGCTTTTGGGTTAGTTGATTAGCAACTAATTCCGCCCCTTCTTCCAAAACCAGAGATTTTTACTTGCTTTCCATAAAATATAAAAATACAAAAAGAATCATCCCTCACCTTTAGACCTAGTTAGATTAATTTCAATCCTAACGAACACTATTCTTTGAGTTGAACGATCAATCCCCGCTACTTGCCATTTCACTATACTACAACGGTCAGGTACACTGCCTGGTGGGGATTGCAAACTTCTCAAGATCCCTTGAGAGGTAAAACCTGTTGTAAGGTTGCAAAACCACGCATCAAGTTTTTGGCGCCGCTGCCGGGGAGTAGTTATTGCTTAGGTTGAAATTTTATTTTTATTAGGTCTACTCACAAGATTCCTATCAAGTGAGATATTTTCTTTTTATTTTGTAGCTTTCTCGTAGTCTATCTTTTCTTTGTGATTTTGTTTGTAATTTGCTTCAAATGGACTTTTCACTTAGATTTCTAAGATTGCAAGATATGGTTGAGTGGCTAGAACACCAAGAAGTTCAAAATACCTCATTTAGAGACACTTATGAATCATATGAGCCTTCACCTAGGATAGATTCTTATGAACAACCTCCATGTTTAGGATCTTGTTTTAGTGAGGCTAATAGGAAAAGCGACCTAGTTTGCCAAGGAATTGTGGATAGAGCCGTATCAATAAATCATAAGTTGGATGAAGCACTAGGTTTGTTATTATCACTACCTAAGAAAACAATTGACGAGGACATAGGTGATCTTGACACGTGGAATAATGAGGTAAACACCATAAGCCCACAAAATACTCAACCATCATTTGAGGCACCCACACCGCCCGTGACTTACCCGGAAGAAGTAGAAGAGACTTTAGGAATCCCGATGGAGGTAGAACCCTTGGACCAAGCACAACTAGAGGATATAGGTTTGCACACTTTTAGTGATGACCTTACTCATAGTTCTAGGGAATTTCCTAGTGTTGATGAATTGGAACCTCAACCTTTATACAACTTTTCATCCTTAGATTTACATCTAGGAGAAAAAAGAGGAACTGACCCACCCATCAACCAATATTATCCGGGTAGTTTTAGGATGAAGGAAGCCATTCACTCACCCCCTTCACCTCACGTGGCATATTCACACCCTAAGGGTGTGTATCGCTACTTTCACCCGCACTTAATCCTAAGTGTAGGGAAAACCTCCCCTATTTTTGTTAAATAAGGGTAGAGTCAGGCTCGTGACTCGAACAAAAACAAGCGCTTATTGGGAGGCAACCCAAGCTTTATTTGCTTTATTTGTTTGATTGTTTGTTTATTTAATTTTATTTGTTTCCGTATGCATTTCTTATTCTTTTTGTTTACTGTTCATGTCTCAAATATAAATTGTGAAAATGCTTTATTTTGTTTTTAACTTCGTCTTAACTACATATAAAGGTATTTTGCAAAAGATAAGTGTAAGGGAAATCCAAATTTGTTTTTAAGAACAAGATTGAACATGAACGATAACAATGAGATATAAGCATGCATATTAGTATTTGTTTGAGTCAAATGCTTGTATCGAGTCATAATGAAGTTTTGCAGGAATTCCAGGAAGTAAGGTATAGGTTTTTCCAGAAATTTTCCGGAAACTTAACATGAGAATTCTGTCAGATCATTTCTGACGGCGTCAGGCCTTACAACCTGACGGCGTCAGGTTTTAATTTTCTGAAATTTTTGAAAGTTTTGTTTTTTCTACCGGAATCATAAAAAGTTTTTATTAAATCTCTAACTTATAAACTCCAGGAATCTGCAAAACATTCATTCCGCAAGCATTATATCTTTAATTGTTTTATTTCTAAGTCTGGAATTACACCTAGTTGTGAGTTGTCTTTGTTCGGTTTGATGCTTTGGTTTTTCTTGTTTGTTTTCTCAGGATTAACAGGTTATTTTGGACGAGGAAATGTTTTGGATCAAGCTTTTGGCGATGCATTAGTCATGAAGCTTCAACATTACTTTGGAAGAAGATCTAACCATGTTACTTCATTATCCACCGAGCGAATCAGGGGAGTATTTGATTTCATTCTTTTACCTTATTTACTTTTACATTTGTTATTTGAACATTGGGGACAATGTTCATCTTAAGTGTAAAGGGGGGGGGGGTAAAAGTACGATTAGAGAATGCTCTTACGCTTGATTTTTGTTTGTTTGATAGTAGATGTGTAATAAAACTGAGATAAATACCTGTTAGGGCAATTTTAGTGCCAAATTTAAAATTTTTTACAACATATAGGAGTGAAACTTTGATTTTAATAAGCATCTCACGGATAGGAGTTATATGACTAGCACAAAAACCGTACCACTAAAAAAATTTTCCACCCCCAATAAATATGTGAGGTTCGCCCCTAGAATTGGTAGGAAAAGCATTTATGCTATGATGTGTGTACCGGTAGCACTTAGATTCTAGAACTTGCGTTAGGACCATTCCGAGGCCACAAGTGAGACTACATTCGTGTAGTTAGATTTACTACATGATAAGAGGCATTAGGATTAACCCATTGTTTTACACCTGTGTTTTTGTTATAATTACTTTGGCTACATTGGTCAAGTAATTCTCCCACACCCTTTGCGTTGTACTCATTTTTAGTACACGATACCCCTAGTACACCTCTCAGAGCCTATCTTTTCGTTTCGACCTTTAAGCATTTTACTTAAAGGAAGAATTTGTTTACACCCCACTTAAATGTACACCCAAATCGCCTTAGCCTACCTTGTATGCACTCATTTTTAGTGCATTATTGTGATAACATTTGTTTAAACCCTTAGTTAATTATCTAATTGATTACATGGTTGCTGAGTCGAGTCATATCCTTGTACATATTGTTTTGGGACGATTGGGACTCATGGGTAAAGTACTAGTGTAATGGAGTAATGGGGAAGAACATCAATTATTACCCCCATATGTGCTAAATATTTTAAAAGTACTCCAAGTGTTTTGATTATCTTAATTCGAGTCATTAGAATAGTTATTTGTAAAGTTATGTAAAAGTTCAAGTGTAAGGGGAGAACCAAGGCCCCTATGATGTATTATTTTGGATGGTAGGGGCAAGAGTGTATGCAAAAAAAAAAAAAAAAAAAAAAAAAAAAAAAAAAAAAGAGAAAAAGAAAAGTAGAAAAACATACGGACTACCATCCCGTTTCATTTTATGTTTATTTTATGTCTTTGTTATTTTGTTTCATTAGCTTAAGATCGAGTCTATTCTTGTCTTAGCAACATTGTACAGTACATGTGATTAATCAAGATCTTTAACTCGCCACCAGTAAAATATCCCTTATCCAACAAAACCGTGTTTTCCTTTTCCCTACACCTAACGTTATAACCCATTTAAAAGCCCTCTTTGATAGTTTATCTTAGGTGCTTACGCCTAGTGGAGGAGGTTTTCGATCCTTTCCCAAGCCTATGGTAATCTATTTGCTATGACAGGTAGTGAGAGATATTATCCGTTTTCATTTATGAGATTTATTTTGATGACACTTGAGAGATGTGAGTATCTAAACACTACTTGTGAGGTGCTAGTTTATAATCTCCGTGCTTATTATGATTAAAGTGGAATGAATATTTGTTGTAATTACTTTTATGTTAGCATTAAATGACCCCTAACTTGTATTTTGATTAGAATAAAAGCACATTTGCTTGAGGACAAGCAAATCTCAAGTGTAAGGGTATTTGATGAAGCGAAAAGTGTACCGCTTTTAAGGGGTCATTTAAGCCCTAAATCGTATTTATTTGATCAAATATTGCCCTAAATCGTTCCTTTTATCATTTTAGGTACTTTGGAGAAGAAATCTGGAAAAGGAAGCATTTTGGACGTTTTTGGAGCATAAAAGTGAAGAAAACGACAAAGTCTCAAATTCGGCTGGAAAAGTACATGTGACGGCGTCAAGTATTGCTCTTGACGGCGTCATGTATTGGCAAAAAAGGTGGATATGAAAAATACACATGATAAGCCAGTGAGATTTGCATTGGAAGTCTGACGGCGTCACGCTTTGTGACGCCATAGGTGGTCACGGTTTAATTTATAAAGAGACGGCCCAGAAGATCTTGAAGTTGACGGCGTCAGGACTCATCCTGACGACGTCAGAAGATATAGAGTGACGGCGTCAAAGTATTCTTACACGAGAAGGAACCTTAGTGAAACCGCCACAAGTTAATCAAGACAATCACAACTCGCGCGCGGAGTGGCTGTTACTGTTTTGGCCATAAAATCTTCATACGAACTCGGATTTTGGTGATTCAAGAGGCCACGGAATCGGGACGAAAAGATATACAATTTGGTGGATAGGGGAGTTGACGCCGTCACTTGTTAAGGCTGACGCCGTCAGAACCCCTCGGACAGCAAACTGCCTATAAATAGAACATCATAACTTCATTATTTGTAAGCCCTAAACCCTAAGTCCGATTCTAGGGTTTAGGTAGGTGTTTTTTCCAGCAACTTAGAGGGTCCTAATCATGCCATAAACATCTTGTAATGGTTTGTTTATCGATTCAATCTTATGTTATGTCTTCAATTATGATTATTGTTGATTGCTCTTCATTAATTATGCTTGGCTAAATCACCTTGTGTCTACTTATGATTGTGTGAAACTTGTGTATAACTAATTAGATCTTATTGATTTCTTGTTGATGTGTGTTTCCATCTCCATCAATTAGGGCGTGACAACTTCAATAGATCTAGTTGGTTTAGTTTATAATTCTTGTTTCCTATTGTCTCTTGTTTGATTGGGTGATATCGATGTTAGGCTTAAGAAAACTGGCTAACCTCCTATACGGTAACTTGCTTGAACGTCTTAAGAAACATGAACCAATGCGTACTAGGTTTATTTGGTTGTATTTAATGCATGAGCGAATTCTAGTGATCCCATGTTAGGAGCTTCTTAGCCGGCTCGACATAGGAGTGAAGTAGGAGCTTATAGAGTTGGGGAAGTACGTACGCCACCCCACGATTGGTATTAAGGAATACAACCCGTCAATTAAAACAAGGTGTGACAATTCAATAGGTAGAATTGGATAGCTAGCAAGGAGTAACATATCATAGGTAGACATGCTTCATTTCCCTTGTAGAACCCTAGTTTACTTTTCTTGCATATTAGTTTAATTAGTAGCTTTTGGGTTAGTTGATTAGCAACTAATTCCGCCCCTTCTTCCAAAACCAGAGATTTTTACTTGCTTTCCATAAAATATAAAAATACAAAAAGAATCATCCCTCACCTTTAGACCTAGTTAGATTAATTTCAATCCTAACGAACACTATTCTTTGAGTTGAACGATCAATCCCCGCTACTTGCCATTTCACTATACTACAACGGTCAGGTACACTGCCTGGTGGGGATTGCAAACTTCTCAAGATCCCTTGAGAGGTAAAACCTGTTGTAAGGTTGCAAAACCACGCATCACTAGGGACTGTTATTCTAAAACCACCTCAGAACCCTCTTACAAATTTTCAGGAAATAGTTCCTCAGGAACTAGCAAGTTTCAACCTAGAATGTTTCAGTCGACCCAACAATTTCAAAACAAGGGTCAAAAAGACTTTGAAGCAAAATATAGGAAAGCCAAGGCTAAACTTGCAATTCTTGAAACTAATCCCTCTATGTCTCAGGCTGCTTAAACATCCAAACCTGTTCAGGAAAAGAACAAGGTTTTAGAAGCTGAAGCTTATGATTGGGATGAAGAAGAGGTATCCTCAGATGAGGAAATTAGAGTGAGTGCACTGATGGCACTCTCTGAAGGTGATCAAGTGGCTGTTGGGAAAAGCCATGCAAAGAATGGAGAGTGGGTAAACATCACCATGATGAAGGTAAACACTTTACTTTCTATAGATGATGATTCTGATTGGCAGTCTTACATGAATTATATTTGTGTAGATCTTAAATTTGTTGAGGAACAAAGGCTTAACATGTTTTCAAAATATAACAACATAGTGTCAGAATTGAATAAATGTAGAGATGAATTGCTTGTACTGAAGCAAGCCAAATTAGAAACAATTACTCTACAAATTCAGAACACTGAAATTTTGAAACAAAACTAAGCCCTACAAACTGAACTTAACAAAGAAAAAGCTGTCATCCAAGGCTGGACCAAAAAGAACCCCAAGGTCTTTGATACTGTGGGTTTAATCCCTAGGAAAACAATAGGAATTGACCATCACATGGTTAACCCCTATGTAAGTCCCAGTGAATTGACCTTTGTTCCAGCTGGCATATCATTTGAGCAAGAAATGCTTCCCAAGTCAAATGACTGGATTGTCAGGGACAACCCAGTCAGTATGTTACCAAACTTTGAGACTAGAAAGATCTTGCTTCCTGAAAGTCAGGCTTTGAAAAATATGCTTGGACTTACTGAACAACTCAGTAAGCTTGAACTCACTGAACAACTTAGTAATACTGAGTCAGTGAATGAGTCTGAATTAGAATCATATCCACCACTCCCACCACTGAATACCCTTCAGGGTGCTACACCCAACTTAGGCCTCCCACCAATGGTCTACTCTCAACACTCTCCAAAGGAGAGGTCAGGAATGGGAAAAACAATCCTGAAAAGACCAACATTTGAAGTCTCAGTAAATACTGATGACTCATCTTCTTCAGTCCCTTCTGAAGTAATAACCTAAAGCCCTGAATCAAAATTTGATCAGTTGGCTGAAATGGTCAGGAAGCTGGGTGAGAAGATTGCATCTTCTGAGAAACCTTCTCAATCCAAGAAGGAACAAAAACCAGCTTCCTCAAAGACCAAACCCAAACCCTCAAAACCCCTGAAAAGATGTGAACTGTACTATACCAATCATATCACTGATGATTGCTATAGAATTCTTTATTGCATGATTTGCAAAAAAAGATGATCACAGGACCTCTGATCATAAAACATACTTAGTCACATCAAAGATGACAAGCCTTAAAGCTCAGTATTTAAACTACCCTTCTGATTCTAAACAGAAACAGAAACAAAAGGCAAAACCTTTTGCACCTTGCCCTTACTGTGGGTTCAATGATCACCATCCTAAGGATTGTCAAATTGACAATTGTTGTGAAAATAGTGGAAGTTCTACTCATGACACCTCAGGAGGTGATAAGGCCATTCAGGCCAGAAGAGGTATGACAAAGTCAGCCTCTCAGTCTACTGAGTCTACATCTGCAATCAAATGCATAAATTGTGGTAGCTCAGTCCACTCCACCACTGACCATAAATCAATTGTAAATATTAAAAAGACCCCCAAAGCTAAGCCCTCCAAGAAGTGGAGTCCTAGAAAGAACTAACCCATTTTACTATTTGTGCAGAAACATGTCAGGGATCCTGTTTGACATCTAGATAGTGGATATTTAAGGAGCATGACTGGTGTGAAGGAGTATCTGCACAAGTATGTTGATGAATCAGGACCCAAAGTGATATTTGCTGATAACTCATCATGTCTCACTGAAGGTTATGGTTTAGTAAACTGCAATGGTATAGTCTTTACTAGGATAGCTTATGTAAATGGTCTTAAATACAATTTGATCAGTGTCAGTCAACTATATGGTGCTAAATACATAGTTCAGTTTGATGATAAACAAGGAATCATCTTCAATTCTAATAAGGAAGTTGTCCTTATTGCACCAAGAAGACATGATGTTTATGTGCTGGACATGACGAGTCTGACTCAGAATGGAACTTGTCTCTTTACCAAGGCCACTGATACTCTCAATTGGCTTTGGCATAAGAGACTCTCCCACCTGAATTTCAAAAACATAAACAACCTTGTTAAACAAAACAAGGTCCTTGGCTTACCATCTCTTGTGTTTTCAAAGGATAAACTGTAGGATTCTACAAAAATCCATTGTAATAATTCTCAAGGATTAATGATAATCTTGTATTACCGTTTAATAAAACCCATTTTTACTGGGAAATTTGAACTTTTCTCATATTACTATTCTTACCACGTCACGTTATCACAATGATCAACGAATAACGACACGTACTTCGGGACACGATTGTACACGAACCACCATTATCACTAAATTTGAATCTCACCAATGATTAATAATGCTAATAAAGTTTCCACACTAATCTCACTTAGCATTCACTAAATAATTTCGCTAAGTACAATTAACTTTCAATAATTACCTTCATTAACTTCCTAAATCACAAACCAATCGGGCCCTTATATCTCAGCCCACCAAACGAGCCCAAAAGTCTAACCCATCACACTTACATTTTTCTTTCTTTTCTTTCTTTCTCTTATAAACCCGATCACAAACACTGTTAGGAACACGTTTTTTATTACATTACAAGTCTTGTTCATTTTGTTAACATGTTGCACGATTTGGACTTTAAGTTAGCTTTATGGACCGGTCCATTAGAAGTCCATGGGCCGGCCCTCTTATCATTTTCTTTCTAGAAACATGTAAGGAAATGTTGCCCTAATGTAGTGCCTATAAATAGAGGTGTTGAGGCAACATTTCTCTTGTTGGTTTTTCATGTATTATGCGCAAGCCTTGTTACTAAGTCATTCGAATATGAAAGCCTTCCATTCTCATCTTATTCTCATCTTATTCTCTTTAGCTTATTAGCTTATTATCTTTTCTCCATTAGCGTAGCTTATTTGTTTAGTAGTTGTACGTATTTTACTTTGATTACGTGTGTGTGTTTGAGTTATTGGTGACCTACAAGTGGTATCATTCGCCAAAGGTAGTTAAGTTTAGTGTTTTAGAGTAGATCTAATCGTTATTTCATTTGGTTTACTTAGTTTACGTAAGTTTTTGTGGTTCGTTGCTTTAAAAGTGTGAAAAACGCAAGTTTGGCAAATCGTTGCTTATTCCTTTTCATCAAATCTTCGTGTTTTAAGGATAAAGTTGTAAACTTTGGTGCAAATTCGGTGTATTAATCGCTAATATTCATTAGTTTTACGTTTTTCATCATCCTACAACGTTTTGGTTTGAAATTCGAAGAAAAAGGGTTTCTCGCAATTGGTCTGCAAAAATACAAGGGTTTCTCGCATTTGGTAAAAAGGGTTTCTCGGAATTGCTGGTCTAAGGGTTTCTCGCAATTGGACTGAACAAGGGTTTTTTGCAATTCATCAGCTTCTTCGGATTTGGTACTCGGTGTTTCCTTACTTGTATAAGTTTGTGAAACTACCTCGACTTGGTATTATTCTCATCTTTTGTATAAAAGTTTGAGAACGTGATCGAAATTGTAATTTTGAAAATCTTTCGAAATTGCTTGATCTTTCGCAATTCAGAGTTATCTCTCGCAATTGCTGAGTTCTCTCGCAATTGAAATTGTTTCTCGCAATTACAATTCTCTTTCGCAATTGGTGAATCTCTCGGAATTACTCAGATCTTTCGCAATTGGACAACCTCTTTCGCAATTCAGAATCTCTCGCAATTCAAACAGTGTTTCTCGCAATTGGACAAAGAACTTTAAGTAAACTTAAAAAACAAACATCATAACTCTTAAAACACATCTTAATTATCTAAAGATCCAACAAAAAATGTCTCAACCACCTCACTTCAATTACTACTATCAGCTACAGCAATATCCTCAACAACAGCAATTTCATCCTCAGTATCAACAACAACAAGCATTCGTGCAACAACATCAATTTCTCTCTCCAACACAAGTATCCCCACAACAAATCATGCAACAGAATCAAATGCTAAACAATCCATCCTACTCCAGAGAACCACATTGGTTTAACAAGATGTGTGAGGCAATCAGCAGTCAGCAATCCCGACATGAAGCTGGGAATCAGGATACTCCACCTATGCTGACACCTGGTAACTATGTGCAGTGGGATAGTAGATTTCTCAGATTCATTGAACTCCGTAAACCCCATGGGAAATATTTTAAGCAAGCCATTGAAGAAGGACCCTTTCCAGTTCCAGTTAATGTTGTTCGAGGAACTACAGAAAGAGAAGAAACATCAACTCCCATTGCTGTCGCTAACTACACAACTGAACAAACACTGCAACAAGAGGCAAATCAGTTGGCAATGTCTTACATACTTCAGGGGATTCCTAATCCTATTTACCGAAGTATTGATGCTCAAAAGACTGCCAAAGACATGTGGGAACATGTGCTTCTTCTAATGGAAGGGACTGAGTTAAATCAAGAAGACCTTGAGTCAAAGCTTTACATGGAATACAACAATTTCATCATGGAACCAGGGGAGACAATTGAATCGTACTACCACCGTTTCACAAATGTTGTAAATGACCTCGATCGTCATGACATCAAGTTACCTAAGATTGCTATCAATTCAAAATTTCTGGGTTGCATTGGACCAGAATGGCAGAAATATGCAACATTTGTCAGGCAAACTAAGAAGATTGGTGAATTCAAGTATGGACTAATGTATGACTTTCTGAAACAACATCAATCTGAGGTAGATAAGGAAATTGCAGCACGAGGCGGTTTCATACTAGTATCAACACTTAACTCACTTGCTCTCGTTGCTCAATCCAACTTTCCACTACCAAACCAGGAATTTGGTCAATCATCTTTCCAACCAAGTTTTCAACCACAACCTTCTAACCAAATCATCCCATATGAAGCACCATCACAATACTCTGACAACCAAATGGTTCCATATAACAACTCAGATTCCATGTTGTACTCAAACGCTGATTATGATGAAGAGGAGGATGCCTTCAACTCTTTTAATGAAGCATTTGGATTAATTGCTAAGGCATTTGGCAAATTCACCAAATCCAACAACCGTCTTCGTTCATCTTCCAATACCAGGAATCAAGCTGTTGTTAATGATGGCAGAGTGGAAATTCAGAATAGGTCTTCAGGCAGATATGGTTCAGGAAACAATGGAAACTATGGGTCTCAAAGGTTTCAGTCAGGAGGGAACATGTTTAATTCTGCAGGGGGTAACAGGAACAATGTGGGTACTACACAGAGCAGAAATCAGATGGCTGGGAATGCACAAAAAGGCATAGCAAATACTTCAATCACATGCTACAACTATGGTGGGAATGGTCACATGGCAAATGCGTGTCCAAAACCTCGTACTATGGGCAGTGCATATCACAAGGAAGCTCTTCTAATGGCTCTCAAAGATGAAAAAGCAGCAGGAATGATAACTCAGAATGAACAAAGCTTCATGGCCAATGCTGCATCTGATGATGAGATGGAAGATCTTGAAGCAAATGCTGCAGTAATGCTCATGGCAAACATGCAAGAGATGAACATGTCCGAGACAGGCCCGGTCTATGACACCGATGGTCTATCTCAGGTACCTGATCCACAATGTCTTATACATGAAATTGCTTCACCATCTGCATCTTCATCTACAAATGATAATTCTATTCAACTTGATTCATCATTCTCATCTCCATCAGATGATCCAATAAACACTGTTGTATCATTTGATGATGATAAAACTGTCATTTCATTTGATGATCCTATTGAAGATGAAAATTTGGATCATCTTGAACAAAATGATCCTTTGCCTGATCAAGATTCAGAGCTTCAGGCCTTGTTAATGACCACCCAATCACAAATTGAAAAATGCAATGAAATCAATAAAAATCTGAAAGAGAAAATTGCATTGTTAACGAAGGACAATGAGTGCTATAAACTACAACTTTCAGGATATCAAAAACAAGAAAAACGTGAAAAAGGTTTTGAGATTGGTTTCCAAAAAGAGTATGTCAAAGTTCAAAATTTAGAGCATCAAGTTCGTGAGCTAACCGTTTCTAAGGCTGAGCTTCTCTCTCAACAAGAAAAGGATAAATTTGAATTCAAATTACAAATTAATGCTTTAAATTCTGAGTTGTTAAAAACTCAATCTGAGCTTTCAACATCTCAAAATAATCTTCTTGAAGAAAAGCAAGCCTCAAGTAAACGTGTCGACTCATATCTTGAAGAAATTGTCACTTTGGAATCCAAACTTAAAGAGTTTCAAACTATTGTCTACAAAAATGGTGAATCCATTGCTCAAATTCAAAGGCTATCGGTAAAACCAGTTCCGAAAGGAGTTGGATTTGCTATTGGTAGTGACCAACCACGTTTTCTTTCTAAAGTACTCAACAAAAATCCCAAGTTATACAATGCAGAATTATTACTTGATGATACCTTTCAAAGAGTTGTTGTGCTTGGTAATGATGAAGAAGTTGAAATTCTTGAACGTCAAAAAGAACTTGAGAGTCGACCAAAAACTGACAAAGATTTTTCCAGAATTCATCATGATTATAATGCAAGACGTCAAATCAAATTTGTCCCCTCAAAGGACGAAACAGAACAAACGTTTGTTAACACAAACATACATGTTTCTCCTAAAATACTTCCTGTTTCCAAAAATGTTGCACATATCAAGGATTCTTTGACTGAGGACGATGATGTTGATCCAAAATTACCAGAAAGTAAATTATTTCGATATTTTGATACAATTATGGAAGACATATTTTTTGTGGAAAATGAAATTGAGTTTAATTCTCAAATCGAAGTCTCTACTTTTCTTTCCCCAGTCGCGAAAGAAAAGCGAGATATTCTTCAAAAGAAAATTCTGCCTCATGTCAAACATCTGAAGAAATATGCAACACAATGGGAACAAGAATTTTTCACGAAAGTTGAATCTATGAAAGGCATTTTCAAAGAACAGGATGACAAACTTCAAAAACAAAAACATCAAAAGAAAACTTTGAAAAACGAGAATGATCGACTCTTAGAAAAAGTTCTGTGTTATGACGTTGTTTCTGTGATTATGAATTCGCTTTATGTGTCATGCAATGAATTACTTGTGAATGATCATGCGGTAAATGTTGAGATGTTGCAAATAGACATAGAAAATTTGGTCAAAGAGAATGAGGATCTTAGACAAATCAACAATGATGTGGAAAACAAAGTTTTTAATCTTCAAAAAAGGCTTGATTGGTGTCAAAATCAAAGTGCTGAATTTGAACTAAAATTTCAAAATCTCATAGGATCTTTATCATTTCAAAACAGTCATGTTCCTGAAAATTTTAAGGAAACAAAGGCTTTCTTAAGAATTAAATTATTTGAAAATGAAAAGGAACTGGATGAAATTCTTCAAAACAGAAATGACACAGTCCGCCTCAACAGAAAATTAGATTCACAAAATCAAGAATTCCAACACATCATTGTTGATCTGAAGAAGAAAATCATAGTTTTAGACAAAGGCAAAGCAAACATTCATAAGATTGCCCCAGGGATGTATGTAGTAGACAAAGCAATTACCCAAGCATCAGACTCAACCACTAATGCAAACACTTCTACTTCTACAGGACTAGACACTATATCTAAGGCTAGCAGTTCCAAGACTCTCAAGAAACAACACAAGCGTAGAGTCAGGAAGTCTAGGAATGGATCATCTAAGTCTTCAGAAGTTAAAGAAAGTAGTTTGAATAACATAGATGTAATGTCAGGAATAGAATCGACCTTAGCTAAGTCCAATTCTAAGAATGATGTAACAAATGTTGAATCTTTAAATGTTAATGATGATATTATGGTTGATGCTAGTTGTATTGTTTGTCGTGCTAGTATATTATCTGGTGATCATCAAAACTGCATTGCTAAAACTCTGTTGAAACGTAAAAAGAAACGCACTAGTGGCTCTTCCTCTAGGCTTAAAACTATTGCCAAGTCCATTTTAGGGAATCCACCACTAATTGTTTCTGAGAATACCATTGAAAACACCCATAGCCAAACCCAAGACAACTAAATCACCTAGTGCATTCATTAGGAAAAAGGCTGAGACTAGTTGGACATGGCAACGTTGGTTACAAAACACTGCATGCTTTAAATGGGTTCCTAAAATAATTAAATCTTGTGTTTCTAACCCAACGGGTCCAACCGTTATCAATTCTCCACCTGTTTCCAATATTTGTGATGCAGGTGATTCAAATTGTTCTCTGGATTGTTGATAGCGGGTGCTCCCGACACATGACCGGCAACCTCAAGCTTCTCACAAACTTTATAGCAAAGTTCATTGGAACGGTCAGATTCGGGAATGATCACTTCGCAGCAATAATGGGCTATGGAGATTATGTTAATGGAAACATCGAGATCAGTCGTGTATACTATGTTGAAGGCCTTGGTCACAATTTATTCTCAGTAGGACAATTCTGTGACAGAGATTTAGAAGTAGCATTTAGGGAGAAGACTTGCTTCATTCGTGATCTTCAAGGAAATGATTTGATGAAAGGAAGACGCGGAACCAGTCTATACACCATATCCTTTGAAGGCATGACAGCTTCATCTCCTATATGTTTACTCTCCAAGGCTACTCCCACAAAGGCTTGGTTATGGCATAAAAGATTGTCTCATCTCAATTTCAAAACCATGACTGACCTTGCAAGGAATAAATTGGTTGACGGATTACCCAAATTCAGATATGCCAAAGATCATTTGTGTTCTGCATGTGAACAAGGGAAAAGTCACCGTGCTCACTTTCCTCCCAAAACAGAACACAGCACAGATCATGTCCTCCAGCTGCTACATATGGATTTGTGTGGTCCAATGTGGGTTCAAACTACTAACGGGAAAAGGTATATTTTGGTAATAGTGGATGATTACTCACGATGGACATGGGTCGACTTTCTTCGGACAAAAGATCAAGTTCCGTCAATGGTCATCACGTTTCTCACAAAGATTCAAGTTCAAGTCCGTAACACCGTCAGAATTATTTGAACAGACAACGGTACTGAATTTAAGAATCAAACTGATTTAAAACAATTTATATCCCAAAAAGAGAATTGCAACGGAAATATGCAAAACCCGAGGTTCGTTGTCCCGATTGAAGATTGAATGGAATTGTGATTTCGGGATCGTGATACGTGTTGTGAATGTGAATAAGAGTGTTATATTTTAATTTCTACACTACGAATAATGAAATAACAAATGTAAACAACTAATTAAACTATAGGTACAAGTAAACTAAGCACGTAAACTTAAAAATGAAAATTGGAATTTAAAAACGTTACGCGACGAATTTTAAAAACGTAAATAAAAGTGATTTTCTAAAATTTAAGCCCTAAAAATGCAAAATAATTTTTATTAAATCCTAAATATAGAAAGAAAATTTTGTAAAAAAGAAAAATATTTTATTGATTTTTTAATAATTTTTTGTGAATTTAAAAACTATTTAAACTAATTTAAATTTCTAAAAATACTATAACTAATTTTAAAAATCTGAAAATTTTTCAAAAGTTACTTTACATTACCAGAAAGCTAAGAAAAATAAAATAGGTCCATTTAGCTAATGAATAAGCTGTTTTAAAAGCTCAAACAGTTTAATAAGCTAATTAATAAAGGTTATGATAAATATTAAATTTTGTAAAACTAATCTAAGTAGAAGCAAGAGCAGAGTGGTAAACTTGTGTGTGTGTGAGGCAAGAGACCTGGGTTCGAACCCCAGGTATAACACTTTTTTATAATTTTTTTTTTTTTTTTTTTTTTTTTTTTTTTTTTTTTTTTTTTCTTTTAAAAACTCAAATCAACAAGTGAAGCAAACAAATTTAAAACTGAAAAAATTTTTAAACTAAAAGATAACTCAGACTAGCTTAGTTTTTGGATCAGTTAGGACAAGCTACTAATAAGCTAGCAAACCAAATAAAATTAAACCAAAATTTAGACCAGCTTAATGCTTCCCAAGTGATAACTAAATGCTAACAATTGATTTAATAACTAACAAACAGTCAAGCACAACATAGGCCCTAACAAACACAACATAGGCATACCACAAAACTGATCAAATACCAAACAAAACAAATAAGCAAAATAAAAAAAACATCATAAGCAGATAAAATAAGCTACACTAATTCGACTTTCAAAAAGAAAACTGATATTAAAATTAAAATAAGAGTAAATTACAACTGAAATTAAAAATTACAAAGTACCTTAAAAATAAAGCTAAAATAAACCTGCTACAACTACACTACTACTCGACTATTTATACTAAAAAAAATGTAAAACCCTAGTTTCATCGTGTGCTTCTTTTGTGAGTGTGTCCCTCACTTGTGCTTCTTTGCAATCTTCTTGACCCTTGGATTAAACTTGCTCTCCACTTCTATCATTTTGAACCGTTGATGAATCTTTGTGTCCACGGTTTGATGAGGTGGAGTGGGGGACCAAAGGCAACCACGTGAAGGGTTGGTGGTAGTGGTGAGTGTGAGAGGGGGGATTAGCAGAGGTTATGGTTTAATTGGGCGGGAATAGGGAGAAGAAAGATGAAATGTGAGTTTGGTTAGGGATTAGGGATGTTTGAGTATGGGGATTTTGACTGTAACGTTATTTTATTAGTGTAATTTGGTTTGGAGGGTTATAGGGATTAGGGATTTTGACCGTATGGGGATTTTGACTGTAACCCCGTATTTTTATTAGTTGTAATTTGGGTTTGGGTCGGGTTAATGGTGATGGGTTTAATGTGGATTGGGCCGTGGGTGGTAGGGATTAAGGGTAAAGTAGGCTGTGGGGTTTTAGTTTGGGTTGGGGAATTGTGTAGTGGATCCGGTTGTGTAGTTTTTTTAGGGGTTAGGATATATAAAGGGTATTTATCACAAGGGCCAAAGTTGTACATGTTGAAACTGTAGGGGCCAATCTTTCACATCTTCATACTTAATCAAGGGACTATTTTTGCCAATATGAAATAATCCAAGGGCCGTTTTGAGATTCTTGAGCTTGAATAAAAATCCACATGAAAAATGTCTTTCCCGGCTTCGGTTTTCGGCTCTTTTCCAAATCAAGCTCGGTTTTGTTCGTATTTGCCCCGTTTTCAACCCTTTTGTACCTGAAACACAAAAAACACAAACCAAGGATATTTGTAACATTATATGGTCCATTTGGGTGTTTTTGGTCGTATTTGTGGGGTTTTTCCGGGTATAAAATGATGAGTAAAATGCCACTCATCACAAACCCTTCGGGAATACACTGAGAAGCATGGGATTGTTCATCAATATTCAATTGCTCACACTCCCGAACAGAATGGTGTAGTTGAAAGACAAAACCGTACGCTTGTGGAAGCAGCTAGAACAATGTTGATCAATGCTCAATTACCAGATTACCTTTGGGCTGAAGCTGTTAATACTGCATGTTATACCCAGAACCGTGACATGATCAACAGACGACACAACAAAACTCCATATGAGCTTATTCAAGGCAGAAAACCAAATATCAACTACTTTCATGTCTTTGGAGCACTGTGTTACCCGAAGAATGATAGAGATGATCTTGGTAAACTTAAGGCTAAAGCAGATATTGGGAAATTCGTTGGCTACTGTGAGAATTTTATGGGATATAGAATTTGGAATCGTCGGACCAGGGAAATTCAAGAGACTATACACGTAAATTTTGATGAGCTCACGGAAATGGCTTCTGAGCAAGACCGCTTAGAACCCGAACATAACCGTCTAAACTTCCCTGAATCTTCGGCTGCACCTTTACCTTTTAACAGGAAAGATCTAGAAGATTTGTTTGCACCAATGTTTGATGAAGTTTGTAGGGGCCAATCTGTCACATCTTCAAACTTAATCAAGGGACTATTTTTGCCAATATGAAATAAACCAAGGGCCGTTTTGAGATTCTTGAGCTTGAATAAAAATCCACATGAAAAATGTCTTTCCCGGCTTCGGTTTTTGGCTCTTTTCCAAATCTAGCTCGGTTTTGTTCGTATTTGCCCCGTTTTCAACCCTTTTGTACCTGAAACACAAAAAACACAAACCAAGGATATTTGTAACATTATATGGTCCATTTGGGTGTTTTTGGTCGTATTTGTGGGGTTTTTCCGGGTATAAAATGATGAGTAAAATGCCACTCATCATCCCCCCACACTAAGCAATTGCTAGTCCCTAGCAATCCGATCATGTGAAGTAATGAAAGGATCAAAAATGTCAAAGTTACCAAAAATATTACCACCCCGTTTTGACTTATTATATAATGCAAGTAATTAAAACGAGAAATAACGTAAATATCATGCTTGATTTTCAAAAATGGCATCATGGAACGGGAATCACACAAAATGGGTGACTCCGGGGAATTGTAATCGTCATCCTCTTTTTATAACTTCCCAACTAAGTCTAAAACCCTTGTGCAAACGTTTTCGTAAAATGCTAACACTACTTATATTAGCAACCTATGTAAGCCGAGACTTAACTTTTCACTCCCACAATTATTCATAAGTTAGGTGTGTGTGCTTGTTTTCAAAGTTTTGACCGTAAAAATCGACATTTATTAGGGTTAAAAACCGACAATGATTTAGAAATTATAGATTCAAATGTGAGATCACTCCATGTAGCGACTTTCTTCTCAGCTTATCCTTAGTAAACTTAGGAGGCTAGGTTTTTACACCCTCGAGAATAGTATCGGAGCTCACGGGATCTTTGAAGTCAACAATTTCTAAATCACCGTCCAACTTTTAGACAATATTGATGAATACTAGTTCAACTTTCGATTTAAATTTAAGAAGAAGCAAGTTTCTCACACTTATTCATAAACAAACATAAACATTTTTTTTTTCATTTTTCATCACTTTTTCACTTTTTTTTTTTTTTTTTTTTTTTTTTTTTTTTTTTAACTCATTCGTGTACCATAAACTACGGAGCTTCACGGTTTAGTTCCAAGACCTTACACCTTCCGGAATAAAGGATCCAAGGGCCGTTACAACGGAGTGTTCCAAGACTCTAGACATTCCTGAAATGAGGATCCAAGGTGGTTAGACCAAGACCTTACACATTCCTGAACTAGAGGTCCAAGGGCCGGTGCAAGAGGGTAGCCAAGACCTAAACGCCTTCCGGAAATAAGGATCCAAGGCCCGATCTCGAATCCGTAGCTTAGAGCACTTATTTATTCATACTTAAAACTTTAACTTTTACAACTTTCAAGCAACGTCTCACTTTTATTTTGCATTCTTATTATGTTTTTAAGAAAGTATGCTTGTTCCAAAATTTAAATAAAACTTTGAACTAGTATTCTAAATCAAGATTGCATAAAAATTTATTTGCTTAACAAAAACGGTTTTTTGCGTTCAAAAGTTTGAAAATAGCACTTATTTTAGTCAGATTAGGAGCTCCTGGGAGGAAAAGCCATAGATTACTTATATAAGCTCTAAAGAGAACCAACTACTCCACGCTTAGCATTTTCATTTGCACAATTCATAAAAACTTAGCCTAAACGTTAAGGGTAGCAGCTAGATCAACACTCTAGCAGAGTCGGGATCCCCCTTGTTCTAGCCTAATCAAGTCTAAACTTCCACTAATACCGAAGCATTAATGTATAGCAAATTATTTTTATTGTGAAAGCACTTCTTTTTCATGCAAAACTTAACTAAAATACGATAAAAATTTTAAAATTTTGGTCAAAACGGGGTGCTAGGGGACTAGTAGGTACAAAATGTGAAATTTTTTTAAAATTTGGTCAAATTCGCAAGAATTCCCCCCACACTTAGAATTGAATATTGCCCTCAATATTCAAAGTACCGGCCTGAGCCGACACTATAGAACGTAAAAGGGTAAGACTACTACCTAAGTGTGGAAACAAAATCTTGATTTCACAAAAAGGATTAATAAGATATCCCTGGATAAACATAAACATAAAGATCGGATATTGGGCGGCAGGATTGAAAACAGGCGCGTCAATCATCACAATCTACGGGAATCCTGAAAACAAAGGCAAACACACAACCACAAAGCAACAAGTAGAGGAATTCCCCCACACTTAGTGTTAGAAAATAGGAAGAAGATAGAAGATAGGCATGGGTTGCCACCCACGAAGCGCTTGTTTTTGTTGACCGAGTCACGAGCCTGACTCGTCCCCGAATTTAATTGTCCATGGGGAAAGTTTGGAGATCCGGGACAACCATGGATGGTATGTCCCCTCCAAAATAATGCTTCAACCTATGACCGTTCACTTTGAAGTTAGGATCGTCGGTTTGAGATAACTCGACGGTTCCATATGGAAAAACTTGAGCAACGGTGAACGGCCCAGACCAACGGGTTTTTAATTTGCCCGAGAAAATCTTTAATCGAGAATTGAAGAGGAGGACTCGATCACCAACGTTGAAAACGCGGTTTTTGATTTTTGAGTCATGAATCCTCTTTGTTTTCTCTTTGTAGATCAAAGAGTTCTCGTAGGCTTGATCCCCAAGCTCATTTAATTCATTAATTTGGAGCTTACGGTGATCACCCGCAGTCTTAAGGTCAAAATTAGCATGTTTCAAGGCCTAATAGGCTTTGTGCTCAAGCTCGATCGGTAGATGACACGCCTTTCCGTACACAAGCTTGTAAGGAGTACACCCGATGGGTATTTTGTAAGCTGTACGGAAGGCCCATAGTGCATCATCTAGTTTGTCCGACCAAGAGGCACGATTTTCTCCTATGGTCCTTTCCAAGATTCTTTTTAAACCTCGGTTGGAGACTTCCACTTGCCCACTTGTTTGTGGGTGATACGCGGTAGCAAGACGGTGAGTGACACCGTACTTAAGCATGACTTTTTCGAATTGGTCATTACAAAAGTGCGTACCGTGATCGTTAATGATAGCACGGGGAGCTCCAAACCGAGCAAATAGAGATTTCAAAAATTTTACAACTACTCGGGCGTCGTTGGTGGGGAGCGCTTTCGCTTCCACCCATTTAGACAAATAGTCGACCGCCACGAGTATATACTTGTTCCCTCGTGAAGACGGGAACGGGCCCATAAAGTCGATGCCCCACACGTCAAAGATCTCACAAACTTGAATTGCATTTTGAGGCATTTCGTCCTTTTGTGAGATTTTTCCTTGACGTTGGCAAGAGTCACATGACTTTACCAACTCGTGGGCATCAAGATAAATCGTAGGCCAACAGAAACCCGAATCAAAGACTTTTTTAGCGGTGTAGTTGGCACCATGATGTCCCCCCGTGGGTCCATTATGGCAAGCCATGAGAATGTCACCGGCTTCTTGGCCGTGAACACACCGTCTAATCACTTGATCGGCACATACTTTAAACAAGTAGGGGTCGTCCCAAAAATAATGTTTCACATCTTTAAAAAATTTCTTTTTCTGTTGGGATGACATCCCTTTCACAACAAAATTCCCCGCATGGTAATTTGCAAAGTCGGCAAACCATGGGGTACTCGGATCATCTTTCAAAGATATCATCCCAAGTGTCTCGAGAGGAAATGTTTCGGTAATTTCCTTTTTCTCGAGATCACTTTGATGGGGATTTTCAAGTATAGACAAATGATCGGCGGCGAGATTCTCCGCTCCTTTTTTATCACGAATAGTGACATCAAATTCTTGTAGGAGGAGAATCCACCGAAGCAATCTCGGCTTAGCATCTTGCTTAGCAAGAAGATACTTAAGAGCCGAGTGATCCGTATACACTATGGTCTTAGATAAGACGAGATATGGTCTAAATTTCTCAAAAGTGTGGACAACGGCCAATAACTCTTTCTCGGTAGTAGTATAATGAGATTGAGCCTCGGTCATTGTCTTGCTAGCATAGTGTATCGGCTGAAAGTGCTTAGATTTCCGTTGCCCCAGGACTGCCCCAATAGCATAATCACTAGCATCGCACATGAGCTCAAATGGCAAGTCCCAATCGAGGGCAACTAAAATTGGTGCTTCAGTCAATTTCTTTTTAAGAATCCCGAATGCTTCGATGCATTCGGGAGAAAAGATGAACGGAGCATCTTTTTCAAGAAGATGGGTCAGAGGCCGGGCGATTTTAGAGAAGTCTTGAATAAATCGTCTGTAGAAACCGGCATGACCAAGGAAACTTCGGATTCCTTTAACGGTAGTGGGATGAGGTAGTTTTGCGATCACATCGACTTTGGCTTTATCTACCTCAATCCCGGCATTAGAGATTTTATGGCCGAGGACAATGCCCTCTTTGACCATAAAATGACACTTCTCCCAATTTAGCACAAGATTGGTGTCTTTACACCTTTGCAGCATTTTGTCTAAATGGGAGAGGCACGATGAGAAAGAATTTCCATAGACGGAAAAATCATCCATAAAGACCTCCATCGTCTTCTCGATCATATCGTGAAATATGGCCATCATGCACCTCTGAAACGTGCCCGGAGCATTGCACAAGCCAAAAGGCATGCATCGGTAGGCAAACGTTCCATAAGGACACGTGAAGGTGGTCTTTTCCTGATCTTGGGGATCAATGGGTATTTGAAAATACCCGGAAAAGCCATCGAGAAAACAATAGAACTCATTTCCCGCCAAACGCTCAAGCATTTGGTCCATAAATGGTAGAGGGAAATGGTCTTTACGGGTAGCATCATTGAGTTTTTGGTAATCGATACACACTCTCCATCCGGAGACGAGACGTGTGGGAATTAACTCATTTTCTTCATTTGTTATAACGGTAACTCCACCCTTTTTAGGCACACAGTGGACCGGGCTAACCCATGAGCTATCTGAGATCGGATAAATCATCCCTGCATCAAGGAGTTTAAGAACTTCCTTTTTTATGACATCATGGATTTTTGGGTTAACCCGTCTCTGTTGCTGAACAGCGGGTTTGAAATTATCTTCCAATAAGATCTTATGAGTACAGAACCGAGGGTCTATGCCCTTTATATCGGAGATTTGCCAAGCGATGGCACTCTTATGTTTCTTGAGCACGTCTAAGAGTTGAGTCTTCTCCTCATCTTTTAGATTTTTAGAGATGATGATGGGAAATTTGTCGGTATCTTCTAAGAAAGCATACTCGAGATGAGGAGGTAAATCCTTGAGCTCAAGCTCTGGAGGATTCTCAGTAGACGGCTTAATTTCTTTGATTTCTTCTTTTCGAATTTCTTTCATCGGAGGGAGAGAAGATGTCGGATCTTCATTCAATAATCTTTCAAGCAAAAGAATATCTCCCTCCGGATCAAGATAAGAATCATCAACTTCCGGTGAAGTTGGTGTTTCTATAGCAAGAAAGTCATCGACCTCTTCCAAGAAGAAATCACCTCCCTCAAACGGAGTGAGGGACGGGGAAGGGTCGGAAAGAATTGGTTGAGAAGAAGGAGTGGGATTGCCACTCGAGGATTTATCGAAAAATCCAAGAACTTCTTGAGAATACTCCTCCGAGGCAACATCAATTACATCGATTCGATTTACCGAGACGGAATCGTGACTCGAGGAGTATTTGAAAGTTTGGTCGAGGTTAAAGGTCACGGCCTCATTATCCACCCTCAACGTAATTTCTTCACCGTAAACATCAATCAAAGCCCGCCCGGTCCTCAAGAACGATCTTCCGAGAATTAGAGGGACCCGGGGGTCAGGATCGAAATTAACCACCACAAAATCTGCTGGAAAATGGAACTTCCCTACCTTGACGAAGACATCCTCGGCTATGCCAAGCGGAACAGTCGTGGTCCGGTCTGCAAGCTCGAGGGTCATACAAGTTGGGGTAAGTTCGGGCAATGAAAGTTTTTGCCAAATGGATAACGGCATTAGGTTGATGCTCGCACCTAGATCGGCCAAGGCATGACATTCAACCAACCCCGGGAAGTCACATGGAATGAGGAATCTTCCCGGGTCTCCAAGCTTTTCCGGAAGCTTTTTAAGGAGTACCGCTGAGCAGTTTTCGTTCAGAGGGGTTTTTGCGAGCTCAAACAATTTTTCTTTATCGCTCAATAAACTCTTGATTGTGGAAGCAAACTTTGGCATCAAAAGCAAAGCATCCGCGAAGCTTATATCAAAATGCAAATCTTGGAAGATTTGAAAGAATTTTTCCATTTGATTTGAAGCTTTTTCGCGGAGCTTTTGATCATTTAATCGCGAAGGATATGGAAGTTTTGCTTTGAGGGGAATTTCTTTTGGCTCAACGTTCTTTGGTTCAGATGGATGGTTAACCGTAGGTTGGACGTCCTTGGTTCCTCCGTTGTTTGTAGGAGATTCCATGTCCTTGGTCACCTCGGGTTCACGGTCGACTACCTTTGGAGGAAGAGAAGAAGAGGTAGTCAGAGCCGTGGGTCCATCGTAAGAAACACCACTCCTCGTAGTGATCGCCTTAACATCGCCCCTCGGGTTGGCGACCGTGTTGCTTGGGAGAGAAGTAGTACCCGAGCCCGAGGGTCGATCATTTAAAGATTTCTTCATTTTAGTCATTTCCTTAATCAAAAACCTAGTTGTTTCTTCTTGGGATTTTTGTTGAAGAACTAGTTGTTTCAACAACTCATCCGTGGGCGACGGAGGTGGAACGAATCCTTGGTTGTAGTTTTGGTTTCCTTGATTAAGGTTTTGCCCACGGTTGTTTTGGTTATGAACTTGATTGGTATTAGGGGGAGGATGGTAGTTTCCTGGATTTGGTGGGTGGTAATTCCCTTGGTTGTTACGGTTTTGGTTTGGAACAAATTGATTATTTTTGTTTTGGTTCTGATTCTGATTGTTCGAAGCTGGATTGTTGAAACCTGCTGGTCCAAGATAATTGTTAGAACGGTAGCTGAGAAGATTACGGTCTCCTTGTGGTTGGTAACCATTACCTCCCTGGTTATAGGATCCCGAAGCAGCATAAACGCTCTCTTGAGTGTAGCCACCGGCGGCTGGGCACTCGAAATACGGATGTGGACCACCACAAGTTTCACAACTTTGGTTTAGAATATTGACTTGTTGAGGGAAATGGTTTTGATTGTTGTGGAATGGAGAAAGGCCGGGTGGTCCCATTTGGTTATTAGCATTTTGAGGACGGAATCCTTGAATCTGATTGTAGGTTACTGATGCTACGGTAGCATTCGAACCTTGGCCACCGGAGGCTTGACAATCATAATAAGGATGTGGACCACCACAAATCTCGCATTTTTGATTCACAACATTGACGGGCTGAGAAGGTCTTTCTTTATCAATTAAACGCCCGATTTGTTTAGTGAAAGCGGCAAAAGCCTCTTCTTGTTTGCTAAGAGCTCGGGTGAAAGCATCATCTGATTTGTTACTCATATTTGAAACTTGAGCTTTTGTTCTAGAACTCCTCACTCTGGCTTTATTTTCAATGATAGTCAAAGCTTCTTGAGTGTTTCTAGTCAGAAAATTTCCACCCGCAGCGGAATTGAGTGAATCTTGATCAGATGGATTCAACCCATGATAGAAAGTATCAATCTGGAGCAAGGTTGAAAATCCGTGATTAGGACACTTTTTTAACAACTCTTTGAATCTATCCCAAGCTTCGTTGAACAATTCATCGAAAGCTTGCTGAAATTGAGTGATTTGATTTCTGAGATTCGATGTCTTAGAAGGAGGATAAAAGTAGTTCACGAACTTTGAGGCTAAGTCATCCCAAGTAAAGATCGAATTAGGAGGTTCCTTGTCAAGCCAAGTCCGGGCTGCTCCTACCAGAGAAAAAGGGAATAACCTCAATTTAAGCACATTGTGAGGAACGTGATTTAAGTTGAGTGTTTCAGTGATGTCAATGAATTTCTGGACATGGGAATGAGGATCTTCATTTTCGAAGCCGTGAAAAGAAATACCGGTGATGAGATTAAGTAACCCAGTTTTAATTTCAAATTGATTTTGAAACATATTGGGTATCACGATTGCTTTGCCAACACCATTGAAAGGTGATTGGAGTAATTCCTCCATTGGTCGGAGATCGGGAGCCGGATTGGCATTTTGATCATCCACCGGAGGTTGTTGATTGTTTGGGTCGTCGGCCATTTCCTCAACGGTTGAGTAATGAACACGGTTGTTATGACGGATAATCCTCTCGGGATTTGAGAGCGGTGAAAGAAGAGGTTGAGAAGAAGAAGAACGGGTGTGCATACACCAAAAAGAAATAAAAAATTTAAAAAGAAAAACCAAATTTGAAGATAAAATATTTTTGGATTTTTAATTTTTAATGAAAATTAATCACAATATTTTTGGTATCGATCCCTCAATCGATATCATTTCTCTTACAACTATGCGCAGAGTGGCGGAGAAGCAAAGGTCCGCTAGAAAGCTAATTAAAAACCCGCCTCTTTCGGTCTGTAATTTAATGTCAAGACCATCATTAAACCACTTGTATAGGTTGTAGCCGAAAGATAATCCGAAAATCAAATGATTTCACGATTGTTTTGTTGTTTATTCGGAATGGTTTACAACACTTTCAAGAAAGTGAGGTTATATTATTTTTGTATTTTTGAAAACACTTTAGGAAAAGTGTTTTATTTATTTTCTTTTTGTATTTTTCTTTTTATAAAAACAAGTAACTTCCGAGGGAAGGGTCTTCAAAACACGAATCGAAAAACAAAATCACGAATTCTCGTCAACCTTCCCCGGCAGCGGCGCCAAAAATTGATTTAAAACAATTTATATCCCAAAAAGAGAATTGCAACGGAAATATGCAAAACCCGAGGTTCGTTGTCCCGATTGAAGATTGAATGGAATTGTGATTTCGGGATCGTGATACGTGTTGTGAATGTGAATAAGAGTGTGATATTTTAATTTCTACACTACGAATAATGAAATAACAAATGTAAACAACTAATTAAACTATAGGTACAAGTAAACTAAGCACGTAAACTTAAAAATGAAAATTGGAATTTAAAAACGTTACGCGACGAATTTTAAAAACGTAAATAAAAGTGATTTTCTAAAATTTAAGCCCTAAAAATGCAAAATAATTTTTATTAAATCCTAAATATAAAAAGAAAATTTTGTAAAAAAGAAAAATATTTTTTTGATTTTTTAATAATTTTTTATGAATTTAAAAACTATTTAAACTAATTTAAATTTCTAAAAATACTAAAACTAATTTTAAAAATCCCTTTACATTACCAGAAAGCTAAGAAAAATAAAATAGGTCCATTTAGCTAATGAATAAGCTGTTTTAAAAGCTCAAACAGTTTAATAAGCTGATTAATAAAGGATATGATAAATATTAAATTTTGTAAAACTAATCTAAGTAGAAGCAAGAGCAGAGTGGTAAACTTGTGTGTGTGTGAGGCAAGAGACCTGGGTTCGAACCCCAGGTATAACACTTATTTGTAATTTTTTTTTTTTTTTTTTTTTTTTTTAGTTTTCTTTTAAAAACTCAAATCAACAAGTGAAGCAAACAAATTTAAAACTGAAAAAAATTTTAAACTAAAAGATAACTCAGACTAGCTTAGTTTTTGGATCAGTTAGGACAAGCTACTAATAAGCTAGCAAAACCAAATAAAACTAAACCAAAATTTAGACCAGCTTAATGCTTCCCAAGTAATAACTAAATGCTAACAATTGATTTAATAACTAACAAACAGTCAAGCACAACATAGGCCCTAACAAACACAACATAGGCATACCACAAAACTGATCAAATACCAAACAAAACAAATAAGCAAAATAAAAAAAACATCATAAGCAGATAAAATAAGCTACACTAATTAGACTTTCAAAAAGAAAAACTGATATTAAAATTAAAATAAGAGTAAATTACAACTGAAATTAAAAATTACAAAGTACCTTAAAAATAAAGCTAAAATAAACCTGCTACAACTACACTACTACTCGACTATTTATACTAAAAAAAATGTAAAACCCTAGTTTCATCGTGTGCTTCTTTTGTGAGTGTGTCCCTCACTTGTGCTTCTTTGCAATCTTCTTGACCCTTGGATTAAACTTGCTCTCCACTTCTATCATTTTGAACCGTTGATGAATCTTTTGTGTCCACGGATTGATGAGGTGGAGTGGGGGGGACCAAAGGCAAACCCACGTGAAGGGTTTGGCTGGTAGTGGTGAGGTGGTGAGAGGTGGGATTAGTAGGAGGTTATGGTTTAATTGGGCGGGAATTATGGAAGAAGAAGAAGAAATAGTGAGTTGGTTTAGGGATTAGGGATTTTGACCGTATGGGGATTTTGACTGTAACCCCGTATTTTTATTAGTTGTAATTTGGGTTTGGGTCGGGTTAATGGTGATGGGTTTAATGTGGATTGGGCCGTGGGTGGTAGGGATTAAGGGTAAAGTAGGCTGTGGGGTTTTAGTTTGGGTTGGGGAATTGTGTAGTGGATCCGGTTGTGTAGTTTTTTTAGGGGTTAGGATATATAAAGGGTATTTATCACAAGGGCCAAAGTTGTACATGTTGAAACTGTAGGGGCCAATCTTTCACATCTTCATACTTAATCAAGGGACTATTTTTGCCAATATGAAATAATCCAAGGGCCGTTTTGAGATTCTTGAGCTTGAATAAAAATCCACATGAAAAATGTCTTTCCCGGCTTCGGTTTTCGGCTCTTTTCCAAATCAAGCTCGGTTTTGTTCGTATTTGCCCCGTTTTCAACCCTTTTGTACCTGAAACACAAAAAACACAAACCAAGGATATTTGTAACATTATATGGTCCATTTGGGTGTTTTTGGTCGTATTTGTGGGGTTTTTCCGGGTATAAAATGATGAGTAAAATGCCACTCATCACAAACCCTTCGGGAATACACTGAGAAGCATGGGATTGTTCATCAATATTCAATTGCTCACACTCCCGAACAGAATGGTGTAGTTGAAAGACAAAACCGTACGCTTGTGGAAGCAGTTAGAACAATGTTGATCAATGCTCAATTACCAGATTACCTTTGGGCTGAAGCTATTAATACTGCATGTTATACCCAGAACCGTGACATGATCAACAGACGACACAACAAAACTCCATATGAGCTTATTCAAGGCAGAAAACCAAATATCAACTACTTTCATGTCTTTGGAGCACTGTGTTACCCGAAGAATGATAGAGATGATCTTGGTAAACTTAAGGCTAAAGCAGATATTGGGAAATTCGTTGGCTACTGTGAGAATTTTATGGGATATAGAATTTGGAATCGTCGGACCAGGGAAATTCAAGAGACTATACACGTAAATTTTGATGAACTCACGGAAATGGCTTCTGAGCAAGACCGCTTAGAACCCGAACATAACCGTCTAAACTTCCCTGAATCTTCGGCTGCACCTTTACCTTTTAACAGGAAAGATCTAGAAGATTTGTTTGCACCAATGTTTGATGAAGTTTGTGTTAATAGTGCATCAGATGCTTCCACCAGTTCCGCTGCTCAACAAGTCTCAAATCAAGCACCTGATCAATCTGCAACTACTTCTACAGCAGTTGATAACAATGCACCTCAACCTGAACCCTCATCACCCATGGTTCAAACACCTCCACCTGCAGTTGAAGATTCTTCCCCCACTTCTAACCAAGTTCCCACACCTTCAGATTATGACGGGAATGCATTCTTCAATCCATTTGCTCCACCACCAACCATTCCAGAACCAGGAGAATCATCCTCGAGCAATATGGACCCGTCATATCATGAAAACACTATTCAACATTTTCCATCCACCCACAAATGGACAAGAGATCATCCCTTGATAAATATAATTGGAAATCCTAACAATCCAGTCATCACAAGACAAAAACTTCACTCAGATAGTGAACACTGCATGTATGCACTCACTGTCTGTCAATCTGAACCTAAAAACATCAAAGAAGCCCTTACATATGACAACTGGATTGAATCCATGCAAGAAGAGCTGGAACAATTCAAACGTTTGGAAGTTTGGGAATTACTTGAAAGACCAGATGGAGTTTATGTTGTTGGATTGAAATGGATTTGGAAGAATAAGCTAGGTGCAGATGGTACAGTGATTCGTAACAAGACCCGACTGGTAGCAAAAGGGTACAGCCAAGAAGAGGGTATTGACTTCGAGGAATCGTTTGCTCCAGTAGCTCGGATTGAGGCAGTTCGAATGTTTCTGGCATACGCAGCCTACAAGAACATCACAGTCTATCAGATGGATGTGAAGACGACATTTCTCAATGGACAACTCCGAGAAGAGGTGTATGTGTCACAACCAGAAGGCTTTGTGGACCCAGATCATCCAAACCATGTATATCGGCTTAAGAAAGCTCTATACGGCCTTAAACAAGCCCCGGGGGCATGGTACGATAAACTGTCTGCATTTCTCCTTGCTAATCATTTTACCATTGGAACTGTTGACCCGACTTTATTTATACAAACACACGGGGAAGACATTCTCATTGTTCAAATTTATGTGGATGATATTATTTTTGGTTCAACCAATAAAAAATATTCAAACGCTTTTTCTAAACTGATGAAACAAAACTTTGAGATGTCTATGATGGGTGAACTTAACTTCTTTCTAGGATTGCAAGTTCATCAATCACCCCGTGGTATATTTCTAAGTCAGTCAAAATATGCTCAGGAAATCCTGAAAAAGCATGGTATGACCAGCTGTGACACCTATAATACCCCAATGTCCTCCTCATCCCCAAAGCTAGATGCTGACATACATGGGACACCCATTGATCCTACGAAGTATCGTAGTATGATTGGCTCGATCATGTGTAACACCCCAACCCGAAAAGGGTAGAAGTATTACGTTAAGGGGACATATCAAAGCAAACACAAGCATATGACATAAATAATACAAAGTGAATTTCAAAGGTTACAAGGGAAAAATCTGAAGATACAAGGTTACAATGGAAATTACTACAAGTACTAAGTCTAAACATAATCTCTTCTAGTCATCTCTAATCCGGAATGACCATCAAGGTCTTCTAAGTCCAAAATACTCTCCACTCATAACCCAGCTTCCAACTAAAACCTGGCGCCGGAAAAGAAATGCGGCTGAGCTTAAAAAGCCCAGTGAACAGATATATATAACATAACAGAACGGTAAATAAGCATAAGTAACGAAAGAATAAGAATGCAAAACGAAAAGCATAACTTGAAAGAGAACATAATTTAAAGTGCATGAGAACTGAATAGCAAAAGAATCAAGAAATGAAATGAAAACAAAGGAGGGTTCATGTAAAGATGTGCCATAAGAACTCCATACATAATCCGTCAAATCAATCTAGAGCAAATATAAGTATACGAAGAGGGGAGACCTCTAAGTAAATAATAATAGTGTGAGAAGGAGTGCAAGGCACACACCACCTGGTCACCATAACTACATATACATAAAACCTAGGATGCATCCATACGCTCCCTAACATAAGCATGTGTGTCAGCTCTAGACTAAGCACACATAAAAGGTTGGCCAATAGTGAAATCGCGATAAAATACATATACATAAGGGGGGAACGCCGTAGATCTATCACACCTCTACGGGGGTGTCATACCTAAGGTGCCATCAAAGACATGGTCCTAGTACCTCTAGAACTAGTTAAGCTCAGGCACGGATCTATCATATCATACAACAAATAATAAACTAGCATGGCAAGAGAAACGAGAAAGTAACTCAAATAAGCATGGCAAACACATAAGCATAGCATAGCAGAGACATTTAAATAAATGTCAGAATGGATCTATAAGAATGACAATCATACTAAGAGAGTCATGAGTCAATTAAGGGAAATCATATCAAGGTCAAATGTCAAGTCATCAAAGTATCAAAGGTTCATTGTCAAAGGTTCTTAATCGAAGGTTCAAAATCAAAAGGTTTAATTAAAGAAATCTTATCAAATGATTTTCATAAAAATGATCTTTAATAAAGGTTTTCATAAAAGTAGTCTTTAAAATTTGTTTCCATAAAAGATAGCAAAATTCCATTCAAAAGAGGTATCACATCGTTTATAAACATCATTTTAAAATAGTTTTTCTCCAAAACATTTCCATGATATAATTAAGAAAGGTTTTCATATTTAGTCACCAAAATCAGATGAACCTTCTAAGTGTAAAGTGATTCGAATACTAATATCACAGGGTCACGAATGTCAAATGAATCATGAAGAACGAATCAAAGTATAAGGGAACATAGCAATGGCTTAGGGAATCCTAATGAATCAAGATAAGAAGGTCATGAGAACGAAAGCACCCTTACTGAAAAAGGGTAGAATATCTGTACCTTAAACCGCCAGGGAAAACACACACTAGAAACATAAGGATCGGAATAAACTCCTCCTTTAGCGAATCTACACGAATTATAAGTTTACTTATAAGTCTCATAGTTTTATGATTTCATAGTTTCTTAGTTTCATAATCACGAAGGTTTCATTTTAGTTTTCTTTCCATCTTAGGTAACTTTCCAAAAATAGTAAGTTTCCATACTTAGTAACTTTAGTTATTAACATGTCCGTTTATCAACTTAAGGTATTAGAGATGACCATATTAGTGGTTTAAGGTTCATAATGTCATTTTCATAAGTTCAAGGTTCATAATGTAGTTTTCATAATTTTAGGGTTCATTATGCAATTATCACAAGTTTAGGGTTCATAATGTTAATATTACCAAGTTACATGTTTTTACAAGTTAAGTCCTTTAGTTTTAGAAAAATGATCATTTAAACCCTTTAGTTTGAAAAATAAACACATAACACCCTTTTAATATCTTTAAAACTTTTCACAGATTTTACACACAAATTAGACCTGTTTTGTACGATTTTTCATCCTTATAAGAACTCAGAATAAAAATTCCCAAAAATTCACACACGCTCCTATATGTCTAAATAACTTCTCCAAATTTTTCCAGAATTTATTATTAAGTATAACTATGGTCTAAAAATCATTTAAGTCAGGTCATCCAGATTATTGATAAATTTTAACATACGAAAAGTAAGCAGTTCACAGCCCCAACAAAAAAATTTATAAAAATCTACAAAAATTCCAGTAACTAATAAACATATTAAATATTACCCGGTTCAAAGGAAACCTTCCAGTTCGTTATGGTTTGCAAATGATAAATGAAAAACACGGACTATTTTTCCAGACATACGAATTCGATTTGACACTTAATTTCTAGAAATCAAAAAGTGGTCTTCCAGGTCTCTAAAATTTACAAGGTTAATTTATAAAGAAATATATTTCATTGAACTTAATTTTAGACTCTGAAAACACCCAAATACACGTTCACATCATTTAATTACAATCGATTAAAGTCGGACAATTTTCCAGGACAACAGCAGTTTCATGATTTCGTGTGATCAATTAGGGTTTTCATTCTCTATCACTTATTTCTTTGATACAAGCAATTACAATTGACATCACAACAGCCCTAGGTCGACTCATATGTGTTCTTAAAATTTACATACCAATTCAAATCATAATTACAACAATAGGTCAATTAATGATTAGGGTTTCATTATCATTATTTCATGTGAAAACTTATGATTTCATGTAATTTTCTTCAATGATATATGTGTATTCAAATCAACAAGGACAACAAATATAAATCAAGAATCAAACAAGAAAGATTGTGTTGAACAAGGATTGACACAATTACCATTGATGCGTGATCAAAAGAGGAAAAATAACACAAGATCGAACCACCGAATTTTCAGCCAAGAACAATAACAAACTCCCTTCGATGAGCCCTTAAACACACGATCAAAAATCCACACGAACTAGAGAACAATCACACACCTTAAACACCAATTAAAGAACACAAGAAGGTCTCCTTTTTCTGCTGCAATGGATCGAACAGGAGGGAAAAATTTTGGCAGCCGAGCTTTTTGTGTTAAGTAGGATTTTAGGGTTTGCAATGTATAAAAAAAAATAAGATCGGTATATAGGAATTAGGGAACCGAAATTATTTTAGATGGGGAATGGGCCAATGTTTGTTTAGTATCTTCATGTCTTTTAAGGCCCAAAGCTTTAGTACAAGTTTGACAAGAATTTTTGGCCCATAAGGATTTATTTAGGCGTGTATTTATTTATTTATTTTTTTTTATAGATGCAACATAGCTTAATAATGTATAACATAAGTGTATTCTTATTTATCTTATGTTGTAGGTTCCAAATGTTGTGTACGTTCAAGTAGTAGCATATAAATACTTTAGGTTATACGTAAATATACGTTCTTCAAAAGTTTAAAATTGAAGGGTATTTTAGGTATTTTACGCGTTCAGAAAATTTGGGTTTTACAACTCTTCCCCTCTAAATGAAAATTTTCGTCCTCGAAAATTGAAGTGAAACGAAACGGAAAACATAACGGACCGTGAACGGAAATGTGAAATGTCTAGTTTCTCATGACTCTATCTTGTTTATCAAAAAGCTTCGGTTTCCTCAGAAAAGACATGCCATACCAAATTCAGATCAAAAGAATAATATACCAAACGTAACAGATTGTAATCATATTCTCTTGGAAGAGATACAGGGAATACGTAGGATTTTGACGGATATGCCGTCCATAGAATTTGATTAAACAAATCAGACGAGAATGTACAGAAAACAGATTGTTCGATATCATTGAACGGCAGAAGGTTCTACAACATATCCTACGATTATTATCGGAAATATAGAGGTCAGCAACCGTGTGTCGAGAATCCAAACGTATCAAATCGCATGACGGCGAAGGCAGATTACGCATATAGGTAGGATGAACCTAAAGTCTCACTAACGAAAAATCCTCACAAAGCTTATCGAAATCCTAAGGCTCCTAAAGGCACTTCTCGAAATATCCTATGCCCACAACAAGTGCACGTTATATGATGTGAGTATTATCACGTTGGCCAGACGTCATAATACTGGCATCATATAAATATGCCCTCATGATGGTCATACTTTATCTCAAGTCGTGAATAGAACAACTTATCTTAATCCACCTAGTCCTTCTACGGTCTCAGATGTCATCAAAATCAAACATCATAACTAAGAGGAGAACGAAACTACTCGAAGAGGGTAACAGAAATCCTAGAATGTCAATCGGAAATAAGGTACGTTGTTAATAGCGTCAGGACTTCCACATTCATCATAGTTCTCATAACAAAACCATCGCATAACGAACACAAAACGAAATTTCTAATAGGGAACATAATTCGTTCGAAGGATCCTATCATCAGGTAACAGAAATTTAAGTAGGTTAAGAGGAAGTGAATTACGTCATCCATAGCTTCATCCTTCACAGAATCAACTCTTCCAACCACAAACGTTCACTTCAAAATTTTCATCCATCCAAGTACATGATCTTAAACCTCTTCCAAATCCAAGCAGTCTGTCTATGTCTGTCCATATGATCATAGGGTGGAAAGGAATTATAAACTTGAGTCTGGTCCCTCAAGCCTTCGGCACCTCTTCTGGACACTGTGGTGTGGTCACGTGAATTCCTTCTTGTATGCTTCTTCCATGGTAACGCCGGTCACGACATCTTCTACTACTCTTCTACAAGGTTCCTAACTCTAACAACGGTCTTCAATCTTGGTCCTTTCTGTGGAAAACTCTGTCATCGCAAGATACCTGGTAGTGCTGTCTGCAACAATCTCCAAACGCCAATCAAACCTATTCCTCCAGAACACAGGGGTCATTCTACTCAATACGAAAATGCTCTATACCTTCCTCCTTCGTCTCTGAGCACAAACACACTGTCATACTATGATAATTGTCCACCGACTCGCGAAGGACATGATTCTATTAGCCAATACAATTGGCATCCTTTAGAACTCATAATGATCACAACGAGTACGAAAGCAGCTTCATGAATTGTTTTAGGGAAATTTCATATCTACTTTACGTCACCAATCTTCCTTTTCACGAATAAAACTGAAGTGCTTTGCGGGGTTACTCTCAGTTAGTCAACCCCTTCTTAGAAGTTCTTGCGGTTGCTTCTTCAGTCCTTCAAACATTAAATGAGGCCATCTGATACGGAGTTTCAAAAATAGAACAAATCAATCATTGATACGCAGAAATGGATAATGAGTATAGATAGGGATACGGTTAAATTCACGATAGTCGATACGTCGCGGCATACTTCCCTCTTTCTTCTTCATAAACCAACAGGAGCATCCAAAGATAAACACTGAGGTGAACAAAATCATATTCCATAAGTTCCTTCAATCTCTCAACTTATATGGCATCATGGTTTCATCAACTGAGATCAGTCCAATGCTAACTCTACTTCCCAAGCAGGAGGGAATCCCAAAAGGTTCATCAGAAAACACCAGAAAATTTTGTACAACAAATACTTCCAATGTCGGAGCTTCTAAGGGTGGATACTAATAGGTGTCAGGAGAAATTTTGACAATCAATTGAGATCGGAATATGTGCTTTCATAGCAACATTAATCTTAACAGATTTAAGCGGTTGAGAGTCATCATAACAAAAGTAGGGTGAAAAAATAGATTTCTAAAAATCTTATATCAGATATGGTAGTCTTTGGTAGCTTTATGAAGAGCCATCCAATCCATAACCAAAAGACCTCAAAATCAACTATATCAAAAGTAGATGGATTCGTAGATCGAATGCGGTCGTCAAGCCCGACGGGTAGTTCATATGTCAAGGTCAGGTACATGGTTCATTATTGTGTTGAGATAGAATAACGAGTAGTTCAAAGCGTTGGAATTTTGTTTAGCATAAGGGGCAGGTAGGGTGTGCATCATTGGTAATACGAACATCGTATAACTGTCAAAACCGAGATGTATGGAATATTAGTTATCAGCATCATCATGCTCAGTTAACAATCCCGTACTGAGATAGTATTTACACCACATCCTTCCAAAGGAACTGGTTGGCAGACAAGGTTCAATCATTCAAAGGGAGGGAATAAAACTTCTTATATTCGTGGTTGATAATTGCCAGGGTTCTCATAGGAGTAGTAATGGATTACGCAGAATTAAGTAGTATCAGATGATACACTTCATATCCGACATGAGTAATGAATTCGTGGAATGTGTCAAACACATCATGGTTGAATGACCATCTGGATGGTCGAAAAGGTATTTAACTGTTTATCAACAGATCGAAAGTGGAGATCAAAATCAGGAAGTGAAACTTAAATGGTGCAAGGTATCTATGTAGTTCTCGAGGAATTCCAAACTTACTTGGTTACTAGGCTTATGTTGCAAAACTTTCTAGCTTCTGAAACAAATGTTCTTATAAGGCTTAGCTAAAGGAAAAGGCACGAATCAGAGTAATGCGGAAGCGATGTTACTTACATAGATGTCTTAGTCTACCCATTCCTTACCGGTCATAACTTAAGTTCCTATGGGGAAATCCTAAAGCAAACTTTCAAAGGTTGTCTTATGAGTGCCTACAATGGAAACGTAATAGTCCAAACTTCACAGGCCAAGGGTAAATGTATTACAAGTCGCAGCCTGTCTCTGATACCATAATTGTAACACCCCAACCCGAAAAGGGTAGAAGTATTACGTTATGGGGACATATTGTAAAACCCTAAAATCTAAAACATGTAAAAAGACCAAAATGCCCCTACAACTTAAAATTTGATTAAAACTTATATAACTTATAAATAAATCACAAAACCTATGAAAATGAATCATATGTGATATGAGATAATCATGAGGCATCATAAAATATTTGTACAAGCCATCAATAATGTCTATAACACATTACAATGTTACTTGAACCGAAAATAATAAGTATGTATGCATTTGTATTTTTTAAAAGTAACTAAATGGAGATAATTATCAAAAGAATTAAGGAAATGATACAAGATTAATTTGATTTGATTGGGTAAACCCTTGAGCCGATCCATGCCCTTTTTCCCCTCCTAATGGTCGGCCTAGTATTCCTATAAGTTAGCCATATCCCTTTTTGTTCTCCACAAACAAACCGATCTTCAAAATCTCATCAAGAAAACCCTAAAACTTCCCTACACTAAAAGTTTCTGCCGCCCTCCTTTTCTGCTGCTGTGATCGATCCAGAAAAACCACCAAGAAGTCTCTATCTTGTTCTTGTTCTAAGGTATATACATAGTACTATATCAATACACTAATTTGTGAATCAAAAACTAATCAAAAACGTGTTATGGTCTTGTTTGTTTCCTGCTGTCGTGCGATCAAAGGAGAAAGGAGAGGAGAAAAGTTTTCGTGTGGTGCTTTGACCACTTGTTACCCGTGTTCTTTGTGGTCTACGAGGGTATTGTATCCCTTTGCTCAATCCTTGTTCACCTATTTGTGTGCTATTCGAATCATAGAATGAAACATTGTCACATAAAATCATAAAACTAAAGAAACCCTAAAACTCATAAGTATATGGATCGACTGAATTTTCTGTGGTAAATAATTCGATTTGAATGTGTTCTATACTGATATGAATTGATCTATATATGTTTTGGACTCACCTATAATCGTTTGATGTTAAGAACTAATGAACGGGATGAAGAAAACCCTAAGTATGTACATGTTTTACAAAACTGCTACTGACCTAAAATTTTACTCGACTTTAATCGGCTGTAGATAATTGATGTGAACGTATATTTTGATGTTTCTGGAGTCTAGATTGTAGTTTAATGAAATAGCTACCTGGGAGAATTTAGTTTGTAATTTTTGGAGGCCTGGAAGGTTACCTTTTGATTTTTGGAAAATTATGTGTCTGATCGGATTTGTAAGTCGAGGAAAATCATTCTGGGGTTTTGAATTTTAATTTTCAAACCGTGTCGAATTAGAAGGAGTCCTTTGAACTGGGTAATATCTGGGATGCCTATTAGTAACTGGAATTTTTATAGATTTTTGTGAATTTATCTGAATGGGTAACAAAGTGAAAACGTGCCGGGTATTTCATCAGATACGAATTCTGGAACAGGTTGGGAAAATGGATTTTTCATTCATACCTATACTAGTTAATAAAATCTGGAAAAATTAGGTAAAATACTAGGAATACTGAGGTAGCTCTGTGAATTTTTGTAGATTTTATTTCGGAGTTCTACTGTGATTCTTAAATTATTTTAAACGAGTCCAGAACATGTCTAAAAACCTGAAAAAGTGTATTATGATATTTAAAGAGTGTTAATTGTTTATGTTCTAACATTAAAGGGTATATATTGTTATTTTGATAATACTAAAGGACTTAACTTGTAGGAACCTGTAACTTTACAATAATTACACCTTCTGCCCTAATTTTATGATAATTGCATAATTGGTCCTTAAACTTATCCTAAATACTTAATAAACCCTAAATGCATAAAACTACCATAATAACCTTATGAACCTTGAACTCCTAAATGGATAGGCAAGCTAAACATGAAGTTAAGAACCTATAGTAATTATCTTCTACCCCTCTAGGTGTGAAGAAGGAGAGGACCTGACTCTGTTTCATCTTATTCATCTCTGAGTTTGTTTTGCTTTTGGAATAAGGTACAGATATTCTGACCTTCTCTGTAAGGTTTCTTATGATCTCTCTCATGATTCTGATCTGTTTAGCCTCTGATTTGATACCTTGCTGTAATTCCTTTTCTTTGAACCTTTGATCTCTGATATGAACCTATGCTGTGAAAACCTTTTTAATTCTGACCTGGAAATGATTTGAGAAAAAGCTATTATAAAATGATGTTTACAAATATGATACAATACTCTTTTAATTGGGATTTTACTAACTTTTATAAAAACTATTTTAAAAGACTATCTTTATGAAAAACCGTTTTGAAAGATCATTTTATGAAAACTACTCTGAATGATCATTTTTATGAAAACCGTTATTAAAATATTGTTTTAAATGGACTCTTAATTAGAAACCTTTTAAATGAACTGTTGCTATGGGACTTTGATTATTGACCTTCTGATATTGACCTTCTGATATTGACCTTATGATATTGAACTTTCTGATATGACACTCTGATTGTGATATGAACCTTTGACCTTTGACCTTTGACTCCCAGTTTGATACCCGAGCCAAAATATGTTCCCTAGCCATGAAGGTAACATGGCCGTGTCTGTGATGCACCACTGGCATGACTCGTGTGTGGTTCGAGTGATTAGCCACACCGTCCCCATTCTGATTCTGTTATGCGCGCTTTATATTATATCTGTTATGGCCAATATGATTTGTTCTGGGGGGCGTATGGATGCATCCTAGATTTGTTCTGTTTAGTGGATTTAACATGATTTGATATATCTGATTTCTGGTGACTGATGATGGGTGCAATCCACGTCTTTCACATTTCTGGGAGCTGATCACTCCATATATATCTGTTTGATACATGAGGTCACCCCTCATATTATCTGGTTACTTGAGAGGCATCCCCTCTGGATTTCTGATATGGTTACATGGTATGATATTTCTGTTTCTGGGCTCGTGGTGGATTACTGTCCTAAACCTTTAACTCTTTATACCTTTACTTATATCTTATTCATTATGCTATATTTGTTCATTTCCGTTTGCTTTCGTTTCCGTTTGTTATATATCTGTTCACTGAGCTCTCGTAGCTCAGCCGCATTTTCTTTTCCTGCGGCAGGTATCTAAGCTAGGAGCTGGGGCTTTTGCTATGGGATGAGAGATTAGAGCTTTTGTTGGAGCTTTTACCTTAGATGACCACCTTATATTATGACATTTGTTTTGATTGGATTTCATTTCAGTTTTTATTTTCCATTGGATTATTTCTATGTCTTTTGAGACTTATGTAATTGGTTCAAGTCTTGTTGACTTGTCTTATTTAATGATTCTGTTTAAGGCTTCCGCTGTGTATTATGTATGAATGCTCTAATATGTCTCCGTATTGTAATACTTCTACCCTTGTCGGGTTGGGGTGTTACACATATCAAAGCAAACATAAGCATATGATATAAATAATACAAAGTGAATTTCAAAGGTTACAAGGGAAAAATATGAAGATACAAGGTTACAATGGAAATTACTACAAGTACTAAGTCTAAATATAATCTCTTCTAGTCATCTCTAATCCGGAATGACCATCAAGGTCTTCTAAGTCCAAAATACTCTCCACTCATAACCCAGCTTCCAACTAAAACCTGCCGCAGGAAAAGAAATGCGGCTGAGCTTAAAAAGCCCAGTGAACAGATATATATAACATAACAGAACGGTAAATAAGCATAAGTAACGAAAGAATAAGAATGCAAAACGAAAAGCATAACTTGAAAGAGAACAAAATTTAGAGTGCATGAGAACTGAATAGCAAAAGAATCAAGAAATGAAATGAAAACAAAGGAGGGTTCATGTAAAGATGTGCCATAAGAACTCCATACATAATCCGTCAAATCAATCTAGAGCAAATATAAGTATACGAAGAGGGGAGACCTCTAAGTAAATAATAATAGTGTGAGAAGGAGTGCAAGGCACACACCACCTGGTCACCATAACTACATATACATAAAACCTAGGATGCATCCATACGCTCCCTAACATAAGCATTTGTGTCAGCTCTAAACTAAGCACACATAAAAGGTTGGCCAATAGTGAAATCGCGATAAAATACATATACATAAGGGGGGAACGCCGTAGGTCTATCACACCTCTACGGGGGTGTCATGCCTAAGGTGCCATCAAAGACATGGTCCTAGTACCTCTAGAACTAGTTAAGCTCAGGCACGGATCTATCATATCATACAACAAATAACAAACTAGCATGGCAAGAGAAACGAGAAAGTAACTCAAATAAGCATGGCAAACAAATAAGCATAGCATAGCAGAGACATTTAAATAAATGTCAGAATGGATCTATAAGAATGACAATCATACTAAGAGAGTCATGAGTCAATTAAGGGAAATCATATCAAGGTCAAATGTCAAGTCATCAAAGTATCAAAGGTTCATTGTCAAAGGTTCTTAATCGAAGGTTCAAAATCAAAAGGTTTATTTAAAGAAATCTTATCAAATGATTTTCATAAAAATGATCTTTAATAAAGGTTTTCATAAAAGTAGTCTTTAAAATTTGTTTCCATAAAAGATAGCAAAATTCCATTCAAAAGAGGTATCACATCGTTTATAAACATCATTTTAAAATAGTTTTTCTCCAAAACATTTCCATGATATAATTAAGAAAGGTTTTCATATTTAGTCACCAAAATCAGATGAACCTTCTAAGTGTAAAGTGATTCGAATACTAATATCACAGGGTCACGAATGTCAAATGAATCATGAAGAACGAATCAAAGTATAAGGGAACATAGCAATGGCTTAGGGAATCCTAATGAATCAAGATAAGAAGGTCATGAGAACGAAAGCACCCTTACTGAAAAAGGGTAGCATATCTGTACCTTAAACCGCCAGGGAAAACACACACTAGAAACATAAGGATCGGAATAAACTCCTCCTTCAGCGAATCTACACGAATTATAAGTTTACTTATAAGTCTCATAGTTTTATGATTTCATAGTTTCTTAGTTTCATAATCACGAAGGTTTCATTTTAGTTTTCTTTCCATCTTAGGTAACTTTTCAAAAATAGTAAGTTTCTATACTTAGTAACTTTAGTTATTAACATGTCCGTTTATCAACTTAAAGTATTAGAGATGACCATATTAGTGGTTTAAGGTTCATAATTTCATTTTCATAAGTTCAAGGTTCATAATGTAGTTTTCATAATTTTAGGGTTCATTATGCAATTATCACAAGTTTAGGGTTCATAATGTAAATATTACCAAGTTACATGTTTTTACAAGTTAAGTCCTTTAGTTTTAGAAAAATGATCATTTAAACCCTTTAGTTTGAAAAATAAACACATAACACCCTTTTAATATCTTTAAAACTTTTCACAGATTTTACACAAAAATTAGACCTGTTTTGTATGATTTTTCATCCTGATAAGAACTCAGAATAAAAATTCCCAAAACTTCACACACGCTCCTATATGTCTATATAACTTCCCCAAATTTTTCCAGAATTTATTATTAAGTATAACTATGGTCTAAAAATCATTTAAGTCGGGTCGTCCAGATTATTGATAAATTTTAACATACGAAAAGTAAGCAGTTCACAGCCCCATCAAACAAATTTATAAAAATCTACAAAAATTCCAATAACTAATAAACATATCAAATATTACTCAGTTCAAAGGAAACCTTCCAGTTCGTTATGGTTTGCAAATGATAAATGAAAAACACGGACTATTTTTCCAGACATACGAATTCGATTTGACACTTAATTTTCTAAAAATTAAAAAGTGGTCTTCCAGATCTCTAAAATTTACAAGGTTAATTTCTAAAGAAAGCTATTTCATTGAACTTAATTTTAGACTCTGAAAACACCCAAATACACGTTCACATCATTTAATTACAATCGATTAAATTCGGACAATTTTCCAGGACAGCAGCAGTTTCATGATTTCGTGTGATCAATTAGGGTTTTCATTCTCTATCACTTATTTCTTTGATACAAGCAATTACAATTGACATCACAATAGCCCTAGGTCGACTCATATGTGTTCTTAAAATTTACATACCAATTCAAATCATAATTACAACAATAGGTCAATTAATGATTAGGGTTTCATTATCATTATTTCATGTGAAAACTTATGATTTCATGTAATTTTCTTCAATGATATATGTGTATTCAAATCAACAAGGACAACAAATATAAATCAAGAATCAAACAAGAAAGATTGTGTTGAACAAGGATTGATACAATTACCCTTGATGCGTGATCAAAAGAGGAAAAATAACACAAGATCGAACCACCGAATTTTCAGCCAAGAACAATAACAAACTCCCTTCGATGAGCCCTTAAACACACGATCAAAAATCCACACGAACTAGAGAACAATCACACGCCTTAAACACCAATTAAAGAACACAAGAAGGTCTCCTTTTTCTGCTGCAATGGATCGAACAGGAGGGAAAATTTTTGGCAGCCGAGCTTTTTGTGTTAAGTAGGATTTTAGGGTTTGCAATGTATAAAAAAAAATAAGATCGGTATATAGGAATTAGGGAACCAAAATTTTTTTAGATGGGGAATGGGCCAATGTCTGTTTAGTATCTTCATGTCTTTTAAAGCCCAAAGCTTTAGTACAAGTATGACAAGAATTTTCGGCCCATAAGGATTTATTTAGGCGTGTATTTATTTTTATTTATTTTTTTATAGATGCAGCATAGCTTAATAATGTATAACATAAGTGTATTCCTATTTATCTTATGTTGTAGGTTCCAAATGTTGTGTACGTTCAAGTAGTAGCATATAAATACTTTAAGTTATACGTAAATATACGTTCTTCAAAAGTTTAAAATTGAAGGGTATTTTAGGTATTTTACGCGTTCAGAAAATTTGGGTTTTACATCATGTATCTCACGGCTAGCAGACCGGATGTTGTATTTGCCACATATCTTTGCTCCCGATATCAGTCTAGACCGACTGAACGGCATTTGTCAGCCGTTAAAAGAATCCTTAGATACATCAAGGGAACCATTAATTTGGGAATCTGGTATCCAAAGGATTCTGGGTTTGAACTTGTTGCATTTTCAGACGCTGACCATGCAGGGTGCTTAGACACAAGGAAAAGTACATCCGGAGGAACACAATTTTTGGGTGACAAACTAGTCTCTTGGCAGTCAAAGAAGCAAGACTGTACCTCCCTGTCTTCAACAGAATCTGAGTATGTAGCCATGTCTGCCTGTTGTGCTCAAGTCATCTGGATGAGATCACAACTGATGGACTACGGTTACATATTCAACAAGATTCCGATGTATTGCGACTCCAAGAGTGCCATTGCCATTTCATGCAACACAGTACAGCATTCGAAGTCCAAGCATATTGATCTCCGGTACCATTTCATCAAGGAACACGTGGAAAAGGGTACTGTTGAATTATACTTTGTGGGAACTGAACACCAACTGGCAGATCTGTTCACAAAAGCCTTGCCTCATGCAAGATTTGTGGATCTGGTTCACCGGATTGGTATGAGATGTTTGACGCCAAATGATTTGGAAAAGTTTCTCAAAAACAATTAACCAAGTCAAACATCAAAAACATCTTTGTAAATATATATTAAAAAAAAATGTGTGTGCAAGTACAAACCCTTATTCAACATTATGTTCTTATTAAACCGTCTTTATTTATTTCTGAACAAATGTTGAGGGGGAGACACAAAATTTTCGCAAATTTTTTAAAAAATTTGTACTTGCATGTTTTCTATAACATTGTTGCTTCAAAATTGGTTATTATGGTGATTCTTGAGCCTGTCAAATTGCAAAAAGACTAGAACTTTGATTGTTAGAGGACTATAAATGCAAAAAGTTGAAACTTGTTATGTTTGGAGTAATAGAGTATACGCATTAAAGGTTAAGGGACTAATTGTGAAAAAGGTTAAAAAATTAGAAGTAGAAGTTAATGCGTCTGACTGATTGACTGTGATTCACATTTACTCTTACTGCAAAAGTTGTCTCTCGCATTTACTCTCACTCACCAAACTAATCTACGGCCTACAATCAATCGTCCAATCTAGTCAAGATCAAGCAATTTTGTGAGTGATTTTATGATTATAACATGTTTTTAACGAATGGATCTTAAGGATTTAAAGATCCAACGGTGGATTTAATGTGTAATAATTATTCACAATTTAGGGTTCACGATGATTTGGGGATTTTTAATCCTATGTGTTATGTATGATTATGATTGTACTTCTGTGCTTAGAACATAAATGTATAACATATATGCATGCTTAATCATACCAGAAATCCATATGAATGTTTATTCTTGAATTTAGGGTTTATGTTCATAATTTGGGGAAAATCGTATGCGAATGTTTTGGTGTAATTAGAGTGTTGTTATGTTGTTGTTATGATATGAATTGAACATGTGTTGCCTCAGATTAAGCCCAGAAACATCAATTAGCCGTTAATTGAAATTAAGGGTTTATGAAGAACACGTTGCACAAGCAGGTTGATTCAAGAGTGATGTGTGCGTGTGATTGCTCTAATTTTATATCCACGATATGTCGTTGTGGTTTTAGCAGTATTCAAGTTTTAAATTTATATTCAGCCGACTTATCAATAACACACACTTTAACGAGCAGTGTACCCGGTCAGTATGAATATAATGGTAAGTAGAGTGTCGATCACTAAGAGTGGAACGTATTATCTAGTTATCCTAATCAGTATTTTAATATCTTAAGTTAGCTATACAACCTAATCTAACGCAAGGGGGTTTCAGCCTGAGAGACTGGCACGGTTTGGTTGAGATTAAATATAAACTAACTAATAAGCACGAATCAGCGAGTAGCACATACGTACACAGATAAATACTTGAGACAATAAGAAGACCTGTCCTGATAGTTAAGTAGCTTGTCACTTGTTTTATTGCTAGTTTTATATGAAGTGTATAGTTCGATGCAACGCACCGAGATTAAGTCCTTTCTCGTTGGTTCTAATCTTATCGGCGAGTAAACCCTTAATGATTACTTATGACTATCCTATTTATCTTTCTTCCTACTTTTCTACAGACGATAGAATGCATAGGCGATCTAATAAATAGGCGAGGAAGGGGCATGGCGACCCAAGCAATGCTCAGCTAGACACAGAGGTTATCAATGCACTAATAAAAGTCACCAAAGACATCAACATATAAACTTTAATTAATGGGAAAGCAATTTTAAGGGGAGTTGAAGTGAATGATAACATAACACAAGCCCATCAATCCTGACCAATTAAAGTGTACTAATACAATAAAACAAAACTACTTAATGAATTGAATACATGCAGGACCTTCTTACAGCTCTCGTATCTTTGTTCAAGGTGTGTCTTGTGCTGCTACTTCGACTGAATTCGGCCTAGGGCTTCTGTCCTTCGTATATCGTACGTACCAAAAGTCTAAAGTCTTTGAAATTCGTCTGGCCTTGGGGTATTTATAGTTTCTGTCTGAGGTAAGATGCGGCGCATTGAATAAGTAGATGCGGCGCATTGACTTAACTTCACGTGGGGTCCAAGGTTATTATATTCTAGAATATTCGTACACCGCCTTGAGATGCGGCGTATCTTCATAACTGTATGCGGCGCATGTCCTTGCTGTCTTGGATAATATCTTGTGAAATCTTGATAGTGATGCGCCGTATGTAATAAGTAAGATGCGGCGTATCTGGAGCAGAATGTCTTGATCTTGTACATTTTAGTAGACTCTTAACTTCTTGCTTGTTTTGCTCCATAATTAGTCCAAAATCGCCAAGTTTCACATAATACTTGTTTTTACCTGAGAATTACAAAAGTAAACATTAACGTATCAATTCTCACAGATAATATAATAAAACAAGTCAAATAAATAGGATAAATGACGGTAATAAAATGTACTTATTTGAGTTCATCAAATATCCCCCCACTTGAACTTTACTTGTCCCCAAGTAAACCTTAGAATTAATCTTATGAAAATGTATCCTAAAAGATATCAGGATTTATTTTTATATTTAAGCATGTATTCATTTTTGTCATAATCACACAACCAAACACTTAACGAATTAGAAGTAAAATAAAATATTCTGATAAAAGCAAATCTAATCGTTTAACTGTCCAGTCGTGACGAATATTCTATCATAAGCTTGGCAAGTATACGCATCTCCTCCACTAAAGCCAAGGAATAACAAGTCTAAAGCGGTAAAAAGGGTTTTTAGGTTTAAGGGTTAATCATTCTTCTTAATCTCTATCGATCTCAAATTCCAGAAAAGGCGACAAAATCACAAATACATGATCGAATCCACGAACACGATACTTGCAATTGCTCAAATCCTTAACTCGAATAGGCTAAAGATAGGACCAAGTAATCTTCACCAATAATATTATATCAAAAAGGGCGACAAAATCATAAATACATAGCCGAATCCACAACTACGATACTTAAGATTGCTCAAATCCCTAATCTCAATAAATCAAAGGTTTGGATAAAGAATAATATAGGGTATGGATAATATTTGGGATACAAATTGGTGTAAAATGAAAAATAAACAAAACAGATAAATTAAAATCCTAAGTGTGGTTAATTACTATCCCAACCATCCAATGAATAAGACTCATATCATAGAATAACTCACGCTTTAACACTTGAAACACACGCTTTAGGTAGACACGAATTATACTCAACAAAATCTCAATCAAGGAATAACCTTTAGTTGGCGTTCCAATAACGTTCAACTCCCATTCAATCTATAAATATAATATACAACAACTAGTGGTGATATCAACCACTTAATACAAAACTTTACATAAGTTGGTTAAAACAAACTTCCAACTTTTCCTTTTTCTTTTTCTTTTCTCATTTTTTCGACTTTTTTTTTTTTTTTTTTTTTTTTTTTTTTTTTTTTTTTTTTTTTTTTAACTTGAAACATAAACATAGATGTGTAAAATTTCACCATATCACTATAACGATAACTCTGGATAATTTTTCCATACTTTTCATGACTTCAGAAATAACGGTAATAGTGAAAGTAGTAAACACACAAAAAATAAACTCAAAGATATACAATATTTACTTTCACTCCAATTGCATTGTGCAATTTCCCGACCTAACCATAGATAATGAATTACGCACGCGAACACAGGTAATGTAAGGAAACACACTTTGCCTAAAGCAATTAACCAACCACGGATTTTAATCTACAGGGTAGGCTAAGGTGTAAGGGTGTAACGAAACATTATAACAAAGGTGTAAGAAACGAAAGGAATGGTTCTGAGTGTTTTTCTAGGGGTATCTTACTCTAAAAGTGAGAGTAACAAAAGGGTTTATACGGGGGTTAACTAACCAGTGTAGTTAGCTAATAACACATAACATATAAAGGCTATTTGGGTGTAATCCTAGAAATTTACCAATTTATACAAGTTATTCCAATTATAAAAATAATACTTATTATGGTGGTCTCGAATAGTATACAAGCCAAGTTCTAAAGTTTACAAGTCACCGGCACACTCATAGATTTGTGAATTTTGAAAAATCACAATTTTTGAAAATAACGTCATGTGTGCAGCTATATAATTTAGACTTTAAACAAAAACATGCTAAAAAATTTAAATTTTGATATATTAAGCACATTTTAAGCATAATTTTTGAAAAAGTTTAGGACAAGTAAGTGTTCTAATTCTCCAATCCCCCCACTTAAGTTAAACAACGTCCTCGTTGTTTGTATCAAAGGTTAAAAACTGGAAAATAAAAGAATTAGAACAGAAAAACTCCCCTGAGATTTGCTCGGTATGATCCTCCATTATTTGTATAAGAGCAAAAATCAACTTCCTCGTGGATGAGAACGTTTAAGCTTCATAATTGATGTATCCACAGGAAATGCAGGAATCTATAATACCACCAAGACTTAAACACACCTAAGTTAAGAAGGTTCAAACTTGCATAATACATTAGTAGTTAGTAAAAATAAAACATAAAATTTAAAATGAAAATCATCAGGTCAGTCGATACGCCGTATCTTATGGAAGAAGATACGCTGTATCGAGCCTGGAATAATTACGAATCAGAATAGAAGATGCGTCGCATCCTTAACCAGGGATGCGCCGCATTAAAATAAACCGATAAAAAGTTTTAAAGTTAAAAATTAAAAATGCAGAAAATAAAGTAAGATATGACCAGTGCAGGAGATGCGTCGCATCTCAGGATTGAGATGCGCCGTATCCTCTGCGGGCCTGATTGACTCGACACAGAACAGAATAGTAAAAATTTTCCGGGTTGTCTCCCGGTCAGCACTTGTCTTTATTCCAGAGTCTTCAAGTTAGACTCACGTTCAGCTCTTTATTTTGTTCTTGTTACGAGCCATCCTTCTTCTTTCATCCGAAAGATGTTCCCCTATAGCTCCGCAACATTTTCTTCCGTGCGACTTGATCTAATAAATTTTTTGGTCTTTATCGCAACATATTCTTCATCAGGTCCCAAAGAATATTTGATGATTTTAAATTTTTCAGACATAATCATGGGTGGCTTATTATAAGGGATCCCAAGTAGTTGATATTTTCTCTTGGTGAATTCTTCTTTGTCTTTATCAACAAACTCGAAATAAGGATCCTTATTCAGATAGTCATCAAGTTCATCAATCAATTCTTCACGCGACTCATCGTTATTAGTAGAGTTATCATAATTAACCACGTTAAAGGACTGATAATTATCTTGAATCTCATCCCACTCATTTTTCAATTCCCATTGCAAGCGTCGACTAAGCTTAGTGTAATCATCAAATTGTCCATGCACCCATTCCCAGAAAGTAGTATTCGATGTTCCCTTAAGTCCTTTTAAGTAGTTGATTCTACCTTTCTCTTGCAAAGCCTCTGCTTTACGTGGGCAGTCTTCAACTTTTTCATACCAATCATCGTCTTCAAAGTATACATCGTTTCCAACCCGTTTCATTCCAATTATACTTCCCCCATTACAGGTTCCATCATTCTTATAATCACAGGTCGGCCATACACTACTCCCATCCTTGAAACAGAAAGGTGTACAAGTGTGATTAATGTGCTCAAATTCCCATGGTTTATCCCAAACCCATGGTATTTGGTCATTCCATTCGTAGTACCAGGTGTTTTTGAAATCATCATAAGTTTTGAATCCTGGTAGATCTCCAGTTAGCACATCATCGTCGACTTGAAGAAGGTAATTAAATTCTTTGAATTGTTTGCACAAAGGTGTCTCATAATTGAACAGATCAATGTCTATGTTGAATAATTCTTCAATGCCCTCATTGATTGTTGAATCATTAAGTGACGACCCATAGTCGCTCTCTACTTCTTCATCTTCCCCTCTCATCCAATATACCGATAACGCATCTTTAGTAGCTCGATCCATGCTCTTATGGTTATTGAACTTACTAGCCAACCAATCTGAAAAATCAACATTGTTAGGATCGTGGTCAACGTCAAAGCAAGCTTTTCCAATCATTTTCCTCCTTATCTCCATGAACTCGTTAAATTGTTCCCTAAAACTCCATGTCAACCATGAGGTCACAATCTGTTTGGTTTCATTCACAGGAGCAAATTTAGGATTACCGTATTTAAGTTCAAGCCATTCTTCGAGGGAGATGTCCGTTAACCTTACCAACCTGTCATGAAATAGTATCTCCGACACAGCATAAATCCTTTCATTGTCCAGATAGTTCTCATTTAATCCCCAGTACTGTTTGGAATAAGGCATGTAAGAGATTTGTATAGGTTGGGTATTGCCTCCACCACAGCTTTTATTGCTTGAGTTCATGTATTCAATTTGGAATTTCCCATCATTCTCTTCGATAGTAGTCCAAGTCAATCCTTTAGATTCAATGATGGGCAAAAACTTAGTTTCATCTAATGCTAACACACATATATCCTGCAAATTGGTTTCATAATGCTGTTTCAGATTATCCACAATGTCTTCACAACAACATCAACAACCACTTCCAATGATCACCAAAGCTGAATTATTCCCACAATGGTTCACGGCTAAGTATGGCAAGAACAATTCAAGAGTTGTCTTTGACAACATCAAGTGTGCTGAACCAAGTTGTCGCATTGTTATTGAAATCCTCAAAAGACATGAATGCCGTGGTATTTTGGAGAATTCAGATAGTATTCCTGAGTTATACATCCATCAGATGTGGAGCACTATCAACCCTGATGACAGTGACAAGTTCTTAACATGCACTCTTGACAGAAAACAAGTCAAAGTCACACCAGCACATCTACGTGAAGCTTTATCTCTACCTAATCCATCGGATATCTCACGACAATAATGGCCTTCACCCACTGAACAAGACATTCTCAACTTTCTCATTGGCATTGGATATGATGTAGATCCCAATCTTCCACTCAACATTATCTCAAATATCAATGCTAAGTCCATTCCTCAACCATGGAGAGCAATGTACTACATTCTGATTCGATCAGTGTCTGGAAGAGACAGTGGTCACGAACATCCCAGACTTTCTCATGCTCAACTCTTCTGGGGAATTGTTACCAAACATAACCTTGATTTTGCTGCTATTATCTGGGAAGATCTTATGTTTCAAATGCGGGCTCAGTATAAAAAACCATTGACTAAAATTCCATTTGTCCGTTACACTAAGTTGCTGATCAGTCTTCTCCTTGATAAGAATCATGATATTTCTAATCGACCCGAAGACAGAGAAAGACATGTGATAAAGATGGACACGGATTTCAAATCAGTATACTTTCCAAAGGATAGCACTCACAAACAAGGTCTTAAATTGTTTGAGGTTCTACTTACTGATGAGGTCAAGGAAACTCCGGCTTATGAAGATTACAATCAGGCTTATGAAAAGAAGCTTGTCGGCATAACTAAACTAACTGAGGGAACAGGTTCTTCCAAGACTCGTTCCAAAAGTAGTAGAGCTAGTAAAACTGGAAGTGCATCGAGTGCTTCAAAGAGACAACCCCCAAGCAAGAGGAGAATTGTAAAGACTGCTCCAAAACCAAAAGTTGAAGACATTGGTATTCGTGATGAATCTTCTGAATCCTCTGAAGACACTGAACCTGAATTGGAAATACTTAATGAGAAAGAAGCTGAGTTTCAAACACAGCTTGATATAGAGAATGCAACTAAGGCAAGTATTAAACAAAAGACGATTGATGAAGAGAGAAGAGCAGCTCTACATATGAGAGTAATGAGGGAATTGGAAGAAAAGAAGAAGGAAGAAATTGCTAAGGGAGCAGGAGGATCAGGAGTCACTCCAGCACCAGTTTTATCCCCTAATCCGGTTAATCAACCCGGTGATTCTAAAACTTCCACAGTTCAGCCAGATACGGTTAATCAATCCGATATGGCTACATCTACGGTTCCCCCTCCTCAATCAAGCTCGGTTAATCAACCCGACTTGGAGAATCAAACATAATCTGAATCAGAAAAGATAGTCTTCACAGAAAAAGAAATTTCAGATTCAATGTTTGATGACATCCAACATCAAGAGGAGGTACATCACCATGATGACACTGGTGAATGGGGAAATTCTGAGGAAGAAAAGGAAATTACTGGATCAAAGACTACTGAAGCTGCAAATGAGCTGGAGGCACTTGCTGAAACAGAAAGGAAAATGAAGGAAGAAGTGGAAAGGAAACAAAAGGAGGATGATGAAGCCGATAACTACATTATCTCTCCACTTAATGATCCTATGGATATTAATAAGTCTCCTCAACAACAACCACGAGATCAGACTCCTCCCATTCCTTCTCCCAAACCTACCACACCTCCTAATTCACCTCCCAAGCATCCAACTCCTCCAGTATCACCCAGCAACTCTCCAAAACCTCCATCTTCATCTCACAAGGATCCTACACCTCCTAATTCTTCATCATCTATACCTTCACTCACTCCATCACCATCAAAATCACCATCACACAAAGGCAAAGCAACAATGGCAGAAAGAATTAGAACAGTCATGAAAGGCAAACATGTAAGTAAAATCGCTAAAGTCACAAGAGTTGAAGTCCTCTCACCCATATCCAGGCAAATAAAGAAAGCAGCCAAACTTGCTCAAGCAAGAAAAGAGAGCAAGTTGCAAGAACAAATGACAGAGATGAAAAACCTTATCAAGGATCTGTCTGATCAAGTCAAGGAGATGCAGCAAACAAGCAGAATATGGATGAGTTTCTTACTTTTGATATAGAAGATAATATCAAAAGTAAGACAAGACATTATGTCAAACGCTTCACTGCTGATCTTCAGAAAAATATTAACGAGCATGTCAATGCTCAACTTGATGTCAAGGTCAAAGAAGCAATCATCTCCAATTCTGGCTTCAAGCAACTCAAAGACTTCACCACTGAAGAACTCAAACTTGAACTTCTCAACAGATTCCATGCTATGACATCTCCTTCTCCTGAATATATCAGTCTCATAAAGTCTATTGAAGCACACATTGAGAAGGTTTCTTGCAAAGTTGCTGCTGATAAGGGTAAAAGGATTCGTGATGACGACAATGAGGACCAAGATCCAAATCCCACATAGAAGAAACAAAAGACTGGGAGTGGATCTGGTATTCACATTCAGGAACCAACAGAATAGAAAACTTCTTCACCACCTCCAAAACATCAAGAATCTGATCCTAAGGCAACCGAGCATCACTTTGAACATTTCATAAATGAAGACATTAAGTTTCAACCTCAAGATGATCCACCCCAACTACCTCCAAAACCAGCAAAGTCTAAACCTTACAGCAGTAAGAAACCTTCTGAAGAACCAGCTGTGGTAACATGGTTGGATACTGATGAAGATTTACAAGGAAATGACTGGTTCGACCATCTTGCAAATGCTCAGATTCACAACGACGAAGCTTCCAAAATAGAAGATAGCACGTTTGAATACACTCAGAAAGTCAAACATGCATTCAACATTAAGAAGATGACAAAAAGAGAGCTTCGTAGAATAAAAAATGATGCCTTCGTTCTTTTAAAAGATAAATCTGCAAATGCCGCTGAGTTGGAATATCATCTGGAGAACATTTCTCGGGCACTGTCCAAAGACTTTGATTGGACAAATCCAGATGTATTCAGGGAAGGTGGTCTTGACAGTAAGAAACGTCCATACATCACTGACTGGACAAAACCACTTCCTGTGATCCGACCATACCATGGAATGTCAGAAATCCCATTCGCATTCTTCTTCAATCAAGATCTGGAACTACTCGTACATGGGGCTTCCAGTAAAGTCAAATATGCTACCTCAATCACATTCACTCCTGCTGCGAACTACATCAATCCTGCCATTGAGGAAGACGCTAGACACCGTAAACTCTTCATCAACAAACTTGCAAAATATGATCGTGACGCTGAACTTGGAATTCACCACTGGTTTGACAAACGTAAGTCGTAGTACAAGTACAAGCTTGGCCTCATGGCATCCCGTGAAAAGGTGTTCAGTGATCTTCGTATCAAGGCGGTGCTTGATGCTAAGGGATCACAAAAGCTTGGCAACACATTCATTTCTGAGATCACTGTTCGCAGACAAGATGATCTTCTTTACACGTTCAATGAAGCAGATTTTCCCGCACTCAATCTCAATGACATTGAAGATTTGTATTTGATGAAAGTACAAGGGAAGCTGAATCATCTTAATCCTACTCTTCTGTATGCGTTTAGCACGGCTATCTGTCACTTCATCAGAAGAACAGTTATCAAAGAACGTGTCGAGGATCTTCAGCTTGGAGTTGAAAGTTATCAGAAGAAGTTGAATCTTGAGGAACCCATGTTTACTCTTACTGACAACAAAGAGCCTCAGTACTTGCTCAAGAATGACCCTGTCTTCGGATTCGTCTACAGAAGTGCTACAAACACTAACCGTTTCATGCCACATAAAGAGATTCACAAGTTCTGTGATGACACTCTGAAGAATGTTCGAGATGGGTTAGTTTCACGAGTTCAGGATCAAGTATTGAAGAAGCACAAGAAATGGAATCATCATCAGCTTATGCAAGTCAAGAATTTTATCTGGTCAATCGAAGAAAGACTCTACCGAAGGGATCAGATGAGGAGGTTGGAAACATATGTTGGTGGTCGTCCTCCATTTGCCATCAGATTATTTCAGAGGACAGATCCACAATTCACCACTTTTGGCAAAGGCGGTTAATTGTAAGAATTTGATTTCAATATTCATTATTCATTCATAATTCTTACTTATATATGACTGTGTTATTACGGCTTGTGCACACATAACAGTGTACAACCCGGACCCCAAAGAAAGGACCCTGAGGTACGCTTCAGTGCCTCAATCCTAAAAAAGGAGCGAAAGCTTCTTACTTATGAGCAGAATTAAAACCAGAATGTTTTCTAAAGTTTTCTCAAAACATTCTGCTCATAAGGACAAGTATTCCCTTGTTAAGGGGGAGTATTTGAAAATATAATCTTTGTTCAAAGTAATATTAATGTTCTTGAAATTCTTCCCTAAAACTCAAAAACAACATATTTTAATCATAAACGTTTTCCAAAAACATCATGAGTATGCTATTTTTGAGGGGGAGAAGTAAAAGATGATTAAAATATGATGTCTCATTTGCTGGAATCTCTTGTGCTCAAACTCAGAATTGACCCTCGAATTGATGATAGGAAAAGTCAGTAGTCGAAAGGACATGTCCCGGACGGGTAATAATTTCAAGCCAGTTTAACTGGTGATGTAAGCGTGTCTCGCAAAGGACGTGTCTGAGTAGAATGTACCGATTTCGAGCGATAATCTTTGAATCTGATCTGGACGGGTAATAATTTCAAGCCAGTTTAACTGGTGATGTAAGCGTGTCTCGCAACGATCAGGTTCATTGAAAGTCAATCAATTCAAAAGTGCCTACTCTTTTCGGCATGTGCAAATTTCAAATTTATTACCTATGCGCACATGTTAAGGGGGAGTCTTTCTGAAAATCATCAAACTCTCAAGGTGTCAACAAAATGTCTTTACAAATTATTGACACTTTGAGAGATTTTCAATGGTTTTGGTTTTATGGCATCATTAGGATAGTCATGGAGTTATAAGGTGACCAAGGTTAGGGAAAACCGTCCTATGATCCGCCAGAGCCGGAGGGATCTACCCAAGGACAATACCAATAGTTTAGAACTAGAAAGTCCTAGGTATGATATAAAAAGGAGAAAATGAATGAACGGAGAAAGAAGGGGTTGAAGAATTAAAAAGAAAAGCAAAGAAAAGGGTGAAAAGAAATAGCCCTCCATTTGTTCAACCTTAGGGCAGACACCGGGTTTAATTCATAATCTACTGGTTGATGAGCATCACCGGTATTGAAGACTAAAGACGTCATGGACCCAGTGACGCACTAATAAACCTTCTAAGCCACTCAAGTGTCTCTCAAAAGTCATTTGTTTCATTTACACGGAGAACCCTTCATAATCTATCGATCTCTCATTACGAGAGTGTTGATATTGAAAAGGAGGCAATCTGCTCCATGCCTTCGACGACCAAACAAATGTGCACTAATTGAGTCTAGAGCCATGAGATTCATAAAAGATCTCTTAGGTACACTTAGTATTACTCTGCTGTTCTACATCATGGGCAGTAGATGTAAAATTAAGAAAGTGTCCTTCGCAGATCTTAGCAATCTGCCGAGAACATTCATGAGAGAAGTCACAATTGTGATTATCAATGATTGAATGGAAATCCTGCCAGAACAACATCAAACAACTCTGACAGCAGGTCACTTCGGTAACTCCTTGTGGGTTACACTTAGTGTTTGCTCCAAACGGTCTACAGTCGTGGGGTGATCTCCAGCGACTCACTGAATCGTGGGTGCATTTCGGTGTGTCCGTGTTATCCCTTTCGGGGGAATCCGGTTCAGAACGGTCTGGGTTAGGATTTGAGAAAGTCTTCACACTATGCTGTTGAAGATCTCAAGTTTGAGCCTGTAAGTACCGGTTGGTTCGTGCTGATGCTGCTGTTGCTACTGAGGAGCTGGAGTTCGACCATCAAGACTCCATCATGTTCATATATTGAAGAAATGTTCTCTCAAAGACTCAGTAACATCAAAAGTTCAACTTTTAATACAGTAAAGTCAAAAGTTCAAGCACTTCAACCTTTCTCAAGTTTTAAGATTGAAACGTAAGAACAAGTTGCAGAAAACAAGTCAAAGACATATGAGCATGATGGAGAAGACGTTGGAGATTGGCAGTTCGAGACAACATCATATCATCTTAGAATAAGAACAAAGAAACAAAGATTATAAAGACGTCAGAAGCCTAAGAAGCAAAGAAGACGTCGAGCAACATTGATGATCAAGACTTAGGGGGAGATTGCTAGGAACACGTTTTTTATTACATTACAAGTCTTGTTCATTTTGTTAACATGTTGCACGATTTGGACTTTAAGTTAGCTTTAAGGACCGGTCCATTAGAAGTCCATGGGCCGGCCCTCTTATCATTTTCTTTCTAGAAACATGTAAGGAAATGTTGCCCTAGTGTAGTGCCTATAAATAGAGGTGTTGAGGCAACATTTCTCTTGTTGGTTTTTCATGTATTATGAGCAAGCCTTGTTACTAAGTCATTCGAATATGAAAGCCTTCCATTCTCATCTTATTCTCTTTAGCTTATTAGCTTATTATCTTTTCTCCATTAGCGTAGCTTATTTGTTTAGTAGTTGTACGTATTTTCTTTGATTACGTGTGTGTGTTTGAGTTATTGGTGTCCTACAAACACCCTATAGAAACCCCTCGTAGCTTTGGAATATCGAACATAACCTATCTATATTTTTACACCATCTTGACCACCACCTATCAAACTCTCTTTGTGCAAATTACCAGCTATGAATGTCATGTACTACCACAGTAACTGAGGCCATATTTTTCGTCCCATAATTCGACTATACGTATAGAAATAAAGGCCAAAACTAAACCATTTCGAACCCCGCTTTTTCCTGCGATCTTCTAATAACATTCTTAACATATTATGATACTTAAAAGAAGTATAGGACTGCAGACTAAGTCTGTGGCTCGCTAGTCTGATTTGGTGCCATATTTAATACCAACCGAATACATATATACTACAAGAAGTAAGATACAATGTACCTACCTCCAAATATCTTTCCACAATCTACTAATGTTAGTGAATGAGCATAGGTGTCCTCTTAGTCACTAGTCATCCACAGTAGAGGCAAATGATTAGCTTGAAAGTCATGAGGTCAATGAAACGTGTGAAAATCCTTCTATAAGAATACCTCATTCTATCACACTCTACCCTACCCACATTTCACTTTCTTTCACCTCACCAAATACTCTAAAAAGGCCACAACCTTTCTGTCTCTTCTTAGGAAGCAATACGGGTAGAAAGTGAATACTTATAAAACGTATTCGAAGCTTGGTGGGACTGCCTTCATTCCTTCTGCTTCATTCTTGTGCTACGTTCGATATCCCCAGTTTCTTCACCACCTTTTTAAGGTGTGGTATGAATCTTTTCTATACCTCTTTGCACGTTAAATCACTCACTCATGCATTACATGCATAGATTCGAACGTATATATCATATGTTATTTATACATTGTCACATTAAAACATGACAATAAGTTTCATACAAATGAGCATCACATACATAGAACGACAGGAGAACACTTTATTACACGCTAACACATCACACATTGCATACTTCGATTGTTCTCACTCGAACGAGTACACTCATATATTTTACGTACATATTAATAAGTCGCGACATGTATAAAAGTTGAAGCTCTCATGTGAGACCACAAAACAACCCCTATTCGTCCATGATGCAATAGGATATGTCACAGAAAAACGCATAATAAAACCACGAGAACTTAAGGTAGCACACGTAGGAAATATGAAAAATATCACTAAGTCTTTTAACTATAGAACGCGCCATGACACCTAATAAACACACAAATATTTCGTGATCACGACATGCAATACATATACTTTTTGACATGACTTGTTTAACGACCTACCAACCTACATTTTTCATGTTAACAACCTGCCATGAAAACCACGACTTGATCTTTTAAAATCACCAAAGTGTTTCGTATAAACCATGTTCGAAAACTTAAAAATATGAACGTATGGGCTTTAAACCCAAAAAGCAGTTTCGATAAGCTACAAATAAGCTGACCATGTGGCACTTTAAGAATAAGCTTTTAACATAAAAATGAGCCCTTTTGATAACTCAAACCCTCCCCAAAACCCATGGATCAAAAATACTTAACGGGCCACCTTTATGACTCGTTAAGGCCCATTTGTAGTTAAAATAAGCAAATGATCAAATAAGCAGTTGAAATAAGTTGAAAATCACTTAAATAAGCCTTAGGAAAAATCGCCATATTTTTCCTTACCTTTTTGTCATTTTTGGACTAAAAATGTAACGCGATCTAACTAGAAGGACTAAAATTTCCAAACTGTGAAACTTGTGGACTGAAGTTGTGATAACAGCTTGTACAGGACCTAAATTGACCATTGAATTAACTCCAAGCCTTATATGCACATATGGACAAGTTTTGGACTATTATGGACTTTGGACTTAACGAAGGACTAACGACGTAACGCAAGCACCGTTAGGGTAAAAAGTGTAAAATCTGGAAAAGAACAAGGACCTACTGTTATAACTTGACATTCTTATTTCATTTTCCATTTTTCATCACATTTTCACTTCATATGCATTTTGAACATTTTTCTTGCATATTATTTAACTTTTGTTACTTATTATAACTAGAAATATTTCGAGTTAACGTTGCACAGCATTTCATTCATTCTTTGTAGAAATAACACTATGGGAGCACTTGACACAAAAATCAAGATAATCATATATGTAGCATTATTTTAAACTTCAAGCATTTTGAACGCGACACACTCACTTTCAACGATCAGATCGTTGCAAATCATTCGTTATTCATCATTCACGCATACCACTAGTAATTAGTCAGATTCTCAGACATTTATATATTTACCAGGTTCCGTATTGAATTTGTTATCATAATCACCTCAAAGTTTACTTTCACATTCACCAGTAATGCTTAAGGTGAGTCATGGCCTCACTTTTAAATCATTTATACTTTTAAACTCTGTGAGGGGGATACATGCTATAAACAGATCACAAGTATTTTTCTGTATGCTTACCTGACATGATATATGCCTAAGTTACCTTATTGCCATAAGACCCTCTATCATGAGCCATTAATCACTGCGGTGAACGCGAATATAATGAATAGATCTATTAGAGGCTGACGACCTATCCCACTAATACTTTGACGGAATGCTATTTGCTAGTCGTATTAGTCGCGATGCATTATATTTGAGAAAAATAGGAATTGGCAAATCACCTATTACACGAGGGCAAAACTTTCATCATTAATTTGATGGACACCTCCGTTTATACGGTACTTTGTTAACGTTTTGCATGTCATGAGACTTAGGGCAATATATGAACTGCAATATCAATTTTTAAACTGATTGTATCTCCAATACAATCCTACTTGTGTATCGAACTGATATTTAAACTTCAAACTCTATGATTTCACTCAACATTTTGTTGACTTTTAAGCATGTATCTCAGGAAATTATCGGAGCGGATCAAGGCATGGAGCAGGCAAAACCTATCTTAAATAAGGGTGTAAAATAAAGTTTGTAATTCAGTTAAAATGATGTTTCCTTGGAGGAACTGTTTTCACTCTGATGTAACACTTTGTAACTGAATTCATATTATGGACCTATAATAATTAAAAATGCCTTTATGGGCTGTTTTCTAAGAGTTTATTTTCGATCCTCACAGTAATACCCCAATTAGACTTCCGCTGCTATCTTAAAAATTTGGGGGTGTTACAGATTGGCATCAGAGCCTCGGTTATAGAGAACCAAATGTTTTCAAACGTTGGACTATAACTACATTTTTCAAACAAATTAATTTTACACCATGTTACCTTAAGCCCTCCATGCCTGCTTGCTACCGCGCTCAGTATATTATGCATCAGGATTATCTTACACAAGTCTCTGCATACTTGATAGTTACTTTGCACAACTAGATCATTTCATGCTTACATTACACCACTTGATGTTAGTAATTACTTACTTTTACTATATATGGATTATTACAGTACCATGTCATTCGTCACGCATTTTAGTGTATCATCGGATTCAGATTCCGAAGGATCACTAGCATCAGTTACATCACCCGTACTTCCTGGTACCGTAGCACCAGAGGTCGTGCCTGACGAGACTGAGCCCTTCGAGGAGGGTGAAGCCGCCGCCACACCCTTATTTGAGAACCCCCATGTGCTAGCTTCGCCAGCACCTACGTTGCCACCACACTTTGTTTATGACTCATATTCTCCTTTCTATATACCACCCCCTGATGACGTATACCTGGAGAGTCAGCAATGGCTTCCTGCTGATGATACACCCGAGCACCACCATGTTTCACCACCCTTACCACCTGACCGCTTACTTGAGATGCATACCCAGACATACCCACTACCACCTTGTCAGCGGGACCCGATTCCTGCGGAGGATATTCCTTCATCGAGTAGACCTCGTATTGCAGACCCATATTCACCATCGTTACCCTATCCCCCTGGTTTCACTCCCCCAGCTCAGATCCATGACGCTAGGGAAGGGTTCAGACCAGTAGTCACTCATACCCTCATACCATCTACAGTGGTGACACGACTGGAGAGTCATGGAGAGCAGATTGACTCACTTCTTCGGATGATCGATCACATACCACTAGACCACTCGGGGACTATCAGTGACACCTTGCATAGGTTAGTTTCCAACAGAGCAGCTATACAGCAGTGTTTGATGCAGATGCAATCAGATCTAGCAGACACCCGTTCTTACGCGATATCTATACGGAGAGAGGGACATGCCCTAGCCTAGGAGGCTCATCTTGCGCAGCGTAGAGCCAACACGTTGGAGAACATCATGGGAGATATACAGGTTGAGCATCAGACGGAGATACGAAGACTCCGAGACCAGATCTCAGAGTTTACGAGGCGTACGGATGGACCTAATCATTAGACGTAATTAGCATTTTGTATAGTTTGAGACATTGTAGTCTGCCGCATGTGGCAATTAATAAAGATTCTTGTATCGTTTGGTTATGTAACTCAACGGATTCAAGTTATTAATGTTATGTTGTGGATTATGATATACTATATATTAATGTTGACTTATGTATTATGGTTGTTCGTATGTATTGTAATTGTATCCAGACATGTCATGATGTTGCTTGTTATTATTATGATCCTCTAATCGTGTAGATACTGTGAAAACTCAAACACATAAAGAATAGAAACTCAAAATAAAATTGATTAATGTAGAGAAAGTTGTTGAACTTCAGTTTTTGTGATTAAATCGTTTGTTCCTTAGCAATCCCATATCCATAAATTGATTAGTTGCTTATGATGACATCCAAAGACATCGTAATTGTTGAAATAATCAATTTACTCACAACTTCACACCATAATTACATTGTTCATGTACGCATTCTTCAAATACTCAACTATTCTGTCCGAATTCTAAATCTGTGTTCTTGTGACATTAATAGAAAATGGCACGTACCAGACAAGGAACTACCAACCATACCGCAGCACTAACGCCCGAGAATGTCCAGAGAATGATTGATGCCGGCATCGCCGCAGCACGCGAGGCCGATGCTGCAACCCGCTCGAGCAATAACATTGGAGCAACGACTGAAGGTGAGGCATCTACACAGCGTAAATGCACTTACAAGGAATTCATAAGTTGCCAGCCAACCATATTTAAGGGCATAGAAGGAGTGACCGAACTAGCACAGTGGTTTGAATGCATTGAAACTGTATTCATGAGAAGCAACTGCGCAGAACACAACAAGGTCACCTTTGCCACTGGAGTCTTAAGGGGAGATGCTTTATCTTGGTGGAATGCTGTTGTTAAAAACATGGGTGCCGAAGCAGCATTTCAAATCTCCTGGACTGAACTGAAAAATAAGATGTTGAAGAAGTACTGTCCTCGGACAGAGGTCAGGAAGCTAGAAGATGAATTTCATCAGTTAGTGGTGAGAAACAATGACCTGAGTACGTACAATCGGAGGTTTCAAGAGTTATCTCTCCTGTGCCTGCATATGGTGCCTGACTTGGAAAAGATGTTGGAACAATATGTGGAAGGACTACCTTCAAGTATTGAGGGAGACGTTACCGCATCAAACCCAAAAACACTCGAAGCCGCGATCACGTTTGCTCAGCGAATGTTGAATCGAGTGCTTAAACGGGGTTCTACTTCCACAGTCAATGGACACAAGAGAAGTTATGATAACCATAGTAGCAGCAGCAGAAACAGCAACAGCCATTACAACAACAACAGGAGGGACCACAGCAGTGACCGGAACAACAACCGCAACAGAGATTACCAGCAAAGCCGTAACGACCGTCATCAGCAACAAAACCGCCGTCAAGAAGCTGCCAGGGCTTATGTGGTTGCACCTACTAAAAAGAGAGCTTATGATGGGACACAACCCCAGTGTAACAAGTGCAAATTGCATCATACCGGACCATGCATCGCAACCTGTGGTAACTGCAGAAAGGTAGGACATGTGACCAAGGATTGCCGGGCCACTGGAGCAAATGCACAACCAGTAGCAGTGAAGTGTCACGGTTGTGGTGAATTGGGACATTACAAGAGCCATTGCCCAAAGAACACCAACAATGTTGCCCGCGGAAGAGCCTACATACTTGGAGATGGAAACGCGCCCCAGGATCCCAACGTCACTACGGGTACTTTCTTACTAAATCAACATAGTGCTAAGATATTATTTGATTCTGGAGCCGATAGGAGCTTTGTATCTACTTCATTTGCTTTATTGCTTAATATTGCACCCGTAGCATTAGATACCTCGTACGAAATTGAAATAGCAGACGAAAAATTGCGAAGCACCAACACAGTACTCGAAAGCTGCACCTTAACACTCCAAGACAAATCTTTCCAAATTGATCTCATGCCCATCCAACTTGGAAGCTTTGACGCAATTGTGGGCATGGATTGGTTATCCAAACATCGTGCCAGAATCATCCGCAATGAAAAAGTCATCCAAATTCCCTTCGACAATTAAACACTCACCGTTCGTTGTGACCATTATAAAACCCAACTCAATATCATCTCGCACATCAAAACGGTGAAATACATAAACAAAGGATGTCACGCATTTTTGGTCTAAGTAACGGAAGATAAATTGAAAGAAAAGGAGAAACGACTAGAAGAAGTACCAGTCGTAAATGAATTTGCGGAAGTATTCTGATGAGTGTCTAAATACTCATCATTTTTGTCACATTTTATCTGCAAAAACATTTAAAAACATGCAGATATGCTTCAAAATACAGAAAATATCATAAAATGTGTTTTTATATGATTCAGGAACAAAAAGATTGAAAACAAGTGAAAAACATGCAAAGTTCACAAAATTGTCATTTTCAGTCCCTGAAGTTTCACAAATTGGCAGAATTAGTCCCTGAAGGTTTAAAATGAAAGAAAAGTCAACTATAGTCCTTGGGATATCAAACATATTCACTATTAGTCACTGGATGAAAGTTTTCTATAATTGGCAATTTTTACCCCTCAAGTTTCATAATTGACAAAATTAGTCCTCGGGTTTTAAAAATTGTAATTTATCAAATAAAACCCTTGTGCTATTTATACTTGGCAAAAATGGCCCTTTTGATAACTTAATGGAACTTACAAATTCAGCCCTTCATCTTTCATGAAATTACAAAAATGGTCCTAGTGCTAAAACTAACCTAACGGACCCAAAGTTTAATTAATAAACCCAATCCTATAACCCGGTTACTAAACCCAGCCCACAAGCCCAAACATTAACCCGACCCAACCCTCTTATTTAAACCCAGAGTTTGACTTCGGTCAAACTCATCCCTTCCAATACCACCTCGCCAAAACCAATACCACCATCTCCACCGCCTTTCTGACACACCCACCCCTTCCACCTTCCTAACACGCTACCTAACAAGCCAATTAGCATTAAATGCTTCGTCCTCAGAGCCTAGTGGTATTTTCCCACTCACTCAGTTTTGGCGCCAAAAACTAGAACCAAGGGCTCAGATCGATTGAAGATAATTCAAAGGCTTAGATGTGTTCAGAGGGAGATAAGAAGACAATCCCACTTTATTTTTGTATATATAGATAGCAATGTAAGCCTTTTATGGCAAGTAGTTAACCTAGTGTAATCGTATTTCATATTTTGTAATCTTAGTTTGTAATTTCTCACTTTCAGTTGTAAGTTTATGTTATAATCAATCAAAGTAATCTTGTTTCAATCACTTTTGTTTTAAATTTCAAGTATTGCCTAGTTTTCAAGTTATATGTTAATTCGTAATAAGCTATAGACCTGTTAAGATATAATCACAAACTTCAAACAACCCTGCTATAAGCTTATGAAAGCTTTTCATAGCTTTGTGTAAGTTTATTTAGTGTAACTCAGTTCTTAATTTCAAACTATGAAGAAAGTCAACAAAAGTCAACCTGGAAGCCAATAAGCTGTTCTGGAGTGTATAAGCTGTTCAGGAAGCTTGTTTGGGTTTTCTAGCTTGTGTGAACAAGCTAGGGATTGTTCTGTTCTAGTTCCTGCTATCCCTATAGCCCATTTTAAGTTGTAAGCTTTTCCTAAATTTTTGCAAAATTCCATTTTACTGTACTATAGCTTATTTTTAGCTTATTATTATAATTTCCTGCTTATTGATAGTTTTTAAGTATACTTGATCTATTTTATCAGTAGTTAATATCATTTTCTTCATTTTGCTTATTAAACACTTAAAAAGCCAAAAAATAGCCATAAGTAGCATAGCTTATCATACTGCTTAATTCTGTTTTAAAAGTTGCTTATTAGTACTTAATTAAGTTAGTCAATCAGTAAAATCAAGGTTTCTAGTTTAAAATATTGTGTTTCATTTGCAAAATCACCACAGACACCTTTTAAAGGGGTGTTTGGTTTGAGCAGTCAACTAGTCAAACTAGCCATTACTGTTCATTGACCATTTGCTAATCTTGGACCTAGCTTAAATTAGTCATAATAAGCTATTTTTAGATTGTTCTAAGTCCATTTGGTTGGATTTGTAGATTTGAGGCATCTGTGCAATTTTTAGAACCTCAAAAGCTCAAATAAGCCATATTAAGCTATGAGCTTATTCTGACCTCAACCTTGGCATTTTCTGAGTTCTTTTGGTCCATATAGTGATATCAGTAGAGTTGGTTTGGACTTGTGCATCTCTGCACACATACAAACTCAGTATACACTGAGTAGAACTGAGCAGACTAGCCCTTTTTCTCAGCTCATTTGTAGCTTATCTAGATAAGCTGAGACTTTGATTTTTGGTTTACAAGTAGCTCACCTAGTAGGCTTTAAGATTCTGTGCCTGGATTCCAAGTCATAGCTTATTTGATAGCTTAAAAATAGGCCTGCAATTTCACCCATTTCACTAATTCTGCTGATTCAGTTTTTTTGATTCCAAGGCCACCTGCTCTAGGGTTCAATTGGACTTCAATTAGCTTGTTAGATTTGGGGCTTTTAGGTTTTTAGGATAGCCAGTAGTGCCAGCTAGCTTTTGCCCCCATATTATTCAACTTATCAACTTAATTTAAGTGCTTAATCTGCCTTGCTAATTGGCCATTTTCCTGAGTTTTCTGTCTTAAATTCACAACTGCCAATCTGCTTATCAGCTTATTTCATTGTGCTTATTTGTGTTTTTAAGTTGTTTTAAGCTTCTAATAGTATATTAAACCTGTCCTAAGCTTTTGGTACCTTTTCTAGCTTTTTAGCTTATTTTTTGCTTATTTGCCAAACTGCTTATCTGCCCAACTGCTTATCAGGGTTTAGCAAACTTTTGATTTTAATTTTCCTAGCTTTTAAATATTATTTTAGACTTATCCTGAATTTTTCAAATTTTTCCTAAGTCATTTGATATTTTTAATCTTTTTAATTAGCTTCTAATAGTAATTAAATCATAATAAATAGAATATTAATCAGAAAAATATAATTTTAATTTTCAAAATTTTCTTTTATTAAGTAGAATCTAGGAAAAATATAATAATCTTTTTAGACCTTAAGAAAAATAAAATAGAAAATAAGTGATAGCTTCTATTTAATAGATTTTATCTTTTTAAATTTTTAATTAATAACTTTTCATTTTTATAATTTTCTTAGCTTCTTTTTACCTCATAATATTTATAGAAAAAGTTTTAGATTTTTCTTTGTTCATTTAGTATTTATTATAGATTTAAATAGTTTAAAAAGTAATTAAATAATAAATAATTAATAATAATTAAATATAAAGTATAAAAAATATAATTTTTGTTTTAAAATAAGTTTTAAGTAATTTTACACTTCTAGGATTAATTTTCTAATATTTTAGTTTTTATCCCGTTTTAGATTTCCCGTTACGCGTTTTTAGTTTAATTAACTCGCGTTTAATTTTCTTTTGTATATTTGTTTTTCATATATTAATTAGAATTAATCAAAAAGCAAAAAAATCCATCTCCTAATCATCTGTCACTCTAATCCAAAGCTTTCCACAGTTTGCCCATTCATACCTCGTTGGGAAACGATCCGGGTAAACACTTACCTGGTTTCACACTACACACGAACGTGAGTTTTTGCAAGTATCCTTTTTCAAAAAGGGGTGATTTGTATTTATTCACGTGTATCCGTCGTTGCATAATATTTATATATCTATTTAGCACGGATCAAATTTTGGCGCCGCTGCCGGGGAGGTGTGTTGCGACAGTATTGTTTAGAGTTTAAGCGATTAGTGATTTGAGATCCTTCTTCCAGAAGTTCCTATTTCCCATAATCCATATAAAATACAAAAATATTTTTCTTTTCTTTTCTATATATATTATCATATAAAAAATAAAAACACCAAAAACATTTTCCGTTTTCTTTGTTTAATAATAACAAACAATAAAATTTACCATCGAGAACCAAGACAGAATACTACCTAACTAGGGGTACGACCATAATAAGTTCCCAAACATCAGATTTAAAACTTGCCTTTGTATCACTTGCGAATATCGGCTCACCTTTGATTGATAAACAAACTATAACGGAGGTTTAATGATAGTTTGACATTAAATTGTCGAACTGAAAGAAGCGGGTTTTTAAGGAGCATTCATTGCCCACCTTTGCTTCTCCGCCACTCTGTGCGTTTATCTTTTAGAGAGCTACCGTACGCTTGTTGATTGTTGGTTTAAGTTCACTTGTGTTTTTGCTTCGATCTTGATTTAATTGAAAAATTTTGCTAAAAGTGCATGCGCACTCGTTCTTCTAGGTCATCAAGCCCTTTCCGTGAGCTTGTAAACATACCTCGAAGACGTCGTAGACGTTCTGCTCCATCAGTCGTGTAGGATCGAGTACTTCGAGCTTGATTGAGCTTGGTATAAACAAGAACCTCTGTATGCTATACAAGCGTTTATGCGGAAACTAAACAGCAAGTATAATAAAGAAGAAAACTCTAAACGACAATGATCCTCTATGGATCAAACTATGAACTAAGAATTGTGATATTGAATATTGAAAAACGTTAAAGGCGTACATAAACTCATAGACGGGTTTATCTTTTATACTAACAAGATGACCTAACCCTAACCCGTTCTACAAGAAAACGTGTGAAGAGATAAACGAGATCTCTACTAAAAATAAATCTTAACAAACATTCTAAATATACGGATAACAAACAATACTATCCGCAGTAACAAACACCATCGGCAGAAACAAGATAACACTGTCGGCAGCAATGAGCTTCCAGCAGGAACCAAAGCTATCGGCAGGAACCAGCTTAACACAATCGGCAGCAACAATGAAACTCTTATTTCCCATAGATCCTAACAATCCTCCCCTAATCTTGAGGTTGACTAGGTTAACCTGCAAGATTCCAATGTGATAGAGCTTGTAACTTCTCAGGCTTGAGGACTGCGACTTAGCAGCAGCAATTAGTAGTAACCAGCAGTAAAATCCTTAACGTGCAAGATTCCAGCCTCTATAGCATCCAACAGCAACCTCAATAGTTCAGCAGGAATAAGAAATCTTCTTCAAAACATGTATACTGGTCACCATGACTTTCACTTGAACTTGGCTGCTACTATGACAATATGTACATCAAATCACTTAAGTTTCATACTATTCTCATCACATCCAGGTTTGTTAACTCCTGTGAGAGGTGAATCATTGAAAATTAATGGATTTGATGTCTCTTTACCAATAGCCATCACTACTGGAGTAGCCAATGTTTAGGTGTGTTAGACCATGGTACATTGATAACCATCTGATTTATTAGCAAATCAGCAACTATAAACAGATTTGACTTGTCTTTACCTGTAGCCGTTTGCTCAGGACTAGTCAATTCTTAGGTTAGAACAAAACCTTGGTGAATTGAATACCAAATATGGATACCAAGTGTCTTTACCACAAACCATACTTTTGTGGACTAGTCAATCCTTTGGATCCCATAAAGGGTTACATCCATGGTGAATTGAGAACCATTTTCAACTCTCAGAACTGAATCATGGGTGAGTTGAAAGACCCTATAGCTTTGAACAAGCTATTACAGCTATCAACGGATTTGATTTTCACACCAGAGCCGTACCCTCATGGTGAGCCAACTCTTTCTTGTCTGCAAGACATGGTGAGTTGAATACCATTTATTGTGCAGGTGTAAACACCAACACTGTACCTGCAAGGTGTTGCTCAAAACCAACTTATTAGCACACAAAATATACAAGATTTTTTTTTTTTTTTTTTTTTTTTTTTTTTTTTTTGAACTAAGAAACACACCAAAAGAAAAGAAAGAAACTAAGAAAAGAAATCAAAAGAAAGAAATAAAAATATACAACAACAACAACAAGAACAATCCTCCCCTTAAGCTTCATCCTCCCCTTAAGCTGCAATCCTCCCCTTAAGCTCAGTATCTAGGGATTTACCATCCCAATATGGACCACCAGATGTTTAAACCTTGGTCCATCAAAAGCCTTGGTCAGCAGATCAGCAACATTATCATCTGTGTGAATCTTAACCACCTGAATAAGATGCTTCTCATAAGCATCTCTTATGAAATGGTGTCGAATCTCAATATGCTTTGTCCTTTGATGATAAACAGGATTCTTAACAATACACATAGTACTTTGATTGTCAATAAAAATCTTAGTGTTCATATAGTTGAACCCATAATCCAACAGCTGATTTTGCATCCAAAGTACCTGTCCACAGCAACTAGCAGCAGCAACATACTCTGCCTCAGTAGAAGATGTAGCCACTATAGTCTGCTTCTTGCACTGCCAAGAAACCAACCTCCTACCCAGAAACTGACAACCTCCTGTTGTAGACTTCCTATCAAAGTTAGCCCCAGCATAATCACTGTCACTATAGGCTTCCAACACAAAAGGAGAATCTTTGGGATACCAAAGTCCCATCTTTGGCTGTCCTCTTAAATACTTGAAGATTCTCTTAACAGCATTTAGGTTAGAAGTCAATGGTGTAACCTGATGTCTAGCACATGCACCAACAGCAAACATGATATCAGGTCTTGAAGCTGTCAAATACATGAGTGATCCAATCATGGACCTATAAAGATGAACATTAACAGCAACATCAGGTTCATTATTGGACTTAGGCTTTGGACATTCAAAAGGAGTTGTAACAATCTTCACATTTTCCATATCAAACTTTTTAAGCATGTCATAAACATACTTCTCCTGGCAAATAAAGATCCCATCTGGTTTCTGCTTAACCTGTAGACCCAAGAAGAAAGTCATTTCACCCATAGCACTCATCTCAAATTCACTCTTCATCAATTCTTCAAATTCCTTGCACCAGGCTTCATTATAGGAACCAAAGATAATATCATCTACATAAACTTGTACCAGAATGATATCTTTGAAGTTCTTTCTGATAAAAAGAGTTTTATCAATAGCCCCTCTTCTGTAACCATGTTTTAGCAAAAAGGCTGATAACCTTGCATACCAAGCCCTTGGTGCTTGATGAAGACCATAAAGTGCTTTAACCACTTTGTAAACCAAATTAGGATTCTGAGGATCCACAAATCCCTGTGGTTGAGTAACATAAACTTCTTCCTCAATCCTGCCATACAAAAATGCACTCTTCACATCCATCTGATATACTACAAACCCCATAAAGGAAGCAAAAGCCAAAAACAATCGGATAGCTTCAACTCTTGCCACTGGTGCAAACACCTCATCATAATCAATCCCCTCTTCTTGTCTATGACCTTGAGCTACTAATCTAGCCTTATTTCGAACCACAATTCCCCTAGCATCCCTTTTATTCTTTAGAATCCATTTAGTCCCAATAGCATGCTTTCCTGCAGGTAGAGGTACCAACATCCATACTTTCTGATTCTGGAACTGCTGCATCTCCTCTTGCATAGCCTCAACCCAATCATCATTAGTAAGAGCTTGAGCTATGCTAGTTGGTTCAACTTGAGATAAGAAACAAGCATACAGACAATGTAAATAATCAGTATGATTGCTCCTCAACTGATCCTGTATATAACTGAGAAAAGCAGATTCTCCAAACTTGGGTTGATGAAGTTTACTTCTTGTCTGAACAGGGGAATTAATATCTTCAAGAATCAAAGACTGGGGATGAACAGTATTGATCCTCTTGGTAGCAATGGGATTGACTTCAATGGAGGATGCCTGATTAGTAATTGAGGGGTTGAAGTCATCATCATATGAGAAAGAAGTGAAAATGCCAGTTCTGGACTGATGATGAGGATCATTCAACTTATCTCTTGAAGAGACTGAATTTCCCAGATCAGAAGGAATTGGAAATCTTTCAGGGGAGTTAACAACACCCAGAGTGTCAACAGATGGAGAAGACACAGGAACATCAGCAGAAACTCTAGAAGGTTCGGCAGGAACAGATCCACTTTCAGCAGGAATGGGATCAGCAGGAACATGAATACCACCAGTTGAATTCAGTTGTCTTCTAACTTCAGCTTCAGCCTTTCTCAGAATCTCCTCTGTCTCTTTAGAAAACCCAGAATCAAACATCTCAGCAGCTCTTTTGGCATTAAACTCTTGTCTTTGAAGCCTAGCAAGATCTTTTGCATAACTAGAATCACCTCCAGCCATATCAAAAGAATCTTTGAGCTTTGAACCTGAAATGTTGTTAGAGGGAAAAGAAGGAACAACTATAGGTCGTTCATCACTCTCTACATCAGAATCATCATCTGAGGTACCTGCATTGTTAGTTTGAGAAACATTTGTACCAGCAGATAGATTTGATTTGAATCTATTATATCCTAAGGTGTCAGATAGATAATCCAGATCAAAGTACCACTCTGGACCAGCACCCTGCAAATTAGGTTTATCTTCAAGATATCTTAAGTTGAGAGTCTCTTCTATTCTCTTAGATGACAGGTTATAAACCCTATAGGCTTTACCATGAGCAAAATATCCAACAATAAACCCTTCATCAGCCTTCCCATCAAACTTGCCTAGGTAATCACTAGTGTTCAAAATAGTGACATGACATCCAAAAGGCTTAAGGTAACTAATGTTTGGAACCTTCCCAGACAAAAGTTCATAAGGTGTTTTATTATGAGGACTAGTAATAGATACCCTATTCAACACATAACAAGCAGTGCAAACTGCTTCAGTCCAAAACATAGTGGGCATCTTAGATTCAGCTAACATAGTCCTAGCTGCTTCTATCAGGGTCCTATTTTTCCTTTCTGCAACCCCATTTTGTTGTGGAGTTCTAGCATTACTATAGTCCCTTTTTATCCCCTTAGTCCCACAGAGTTCAATAAGATTAGAGTTCTTAAACTCTGTGCCATTATCACACCTTATAGACTTAACCTTTTTACTTAGCTGATTTTCTATTAAGGCAATAAAATCCCTAAGAACTGGATAAGTTTCATCTTTAGTACCCAAAAAGAAAGTCCATGAAAACCTGCTAAAATCATCTGTAATCACCAGGCAGTAGTTCTTATGGTCAATACTTCTGATAGAAGTAGGACCAAAAAGATCCATATGAAGAAGCTGCAAAGGCTCAGAGATGTTGCTCACAGCAGTTATGGCCTTGTATGATACTTTGTGCTGCTTTCCTTTGTTGCAGGCAACACAATCGTGCTCATTAGAGAAGATCTTCATAGGAATCCCTTTAACCAACCCATTCTTAGCCAACTTGTTAATGGTCTTGAAATTCACATGGGCCATTCTTCTGTGCCATTTATTAGATTCATCCACAGAAGCTTTTGCAACCAGACAAGCAAGTGATCCCTCAGGCTGAACATCACTAAGATTGAAGCTATAAAGATTGTAAGTCCTAGGAACTTTAAGTTCAACCTGACTTTCATCAGGCAGCTTGAAGTCTTTGGACAACACAAAGCAATCATTCTCAGTGAAGAGAACACTGTTCTTCTTGTCACATATTTGGGAGACAGAGAACAAATTCAAGTCTTGAAGTTCCTTCACATAAAGTACATCTTCAAAGTCCAGCTTAGCAGTCTTAATAGTTCCCTTCCCAGAAATTATTCCATCTCCTCCTCCAAATGTCACAGTACCTCCATTCAAAGGTACAAAGTCATGCAATCTTTCCAAATTCCCTGTCATACTCCTGGAACACCCACTGTCAACAATTCCAACATCTTTGCTTCTAAAAGGAAAATCCTGAGAAAAAGAATACATATACAACATTTAGATACAAGAGAGACTCAAGCCATTGCTGACTTGAGCCTGCCTAGTGGATCAATAAGAATTAAACCCTGGAGATTGATGAGATCCACCATTGATCTTGGACCCCATTTTCATATGTTGGTTATTGATTTTCCAAGAACAACCTGCTGAGGACTTAACAGCAGTTTTCCATCTTGCCCCTCCCTTGTGCATGGTGTCTAAACAAACAGGTCTCATAATATTTTGAAAGTAAGTACTAGTAGGTCTGCTGAAAGGTCTAGCAATATTACTTCTCCAACCAGCAGGATTGATCCTACTGGCAGGAACAGTATAAACAGCAGCAACAGGTCTATCGGCAGGAATGAACTTATCAGCAGCAACAGGCTTACCAGCAGAAACTGGCTTGCCAGAAGCAACTGAAGTTCTCCTAGCTGCTTGAGGAATATAAGGGGGAATATCATTAACATTTTTCCATACAGACCTATTTTTACAACCATATACACCCATCTGTTTTTCATAATAGTCACAATCTTTAATAAGATGATCATAACTACGACACACAAAGCAAGATTTCTTTCTAGGGGACTTTTTCTTAACAATAACTTTCTCATTGCAAACAGAATTATTCAAACCAACACATGAAACAAAATTATCCTTGACAGAATTAAAAGCACAACCATAATTGTTTGAAACAGAATCACAACTAGAATTGTTTGAAACATAACCACAACCAGAAACATTATTGTTCTTAACACTATCAAAAGAACTATCTTCAAATGCAGCTGTCTTTGAATGAGATTCATTAGTAGCTACTTCTGAGGAGAGATCTTCTGACTTTATTGATGCTGACTTGTCACTTGATCCACATGTGGCATAAGTCATCTGTCTTGATTTCTGAAGATTTGTCACTGTAAGAACAAGAGACAAATTCATTAGAGTCACAATCAAGATTAGGCAAGTCCTTTGCCTGTTTGCCATACATCATTTGTGAATCATCAAAGTCATCAAAAGGATTAGCAGGCTTAAATGTTCCAGTTATGGGTGGAGGAACATCATTCATTACTCCCTCTTTTACATACTTTACAGGTTTTCTATAATCTACAGGTTCAGGGTTAAAAACACTATACTCATTAGGGTCATAATATTGATTTGGCCCTATCAGGTCACCGTACCCTAAACCTCTTTTAGTTTTAGTAGACATAGAACTATCAATAAGCATGTGAAGGTTTTTGGATGAGTCTTTCCACTTATCAAATCTAGCCAAGGAATTATCTAGCTTAGATTGTAAATCCTGATTTTCTAACACTACCTTAGCTTTTTCCCTTTCAGAATGTTTAAACTCATTAATAGCATTTTTTAAATCTCTTTCCATAACCTTTATTTTTACTTCATCAGCAGACTGTTGTTGTTGATACCAGACCTTTTGTTGTTCTAAAGTTTTAACAGCCTTTTTATGAGCCTTAAGTTGAATAAAGTTATCCTTAATTTCACTTTCTATATCATCAAATTCCTGTTTCAATATATCATATTTATAATCACAACCAAATGGGCAGTTATGTACCTGAGATGGATGACCCATCATTCCAAACTGACCAGCCACTTGAATCTTCTCACCATATCCAGCTACCATCCCAAAGACCTTATCTGATCCACTTGCAACAGCCTTCTCATGATGCTCCCAGTCCACCATCGAATCCACAGATACTAAAGCCTTGGGGTCCTCTGATTCCAACTCTTGAATTTTGAAAGCAGAATACCGTGCTTTATCATCCACCTTCTTGTCTGTACATTCCCTAGCAAAATGTCCTGTTTGAGAACATTTATAACACCTCACCTTCCTTCTGTCAAACCTGGCAGGCTCCTGTCCATCAAAATTGACCCTTCTTCCTGCCTTCTTTTCAAACCTATCCAACTTCAACGATATCATAGCCACCTGCCATCTTAAATCCATCTCTTCCATATCCAATTCATCAACCTGATTGAAATCATCATACACAATCTTCTGTTGTGGTGTACTTTCAGCAACAAATGAATGAAGCACATCCACTACAAGATTCTCAGATCTGGTTTGAGCTTTTGGTGTGACAGGTGAGTAGGAGATTGATGATGTTGATGGTGTTGGACTGTTTCCATATGATGCTTTGTTAGCACCAGAGTTACTAACAAAAGCAGTATGGGTTGGAGTATGAGGTGTATAGGTGGAATATCCTTTGATATCCAGTTCAAGGGTTTTCAACTTGTTGTACAGATCATCAAAGCTCATATAATCCAGACCTCCTTTGGCTTTGAGTGTTATGGAAACCTGAGACCAGGATGGTGGCAAAGCCCTCAGAAACTTGGTGTTGCAGTCTTCATCGTCCGGCCTAGCTTTCAACTGGTTGAGTTGACTCAGGATCTTGTGGAATCTGTCATACCCTTTGTGAATCCCCTCAGCCTCAGAGATCTTGAATTCCTGAAACTCTTGCTTGAGCATAGACTTTCTCATTTTTCTGGATTCATCATTCCCTCCAAATCTGGCTTTTACAGCATGCCAGATCTTTCTAGCATCATCCAAGTGATGGAAATCACTCATATGATCCTCTGGAATAGCTTGAAGCAAAAGGGTTCTTGCCTTGGTTTCCCTTTGCACAGCCATGTGTTCTTCTGCAGTAACAGGTGGCTCTATATAGATATTTCCATCCTCGTCCCTTCCAGTATTCTTCTTGCTATTTCCCTTGAGAATGACATTCCACAGATTGTAATCACTGTTTGTGATCCAATATTCCATTCTCATAGCCCAGACTTCATACTCATCTTTCTTCAGATATGGGAATTTAGCATTGTTGGTGGACATAGTGGTGACGATCTGTGTTTGGACTTGGGATGTTTCAGGTTTGGGTTGTTGATCTTCCTGGTTAATGACATTGTTTTGTGGGATTTCGTCTTCCATTGAGAGAGGGTTAAGAGATATGAGATCGACCTTTTTCTTCTTTATCAGAGATCCTTACCAGGCTCTGATACCACTTGTAGGATCGAGTACTTCGAGCTTGATTGAGCTTGGTATAAACAAGAACCTCTGTATGCTATACAAGCGTTTATGCGGAAACTAAACAGCAAGTATAATAAAGAAGAAAACTCTAAACGACAATGATGCTCTATGGATCAAACTATGAACTAAGAATTGTGATATTGAATATTGAAAAACGTTAAAGGCGTACATAAACTCATAGACGGGTTTATCTTTTATACTAACAAGATGACCTAACCCTAACCCGTTCTACAAGAAAACGTGTGAAGAGATAAACGAGATCTCTACTAAAAATAAATCTTAACAAACATTCTAAATATACGGATAACAAACAATACTATCCGCAGCAACAAACACTATCGGCAGAAACAAGATAACACTGTCGGCAGCAATGAGCTTTCAGCAGGAACCAAAGCTATCGGCAGGAACCAGCTTAACACAATCGGCAGCAACAATGAAACTCTTATTTCCCAGAGATCCTAACAAGTCGTACCTGAGATACGTACTGATCCCATAACCACTGTCATCATGGCAGAAGACCGTCCTATGAATGAGCTTCTCCAAGCTCCCACCGAGGGTTATGGAGATGCCATTATTGTTCCAGCCATCGTGGCTGAGAATTTTGAGCTTAAAACCGGGTTGATAAACCTTTTAACATCGCGTCAATTCTATGGTTTTGAAAGGGACGATCCTCAAGATCACGTTCGATGGTTCAATAAAATCACATCCACCATCAAATGTAAAAATGTCCCTGAGGAATCGATCAAACTTCTTCTTTTCCCGTTTTCCATCGATGGGGCAGCCCGGATTTGGCTTGACAAACAACCCCCTCGATCAATCAGAACATGGGAAGATTTGGTTCAAAAGTTCGTAAATGAATTCTTTCCTCCTTCTAAAACCACGCATCTTAAAAATGAAATCATGAAATTCTCTCAAAGGTTTGATGAACCATTTGGAGAGGCATGGGATCGTTTCAAAGAATTGCTCTGCAAATGTCCTCATCACGGTTTCACCGATTTGATGCAAATGGACACTTTCTACAGTGGGTTAAACCCATCTGACCAAGATTCTCTCAATGCCTCAGCTGGAGGTAATTTTCTGAGCAAATCCACTAAGGAAGCCATTGCACTCATTGAAAATAAGTCTAAGGTCCGCACTGCACGAAACAGGCCATATAATTCCCAGGCTAGTGCTGGTCCTTCCACTTCATCTCCCGTGAGTTCTTCTAATACTGATACTCAGCTTGCTGAACTCACGAAGGCTATTCAAGCTTTGGTTTTCTCCACACAAAAGAAAGAGTCCGCTCTGCAAACTTCTCACACTGCTGAAGTCAAAAAGATAGAAGTTTGTGTTACTTGTGGTGGTCCTCACGCTTACTATAATTGTACTGCCACCGATGGCACTGCATTTGATGTGAATGCTATAGCCGGAACTTCCAATCAAGGAGGTAATCAATACCGTCCTCAAGTGGACCCAAACCACCGTGCTAGCAACCAATTTGGACCACCCGGATTTCCTCCTCCCAACAATCCAAATAGGATTAATCCTAATCAACAAAGAGGGCAAAACGTGCAAAATCAATTTCATGCCCCAAACAATCAATACCCACCCCAGAGGGGTAATCAAGGGTATTCAGCTCCTAATTACCAGGGACCTCTCCTAAATGAACTTGATAACTACATCAAGTTTAATGAGACCAAAATGAAGGCAATACAAAATCAGATCTCTAATTTGAAGAATGAATTTCAATCTTCAATATACAAGCAAGGAACTGAGCTAAAGAATGAGCTTTCAAAAAAAATTGATCACTCTCAAAGCGAGGTTAAGAATATGCTTGCCAGTCTCATGAACCATCTCAATCCACCTTCTACCTCAGGAGGTCTCCCTGGTAACACTGTTGTCAACCCAAAGGGTGAACTCAAAGCCGTCACCACACGCAGTGGTAAAGCTTATAATGGACCCACTATTCCTACTACCCCTTCTTCTCCTCCCCCCAAGGTAGTGGAAAGTGAACCTGAGGTAACCAAGGACAAGGAACTTCCTACTAATAACGGAGGTACCGACAACGTCCAACCTCAAGTTGTCCCGAAACCAAAACCCAAACCTGGAGTTGTTTTTGAATCGCATGAAATCCCTGTTGAAAACCCTAAATCCAAACCTTCTATTCCTTATCCATCACGTTTACATGAGCAAAAGCTCCGCGAAAAGGCTAGTCAACAAATGGATAAATTCTTTCAAATCTTTAAAGAATTTCATTTTGACATAAGCTTTGCGGATGCTATCATTCTGATGCCCAAATTTGCATCCACAATCAAACATTTGTTAAGCAACAAGGAAAAACTGTTTGAAATGGCGAAAACTCCATTAAATGAGAACTGCTCAGCAGTTATCTTGAAAAAGCTTCCCGAGAAGTTTGGAGATCCTGGAAAGTTTCTAATACCTTGTGTATTTCCGGGAATGGTTGAATGCTATGCCTTGGCCGATCTTGGTGCAAGCATCAACCTGATGCCTCATTCAGTATGGAAGAAACTTTCTCTTCCGGCTCTTACTCCTACCTGCATGACTCTGGAGCTTGCGGATCGTACCATATCTCATCCATGCGGCATTGCCGAGGATGTGTTTGTGAAAGTAGGGAAGTTCCATTTTCCAGCTGACTTTGTGGTTGTTGAATTCGACGCAGATCAAAAGGTTCCTCTCATTCTTGGAAGAGGATTCCTAAGAACGGGCCATGCTCTCATTGATGTATTTGAGCATGAAATCACATTACGTGTGGGTAATGAAGCTGTTACCTTTAACCTCGATCAAACTTTGAGGTACTCCTCAAATTATGATTCTGAATCGGTTAACCGAATCGATGTCATTGATGTTGCTTCAGAGGAGTACTATCAAGAGTTTCTTGGTTATTCTCATAGTTCTGTGAGTGGGGATACCACCACATCTTCTCTACCTATCATTTCCGACTCTTCCCCTTCTCTCACTCCGTTTGAGGGAAGTGATTTCAATTTGGAAGAGATCGAGGCTTTTCTCAAGTGTGATTCATTTCTGGAAGGAATTGATGACGCTGAGATTGATCTGGAGGGAGATATTCTTCTTCTTGAGAAATTGTTGAATCAAGACAATTCTCCTCCACTCCCTCCCGTTGAACTTCATAATGAGGAAATCAAATCAGTTGAGAAAAACGATGAATTTCCTAAGGTCGAACTCAAAGACTTACCACCTCATCTTGAGTACATATTTTTGGAGGGTGATGATAAATTACCCGTCATTATTGCTAAAGTCTTAAGTGATGAGGAAAAGACTGCTCTAATAAAGGTCTTGAAGTCACACAAGCGTGCCATTGCTTGGAAACTCTCCGACATAAAGGGTATCGACCCTGAATTTTGTACTCACAAGATTTTAATGGAGGATGACTTTAAACCAGCAGTCCAACAAAAGCGAAGGGTGAATCCCAAAATCCACGATGTTATCAAACAAGAGGTTCTCAAACTTCTTGATGCAGAATTGATTTATCCCATCTCTGATAGTCCTTGGGTTAGTCCCATTCACTGTGTTCCAAAAAAGGGTGGCATAACCGTTGTCACAAATGAGGAGAATGAGTTGATCCCAACTCGATTGGTTACGGGGTGGCGTGTTTGCATTGACTATCGTAAGTTAAATGATGCCACCCGAAAAGACCATTTTCCTCTACCCTTTATGGACCAAATGCTTGAGAGATTAGCAGGGAACGAGTACTATTGTTTCCTTGATGGTTTCTCGGGTTACTTTCAAATTCCCATTGATCCACAAGATCAAGAAAAGACCACCTTTACATGCCCCTATGGAACCTTTGCTTATAAACGTATGCCTTTTGGCTTATGCAATGCTCCAGGCACATTCCAAAGGTGCATGATGTCCATATTCTCCGACATGATCGGGAAAACTATGGAGGTCTTTATGGATGACTTCTCGGTCATTGGGGATTCATTCAAAACATGTCTCTCCCATTTAGAAAATATGTTGAAACGGTGTGAAGACACCAATCTTTGTCTAAATTGGGAGAAGAGTCATTTTATGGTCAAAGAGGGCATTGTCCTCGGCCATAAGATATCAAAGAACGGGATTGAGGTTGACAGAGCTAAAGTTGATGTCATTGCTAAATTACCTCATCCCACTACCGTCAAAGGTATTAGGAGTTTTCTGGGTCATGCCGGTTTCTATCGTAGATTCATACAAGATTTTTCTAAAATCGCCCGGCCTATGACTCATCTTCTTGAAAAGGAAGCTCCTTTTATCCTCTCACCCGAGTGCATCGAAGCTTTTGAAACATTAAAGAAAAAGCTTACTGAAGCACCCATTCTGGTTGCCCCCGACTGGGATTTTCCCTTTGAGCTCATGTGCGATGCAAGTGATTTTGCTATCGGTGCAGTCTTGGGGCAACGAAAAGCTAAACATTTTCAGCCTATCCACTACGCAAGTAAAACAATGACTGAAGCTCAAACTCATTACACCACTATAGAAAAAGAATTATTAGCTGTGGTGTATGCCTTTGAGAAGTTTCGGTCATATTTGATCTTGACGAAATGTGTAGTGTATACGGATCACTCGGCTCTCAAATATCTGTTTGCAAAACAAGATGCAAAGCCGAGATTGCTCCGTTGGGTTCTCCTCCTGCAAGAATTTGATATCATTATACGTGATAAAAAAGGAGCTGAGAACCTAGCTGCTGATCATTTATCCCGATTAGAGAACCCACACCAAGATGTTTTTGAGAAAAATGAAATTAATGAAACATTTCCTCTCGAGACACTCAATGCGGTTGCTTTTCGTGGAGATTCTACTACCCCGTGGTTTGCTGACTTTGCAAATTACCATGCGGGTAACATCATAGTGAAAGGGATGTCGACCCAACAAAAGAATAAATTCTTCAAAGATGTGAAGCATTACTTTTGGGACGACCCCTACTTGTTCAAAGTATGTGCGGATCAAGTCATCCGGCGGTGTGTTCACGGCCAAGAGGCCGATGATATTCTTAAGGCATGCCATAATGGACACACAGGGGGACATCATGGTGCCAATTACACCGCCAAGAAGGTGTTTGATTCCGGTTTCTATTGGCCTACGATCTACCGTGATGCCCATGACTTAGTCAAATCTTGTGACTCTTGTCAACGTCACGGGAAGATCTCTCAAAGAGATGAAATGCCACAAAACGTCATTCAAGTTTGTGAAATCTTTGACATTTGGGGCATTGACTTTATGGGCCCGTTCCCGTCTTCACGAGGGAACAAGTATATACTCGTGGCTGTCGATTATTTGTCTAAATGGGTCGAAGCGAAAGCTCTCCCCAACAACGACGCCCGAGTAGTGTGTAAATTTCTGAAATCACTCTTTTCTCGGTTTGGAACGCCCCGTGCTATCATTAGTGATCGCGGTACGCACTTTTGCAATGAACAATTTGCAAAAGTCATGCTTAAATACGGTATTACTCACCGTCTTTCTACCGCGTATCACCTACAAACAAGTGGACAAGTGGAAGTTTCAAATCGTGGTATTAAAAGAATACTAGAAAGGACTGTAGGAGAAAATCGTGCATCCTGGTCGGATAAATTGGATGATGCACTATGGGCCTTTCGTACAGCTTACAAAACACCCATCGGGTGTACGCCTTACAAGCTTGTGTACGGAAAGGCATGTCATCTTCCGATCGAATTAGAGCACAAAGCCTACTGGGCCTTGAAACATGCTAACTTTGACCTCCAAACTGCGGGTGATCACCGTAAAGTTCAAATGAATGAATTAAATGAACTACGTGATCAAGCCTACGAGAACTCTTTGATCTATAAAGAAAAGACAAAGAAGATTCATGACTCAAAAATAAAGAACCGCGTTTTTAACGTTGGTGATCGAGTCCTTCTTTTCAATTCAAGATTAAAGATCTTCTCAGGCAAACTCAAATCCCGATGGTCTGGACCATTCACTATTACAAAGGTTTATCCATATGGTACCGTTGAGTTATCTCAAAATGACGGTCCAAATTTTAAAGTGAATGGTCATCGGTTAAAACACTACTTTGGAGAGGACATACCACCCATGGTTGTCCCGGATCTTCAAACTTTCCCCATGAGCCAATGAATGCGGGGTCGAGTCAAGCTAGTGACTCGGTGAACAAAAACATTAGCAAAACATGGGTTTTCACCCGTGTCTCTGTCTTCTTTCTCTGTTCTACCACCTAGTGTGGGGGAGATGCCCCACATGTTGTATATATGTACAAAGTCAAAAAAAAAAAAAAAAAAAAAAAAAAAAAAAAAAAAAAAAAAAAAGCTATTAGTAATGTTTCCTTTTCACGTTCTAAGTGTTGGTTTAACAACCGGTACTTTGAATATTGAGGGCAATATTCAGTTCTAAGTGTGGGGGGGAATTCTAGCGAATTTGATCAAATGTACCATCTAGTACCCCCATTTTGGCCAAAATTTTAAAAAATTTTCTCACTTAGAACGCAATAAATGGTTATCAGTCCGCCATGTCTAACCCACATAAGGATTGGCTAATCCGAGAGCAAACGGCTCTTGGTAAAGATGTCTCAAATCCGTTCATGGCTTACAATTTTCCAAAAATTGTATGGTATTCGACTCACCATATCTTTATAAGCGAAGAGTTGGCTAGCCCGCAAGGTTATGGCTTGTGGTTAAGGCAATAGAAAACCATGATTGGTAATCAGCTCACCAAAGATAATAACTGTATTTTATCTAAGAGTTGGCTAGTCCAGAAGCAAACGGCTTCTGGTAAAGACAAATCAAATCCGTTGACAGCTGATGATTTGCTCAAAATCATTTGGTTATCATTGTACCAAAGTATCACATACTAAAACATTGGCTACTCCAGAAGTAATGGCTTTTGGTAAAGAGAAAAATCCATTAAATCTTCATAAAAGATTGCTAGGGACTAGCAATAGTTTAGTGTGGGGGATTGATGAGTGTCTAAATACTCATCATTTCTGTCACATTTTATCTGCAAAAACATTTAAAAACATGCAGATATGCTTCAAAATACAGAAAATATCATAAAATGTGTTTTTATATGATTCAGGAACAAAAAGATTGAAAACAAGTGAAAAACATGCAAAGTTCACAAAATTGTCATTTTCAGTCCCTGAAGTTTCACAAATTGGCAGAATTAGTCCCTGAAGGTTTAAAATGAAAGAAAAGTCAACTTTAGTCCTTGGGATATCAAACATATTCACTATTAGTCCCTGGATGAAAGTTTTCTATAATTGGCAATTTTTACCCCTCAAGTTTCATAATTAGCAAAATTAGTCCTCGGGTTTTAAAAATTGTAATTTATCAAATAAAACCCTTGTGCTATTTATACTTGGCAAAAATGGCCCTTTTGATAACTTAATGGAACTTACAAATTCAGCCCTTCATCTTTCATGAAATTACAAAAATGGTCCTTGTGCTAAAACTAACCAACCGGACCCAAAGTTTATTTAATAAGCCCAATCCTATAACCCAATCCTATAACCTAATCATATAACCCAGTTACTAAACCCAGCCCACAAGCCCAAACATTAACCCGACCCAACCCTTTTATTTAAACCCAGAGTTTGACTTCGGTCAAACTCATCCCTTCCAATACCACCCCGCCAAAACCAATACCACCATCTCCACCGCCTTTCTGACACACCCACCCCCCTCCACCTTCCTAACACGCTACCTAACAAGGCAATTAGCATTAAATGCTTCGTCCTCAGAGCCTAGTGGTATTTTCCCACTCACTCAGTTTTGGCGCCAAAAACTAGAACCAAGGGCTCAGATCAATTGAAGATAATTCAAAGGCTTAGATGTGTTCAGAGGGAGATAAGAAGACAATCCCACTTTATTTTTGTATATATAGATAGCAATGTAAGCCTTTTATGGCAAGTAGTTAACCTAGTGTAATCGTATTTCATATTTTGTAATCTTAGTTTGTAATTTCTCACTTTCAGTTGTAAGTTTATGTTATAATCAATCAAAGTAATCTTGTTTCAATGACTTTTGTTTTAAATTTCAAGTATTGCCTAGTTTTCAAGTTATATGTTAATTCGTAATAAGCTATAGACCTGTTAAGATATAATCACAAACTTCAAACAACCCTGCTATAAGCTTATGAAAGCTTTTCATAGCTTTGTGTAAGTTTATTTAGTGTAACTCAGTTCTTAATTTCAAACTATGAAGAAAGTCAACAAAAGTCAACCTGGAAGCCAATAAGCTGTTCTGGAGTGTATAAGCTGTTCAGGAAGCTTGTTTGGGTTTTCTAGCTTGTGTTAACAAGCTAGGGATTGTTCTGTTCTAGTTCCTGCTATCCCTATAGCCCATTTTAAGTTGTAAGCTTTTCCTAAATTTTTGCAAAATTCCATTTTACTGTACTATAGCTTATTTTTAGCTTATTATTATAATTTCCTGCTTATTGATAGTTTTTAAGTATACTTAATCTATTTTATCAGTAGTTAATATCATTTTCTTCATTTTGCTTATTAAACACTTAAAAAGCCAAAAAATAGCCATAAGTAGCATAGCTTATCATACTGCTTAATTCTGTTTTAAAAGTTGCTTATTAGTACTTAATTAAGTTAGTCAATCAGTAAAATCAAGGTTTCTAGTTTAAAATATTGTGTTTCATTTGCAAAATCACCACAGACACCTTTTAAAGGGGTGTTTGGTTTGAGCAGTCAACTAGTCAAACTAGCCATTACTGTTCATTGACCATTTGCTAATCTTGGACCTAGCTTAAATTAGTCATAATAAGCTGTTTTTAGATTGTTCTAAGTCCATTTGGTTGGATTTGTAGATTTGAGGCATCTGTGCAATTTTTAGAACCTCAAAAGCTCAAATAAGCCATATTAAGCTATGAGCTTATTCTGACCTCAACCTTGGCATTTTCTGAGTTCTTTTGGTCCATATAGTGATATCAGTAGAGTTGGTTTGGACTTGTGCATCTCTGCACACATACAAACTCAGTATACACTGAGTAGAACTGAGCAGACTAGCCCTTTTTCTCAGCTCAATTGTAGCTTATCTAGATAAGCTGAGACTTTGATTTTTGGTTTACAAGTAGCTCACCTAGTAGGCTTTAAGATTCTGTGCCTGGATTCCAAGTCATAGCTTATTTGATAGCTTAAAAATAGGCCTGCAATTTCACCCATTTCACTAATTCTGTTGATTCAGTTTTTTTGATTCCTAGGCCACCTGTTCTAGGGTTCAATTGGACTTCAATTAGCTTGTTAGATTTGGGGCTTTTAGGTTTTTAGGATAGCCAGTAGTGCCAGCTAGCTTTTGCCCCCATATTATTCAACTTATCAACTTAATTTAAGTGCTTAATCTGCCTTGCTAATTGGCCATTTTCCTGAGTTTTTTGTCTTAAATTCACAACTGCCAATCTGCTTATCAGCTTATTTCATTGTGCTTATTTGTGTTTTTAAGTTGTTTTAAGCTTCTAATAGTATATTAAACCTGTCCTGAGCTTTTGGTACCTTTTCTAGCTTTTTAGCTTATTTTTGGCTTATTTGCCAAACTGCTTATCTGCCCAACTGCTTATCAGGGTATAGCATACTTTTGATTTTAATTTTCCTAGCTTTTAAATATTATTTTAGACTTATCCTGAATTTTTCAGATTTTTTCTAAGTCATTTGATATTTTTAATCTTTTTAATTAGTTTCTAATAGTAATTAAATCATAATAAATAGAATATTAATCAGAAAAATATAATTTTAATTTTCAAAATTTTCTTTTATTAAGTAGAATCTAGGAAAAATATAATAATCTTTTTAGACCTTAAGAAAAATAAAAATAGAAAATAAGTGATAGCTTCTATTTAATAGATTTTATCTTTTTAAATTTTTAATTAATAACTTTTCATTTTTATAATTTTCTTAGCTTCTTTTTACCTCATAATATTTATAGAAAAAGTTTTAGATTTTTCTTTGTTCATTTAGTATTTATTATAGATTTAAATAGTTTAAAAAGTAATTAAATAATAAATAATTAATAATAATTAAATAAAAAGTATAAAAAGTATAATTTTGGTTTTAAAATAAGTTTTAAGTAATTTTACACTTCTAGGATTAATTTTCTAATATTTCAGTTTTTATCCCGTTTTAGATTTCCCGTTACGCGTTTTTAGTTTAATTAACTCGCGTTTAATTTTCTTTTGTATATTTGTTTTTCATATATTAATTAGAATTAATCAAAAAGCAAAAAAATCCATCTCCTAATCATCTGTCACTCTAATCCAAAGCTTTCCACAGTTTGCCCATTCATACCTCGTTGGAAAACGATCCGGGTAAACACTTACCTGGTTTCACACTACACACGAACGTGAGTTTTTGCAAGTATCCTTTTTCACAAAGGGGTGATTTGTATTTATTCACGTGTATCCGTCGTTGCATAATATTTATATATCTATTTAGCACGGATCATATTCCCTGAAGACTTGCCAGGTGTTCCACCAATCCGGCAAGTAGAGTTTCTAATCGAGTTAGTGCCTGGAGCAGCACCCGTTGCGAAAGCACCTTATCGATTAGCTCCTTTCGAAATGAAGGAATTATCTGAGCAGTTGAAAGAACTGTCAGATAAAGCATTCATCCAACCAAGCTCATCACCTTGGGGAGCACCAGTCCTGTTTGTCAAAAAGAAAGACGGAACATTCCGAATGTGCATCGATTATAGAGAGTTAAACAAACTCACGGTGAAAAATCGATACCCATTACCAAGGATTGACGATCTATTTGACCAACTACAAGGATCGAGTGTTTACTCAAAAATCGATCTAAGATCAGGATACCATCAGTTAAGGGTTAGAGAAGAAGACATACCCAAAACAGCCTTTCGAACACTGTACGGGCATTATGAGTTTCGAGTAATGCCATTTGGTCTTACCAACGCACTAGCAGTGTTCATGGATCTAATGAACCGAGTATGCAAGCCATACTTGGACAAGTTCGTGATCGTGTTCATCGACGATATTCTAATCTACTCACGTAACGAAAAAGAGCATGCGGAACATTTGAGAACCATTTTGGGATTACTCAAGTAAGAGAAACTGTATGCAAAATTTTCCAAATGTGACTTTTGGATCTCCACCGTTCAATTCTTAGGCCACATTATCAATAGTCAAGGTATTCACGTTGACCCCGCCAAGATCGAAGCAGTTAAAGGTTGGGCATCGCCCACCACTCCAACTGAAATTCGACAATTTTTAGGACTCGCTGGTTACTATCGAAGGTTTATAGAGAATTTTTCCAAAATCGCAAAACCTTTGACAGAACTCACTCAGAAAAACAAGAAATATATCTGGGGAGAGAAACAAGAATCAGCATTTCAACTTCTCAAACAAAAACTCTGTGAAGCACCAATTCTAGCACTACCGGACGGGAGCGACGACTTTGTAGTATATTGTGACGCATCGCATCATGGTTTAGGTGCGGTACTAATGCAAAGAAACAAAGTCATAGCTTACGCTTCTCGACAGCTCAAGAAAAATGAGGAAAATTATACCACTCATGATCTAGAACTAGGAGCAGTAGTATTCGCTCTTAAAATGTGGAGACATTACCTATACGGTACAAAGTGCACGGTATTCACCGATCACAAAAGTCTTCAACACATACTGGATCAGAAGGAGCTGAACATGAGACAGCGCCGATGGTTAGAACTGCTCAACGACTACGATTGTAAAATTAGATATCACCCCGGTAAAGCGAATGTCGTGGCTGACGCATTAAGCCGAAAGGAAAGGATCAACCCCCTTAGAGTCCGATCGTTAGGAATGACAATATGTTCACCACTCCAATCTCAAATCCTCATAGCCCAATCAGAAGCTCTTCAGAAAGAGAACCGACCTCACGAGAAAATTGATGGCATGCCAGAAAGTGAGAACGGACTCGTAAGAAGAGCCGATGGAATGTTATGCTTCAAAAAGAGATGCTGGATTCCTCTTTACGGAGGTATTCGAGATCTTATCATGCATGAATCTCACAAGTCTAAATATTCCATCCATCCCGGATCCAACAAGATGTACCAAGATCTCAAGCAACTTTACTGGTGGCCAAACATGAAAGCCGACATCGCATCGTATGTTGGGAAATGTTTGACTTGTTCAAGAGTCAAGGCTGAAAGCCAAAAGCCATCCGGACTACTTGTACAACCTGAGATACCAGTTTGGAAATGGGAAAGAATCACTATGGATTTTATTACCAAGTTACCAAGAACGTCGACCGGATTAGACACAATCTGGGTTATCGTCGACCGTTTGACCAAATCTGCCCGTTTTCTGCCTATCAAAGAAACTGACGAGATGGACACACTCGCTCAGTTGTACTTCAAAGAAATCATAATCCGACATGGAGTCCCAATCTCCATCATTTCAGATAGGGACAGCCGATTCACTTCAGGATTTTGGCAATCTCTACAGAAAGCCCTCGGTACTCGATTGGACATGGGCACCGCCTATCATCCCCAAACTGATGGACAAAGTGAAAGGACAATCCAAACCTTGGAAGATATGCTTAGAGCACGTGTACTTGACTTCTGAAAAGGTTGGGACAAACACTTACCATTGGTTGAATTCTCTTACAACAATAGTTACCACGCTAGCTTAAAGGCCGCGCCTTTTGAAGCACTTTACGGGAGAAAGTGCAGATCACCTGTCTGCTGGACGGAAGTTGGAGACATGCAACTTACCGGACCAGAACTTATTCACGACACGACGGAGAAGATTTTCAAAATCAAACATCGTCTCCAAGCCGCTCGTGATAGACAGAAGAGTTATGCGGATGTGAGGAGGAAACCCATGGAATTTGAAGTCGGAGACAGAGTCATGCTAAAAGTTTCTCCCTGGAAGGGAATGATACGTTTCGAAAAACGTGGAAAACTCAACCCGAGATACATTGGACCTTTTAAAATCCTCGAGAGAAGTGGTTCAGTTGCTTATAGATTAGAGCTTCCAGAAGAACTCAGTAGGGTACATCCTACATTCCACGTATCCCAACTTAAGAAATGTCTGTCAGACGAGACTCTCGTCATTCCGCTGAAAGAGATTAAATTGGACGACAAACTTGTATTCACAGAGGAACCCGTAGAGATAATGGATAGAGAAGTGAAGCGACTTAAGCAAAACCGCATTCCTATTGTAAAAGTTAGATGGAACTCTAAGAGAGGACCAACGTACACATGGGAACGCGAGGACCAAATCCGTGAAAAATATCCGCACCTATTCTTGTAAACCACTCTCGTTAGCTATCTCAGACTTGAATTCCGGGACGGAATTCAGAATGAAGGGGGAGTACTGTAGGATTCTACAAAAATCCACTATAATAATTCTCAAGGATTAATGATAATCTTGTATTACCGTTTAATAAAACCCATTTTTACAGGGAAATTTGAACTTTTCTCATATTACTATTCTTACCACGTCACGTTATCACAATGATCAACGAATAACGACACGTACTTCGGGACACGATTGTACACGAACCACCATTATCACTAAATTTGAATCTCACCAATGATGAATAATGCTAATAAAGTTTCCACACTAATCTCACTTAGCATTCACTAATTAATCTCGCTAAGTACAATTAACTTTCAATAATTACCTTCATTAACTTCCTAAATCACAAACCAATCGGGCCCTTATATCTCAGCCCACCAAACGAGCCCAAAAGTCCAACCCATCACACTTACATTTTTCTTTCTTTTCTTTCTTTCTCTTATAAACCCGATCACAAACACCCTATAGAAACCCCTCGTAGCTTTGGAATATCGAACATAACCTATCTATATTTTTACACCATCATGACCACCACCTGTCAAACTCTCTTTGTGCAAATTACCAGCTATGAATGTCATGTACTACCACAGTAACTGAGGCCATATTTTTCGTCCCATAATTCGACTATACGTATAGAAATAAAGGCCAAAACTAAACCATTTCGAACCCCGCTTTTTCCTGCGATCTTCTAATAACATTCTTAACATATTATGATACTTAAAAGAAGTATAGGACTGCAGACTAAGTCTGTGGCTCGCTAGTCTCATTTTGGTGCCATATTTAATACCAACCGAATATATATATACTACAAGAAGTAAGATACAATGTACCTACCTCCAAATATCTTTCCACAATCTACTAATGTCAGTGAATGAGCATAGGTGTCCTCTTAGTCACTAGTCATCCACAGTAGAGGCAAATGTGTTAGGAACACGTTTTGTAAATTAGTCAAGTCTTTGTCATTTGCGATATGTTGCTTATTTGGGCTTTATGTTTAGTTTTAAGGTGCGGTCCTTTAGAAGCCCATGGACCGCCCATTTTATTGTTAATCCTTCTAGAATCACCCCATGTGCATGTTGCCCTAAACTATTGCCTATAAATAGAAGGCATGGGGTGCTTAGTTTATTGTTGGTTTTCATGTATTGTGCGCAAGCTATGTCCGAATGTTTAACGAAATGAATTCCTTCCAAATCTCTCTTCTTATTCTCTTATTCTCTTCTCTTATTGCTTATTAGTACATCTCGTATTATTGTAGCTTAATAGATAAGTAGTAGTTCGTGTCTTATTATTCATACGTGTGTGTGTGTATTTGAGATAGTATCGACCTACAAGTGGTATCATTCGCCAAAGGGATAGTTAGGATCGTGTTATTGAGTAGTTTTAATCGTTCTCTAGGTTGGTTTATAGATTACGTAAGGTTTTTGTTGGAATGTAGCTTTCATCTCGTTAAAACCTCAAAAATATCATCAAATTTCCATTTACCACGTTATTGATCGTAAGTTTCATCATATTTCGTGATTTCTAATCGTTAAAACTCAAAAAACAATCGGTTTTATTGGTTTACTAGACGATTTAGTGTAATCCGGGTAATTAGCGTGCTGGAAAAGTTGGTGAAAAGTGAGTTTTTGGCTTCTGGGTGAATTCCGACAAGTTAGGGTTTCATCGCAATTCAATTCCGACAAGTTAGGGTTTTATCGCAATTGGCAGATCTTCAGATTATCGGCATTGGGACTCAGTATTTTACTTCCTTGTATAAGAAAGTGAAAATACTTCAACTTGGTTGCTTCTCTTCTCTTGTATAAGAGTTGAGAATTATTGAAATTGGAATTTAGATAAAATTATCGAAATTGCCAAAAAATATCGCAATTCTGATAAATTATTGCAAATTGCCTTTTCTATCGCAATTTAAGATAACTTATTCAAATTGTCATCTTTTATCGCAATTTTACGTTTTTATCGCAATTTCTATTTCCTTATCGCAATTTGGATTTTATCGCAATTGGGTGAACAATACTTATCGCAATTGGTTGAACAGTAATTATCGCAATTGGACAAAAATCTTCAGTTAACCAAAACCAACTTAACATAACTCATCACACAAATCTTAATTATCTTCAAGATCCAGACATGTCGCAACCACCACACTTCAATTACTACTATCAGCTACAGCAATATCCACAACAACAGCAATTTCATCCTAAGTATCAACAACAACAAGCATTCGTGCAACAGCATCAATATCTCTCTCCACCACAAGTATCTCCACAACAAATCATGCAACAGAATCAAATGCAGAACTATCCATCCTACTCCAGAGAACCACATTGGTTTAATAAGATGTGTGAAGCAATCAGCAGTCAGCAATCCCGTCATGAGGCTGGGAATCAGGAAACTCCACCTATGCTGACACCTGGTAACTATGTGCAATGGGCTAGTAGATTCCTCAGATTCATTGAACTCCGAAAACCCCATGGGAAATATCTTAAGCAAGCCATTAAAGAAGGACCCTTTCCACTTCCAGTAACTGTTGTTCCAGGAACTTCAGAAAGAGAAGAGACATCAACTCCCATTGCTGTCGCTAACTACACAACTGAACAAACACGGCAACAAGAGGCAAATCAATTGGCAATGTCTTACATACTTCAGGGAATTCCCAATCCTATTTACCGAAGTATTGATGCTCAAAAGACTGCCAAAGACATGTGGGAACATGTGCATCTTCTAATGGAAGGGACAGAGTTAAATCAAGAAGATCTTGAGTCAAAGTTGTACATGGAGTACACTCACTTTATCATGGAACCAGGGGAAACTATTGAATCATACTACCACCGTTTCACAAACATTGTCAATGACCTTGATCGTCATGATATCAAGTTACCAAGGATTTCTATCAATTCCAAATTCCTAGGATGCCTTGGACCAGAATGGCAGAAATATGCAACATTTGTCAGGCAAACAAAGAAGATTGGTGAAGTCAAGTATGGACTAATGTATGACTATCTGAGACAACATCAATCTGAGGTAGATAAGGAAGTTGCAGCACGAGGCGGTCTCATATCAGCACCAACACCTAACTCGCTTGCTCTTGTTGCTCAATCCAACTTTCCACTACCAAACCAGGAATTTGGTCAATCATCTTTCCAACCAAGTTTTCAACCACAACCTACTAACCAAATCGTTCCATATGAAGCACCATCACAATCCTCTGACAACCAAATGGTCCCTTATAACAACTCAGATTCCATGATGTACTCAAATGTTGATTATGATGAAGAAGAGGATGCATTCAACTCTCTCAATGAAACATTTGGATTAATTGCTAAGGCATTTGGAAAATTCACCAACAAATCCAACAACCGTCTTCGTTCATCATCCAATACCAGGAATCAAGCTGTTATTAACGATGGTAGAGTGGAAATTCAGAATCGGTCTTCGGGCAGATATGGTTCAGGAAACACTGGAAACTATGGGTCTCAGAGGTTTCAGTCAGGAGGGAACAAGTTCAATTCTGCAGGGGGTAACAGGAACAGTATGGGAACTACTCAGAGCAGAAATCAGATGGCTGGGAATGCACAGAAAGGCATTGCAAATACTTCAATCACGTGCTACAACTGTGGTGGGAGTGGTCATATGGCAAATGCGTGTCCAAAGCCTCGTACTATGGGCAGTGCATATCACAAGGAAGCTCTTTTGATGGCAATGAAAGATGAAGCAAGGAGCACAATGAATGTGAAAGAACAAAGTTTCATGGCAAGTGCTGATTCTGATGATGAGATGGAAGATCTCGAAGCAAATGCAGCAGTAATGCTCATGGCAAACATGCAGGAACTGAACATGTCCGAGACAGGCCTGGTTTATGATACCGATGGTCTTTCTCAGGTACCTGATCCAAAATGTCTTATACATGAAATTGCTTCACCATCTGCATCTTCATCTACAAATGAAAATTCTGTTCAACATAATTCATCATTCTCATCTCCATCAGATGATCAAATAAACACTGTTGTATCATTTGATGATGATAAAACCGTCGTTTCATTTGATGATCCTATTGACGATGAAAATTATGATCATCTTGAATAAAATGATCCTTTGCCTGATCAAGATTCAGAGCTTCAGGCCTTGTTAATGACCACCCAATCACAAATTTAGAAATGCAATGAAATCAATCAAAATCTAAAAGCAAAAATTGCATTGTTAACGAAGGACAATGAGTGCTATAAATTACAACTTTCAGGATATCAAAAACAAGAAAAACGTGAAAAAGGTTTTGAGATTGCTTTCCAAAAAGAGTACGTAAAATTTCAAGATTTAGAAAGTCAAGTTCGTGAGCTAACCGTTTCCAAGGCTGAGCTCCTCTCTCAAAAAGAAAAGGATCAATTTGAATTCAAAAAACAAATTGATACTTTAAATTCTGAGCTGTTAAAAACTCAATCTGAGCTTTCAACATCTCAAAATAATCTTCTTGAAGAAAAGCAAGCCTCAAGTAAACGCGTCAACTCATATCTTGAAGAAATTGTCACTTTGGAATCCAAACTTAAAGAGTTTCAAACTATTGTATACAAAAATGGTGAATCAATAACTCAAATTCAAAGGCTAACGGTAAAACCAGTTCCGAAAGGATTTGGATTTGCTATTGGCTGTGACCAACCACGTTTTCTTTCTAAAGCACTCAGCAAAAATCCCAAGTTATACAATGCAGAATTATTACTTGATGATACCTTTCAAAGAGTTGTTGTGCTTAGTAATGATGAAGAACTTGAAAGTCTTGAACGTCAAAAAGAACTTGAGAGTCGACCAAAAACAGACAAAGATTTTTCCAGAGTTCATTATGATTATAACGCAAGACCTCATATCAGTAAATCATTTGTCCCTCCAAAGGACAAACCAGAACAAACGTTGTTAAACACCTACATACATGCTTCTTCTTCAGTAATTCCTGTGTCCAAAACTGTTACACATCTCAAGGATGCTTTGACAGAGGATGAAGTTGATCCACAAATGCCTCAAGAATGTCGAATTCTTCGATATTTTAAGACATTTATGGAAGACATATTTCTTTTGGAGAATGAAATTGAGTTTAGTTCTCAAATCGAAGTCTCTACTTTTCTTTCCCCAGTCGCGAAAGAAAAGCGAGATATTCTTCAAAAGAAAATTCTGCCTCATGTCAAACATCTGAAGAAATGTGCAACACAATGGGAACAAGAATTACACACGGAAGTAGCATCTATGAAGAGCATTTTCAAAGCTAAAGACGACAAAGTTCAAAGACAAAAACTTCAAAAGAAAACTTTAGCAAAAGAAAATGATCGACTCTTAGTAAAAGTTCTGTGTTATGACGTTGTTTCTGTGATAATGAATTCGCTTTAAGAGTCATGCAATGAGTTACTTGTGAATGATCATGCTGTAAATGCTGAGATGTTGCAAATGGAGATAGAAAATTTGGTAAAAGAGAATGAGGATCTTCATCAAATCAACCATGATGTGGAAAACAAAGTTTTCAACCTTCAAAAGAGGCTTGACTGGTGTCAACATCAAAGTGTCATATTTGAGTTAAATTACCAACATCTAAAAACATCTTTGTCATTTCAAAACAGTCATACTTCTGAAAGTGAGAATCAAAATGAAAATGATGTCTTAAGACATAAACTGTTTGAATAGGAAAAGGAACTGGATGAAATTATTCAAAACAGAAATGACACAGTCCGCCTCAACAGAATTTTAGATTCAAAAAATCAAGAATACCAACACATCATTATTGATCTGAAAAAGAAACTCGGAGTTTTAGATAAAGGCAAAGCAAAAGTTTATGAGATTGCTCCAGGGATGTATGCAGTAGACAAGGCACTTACCCAAGCATCAGACTTAACCACTAATGCAACTACTTCAATTTCCACAGGATTAGATACCATGTCTAAGGCTAGCAACTCCAAGACCTACAAGAAACAACAGAAGCGTAGAGTCCAGAAACCTAGGAATGGATCATCTAAGTCTGCAGAAGTTAAAGTTAAAGCAAGTAGTTCGAATAAAACGCATGTAATATCAGGAATAGAATCAAACTTATCTAAGTCTAATTCTAGTAATGATGTAACAGACGTTAAATCTATGAATGTTAATGATGATGTTATGCTTGATGCTAGTTGTATTGTGTGTCGTGCTAGTATATTATCTGGTGATCATCAAAACCGCATTGCTAAAACTCTGTTGAAACAAAAAAAGAAATGAACTAGTGGCTCTTCCTCTAGGCTCAAAATTGTTGCCATGTCCATTTTAGGAAAACCACCACTAGTAGTTTCTACGCAAACCATAGATGCACCCATAGCCACACCTAAGACAACCAAATCACCTAGTGCATTCATTAGGAAAAAGGCTGAGACTAGTTGGACATGGCAACGTTGGTTACAAAACACAGCAAGCTTTAAATGGGTCCCAAAGATAATTAACTCTTGTGTTACTAACCCAACAGGTCCAACCGTTACCAATTCTCCACCTGTTTCCAATATTTGTGATGCAGGTGATACAAATTTTCCTCTGGATTGTTGATAGCGGGTGTTCCCGACACATGACCGGCAACCTCAAGCTTCTCACAAACTTTATCGCAAAGTTCATCGGAACGATCAGGTTCGGGAATGATCACTTCGCAGCAATAATGGGCTATGGAGATTATGTTAATGGGAACATCGAGATCAGTCGTGTATACTATGTTGAAGGCATTGGTCACAATCTATTCTCAGTGGGACAATTCTGTGACGGAGAATTAGAAGTAGCATTTCGGGAGAAAACTTGCTTCATTCGTGATCTTCAAGGAAATGATTTGATGAAAGGAAAACGGGGAACCAGTCTATACACCATATCCTTTGAAGGCATGACAGCTTCATCTCCTATCTGTTTACTCTCCAAGGCTAATCCCACAAAGGCTTGGTTATGGCATAAAAGATTGTCTCATCTCAATTTCAAAACCATGACTGACCTTGCAAGGAATAAATTGGTTGACGGATTACCCAAATTCAGATATGCCAAAGATCATTTGTGTTCTGCATGTGAACAAGGGAAAAGTCACCATGCTCACTTTCCTCCCAAAACAGAACACAGCACAGATCATGTCCTACAGCTGCTACATATGGATTTGTGTGGTCCAATGCGGGTTCAAACTATAAACGGGAAAAGGTACATTTTGGTAATAGTAGACGATTACTCACGATGGACATGGGTCTACTTTCTTCGGACAAAAGATCAAGTTCCTTCAATGGTCATCACGTTTCTCACGAAGATTCAAGTTCAAGTCCGTAACACCGTCAGGATTATTCGAACAGACAACGGCACTGAATTTAAGAATCAAACCCTTCGGGAATACACTGAGAAGCATGGGATTGTTCATCAATATTCAATTGCTCACACTCCCGAACAGAATGGTGTAGTTGAAAGACGAAACCGTAACGCTTGTGGAAGCAGCTAGAACAATGATGATCAATGCCCAATTACCAGACTACCTTTGGGCTGAAGCTGTTAATATTGCATGTTATACCCTTGTATAAGAGTTTATCGAGATTGCCAAAATTATCGCAAATGCATAATTATCGCTATTGCATAATTATCGCAAATGCCTAATTATCGCGAATGAATAATTATCGCTATTGCCTAATTATTGCAAATGCCATGATTATCGCAAATGCCATAATTATCGCAAATGCCATAATTATCGCAAATGCCTCAATTATCGCAAATGTGATTTTTTTATAGACTTTGATCAATTTCCTCAAATATCTCTTCAATATTTATCGAAATGGATCAAATTTTGTAGAAATTGGTCATATCTTGATAAATTCTGTGCTCAAGCATGTAAATACCAATCATAACTGCAAAAAGGATCACATGTGTGGAATACAAGTTTTAACATCAACTAACAATCATGTATCCTGCATATTTGTACTTGATTGTTATTTCAGAAAAACATCAATGGCTGCACCTCAACAACAACCTCTTCCAACACTCACTAAAGAAGAAGTTTTTCCTCATGGGTATTCTTTTGAGATTGGGAAAAACAATGCGCGGGTAGAACTTGACAAGATTAAGTGCTCTGATCCAAGCTGCCAAATTGCTGTGGAAATTCTCAAACAACATGAGTTCAGTTATTTGCTAGACGAACATGTGGACATTGATCGACGTCCTACCGATCGAGAAATGCATCTGTACAAGATGGATAAAACTTTCCACAATGTCTACTTTCCCACAGGGAGCACGCATAAACAAGGAGCTAGACTGCCTGAATTTTTGATGACTGAAGAAGTAAAAGAAACACAAGCCTATCTTGAATATGATGAGGCATTCAAAGAAGGTAGTGTGGGACGTTCTAAACTTAAAAAAGGGTCAGGATCAACCAAGACCCATTCTAGAAGCAGGAGTAAGACTGGAAGTGCATCTAGTGCATCAAAATACCCACAGAAACAACCAACTCTCAAGAGAAAAGTTCCTAGTAAACCTAAGCCAAAAGCTGAACCAGTTGGAATAATTGATGAAAATTCTGATTCTGAGGCAACAGAATCAGAACCAGAGATCCCTGTTAGAATGACTGAAGCAGAGGCTGAATTTCAAAATCAGCTCAACATGGAATACGCACAAAAAGTCAGTTTGAAGTCAGTTAAAGAGGATGAAGACAGAAGAGCAAAATTGACACTTGAGAAACAAAGGGAGTATGAAATGAAGAAAGGAGCAGGAGGATCAGAAACCGTGCAAGAAGCAGCTTCGACCCACACTAATCCGGTTAATCAACCCGGAGGGTCTTGAGTTGCTACATCCACGATTCAGCCCGATACGGTTATTCAACCCGATAAGGCTGAATCTGTCATTCCTCAGGAACCAAGTTCGGTTAATCAACCCGACATGGAAGTACAAGCTCAGAATGAGAAGGAGAATGATCAGGAGAGCACTATCATCTTAACTGATAAAGAAATTTCAGACTCCATGTTTGATAATGATCAGGGGGAGGAACAACGCCATCATGACAATATGGACTGGAATCCTGAAGATGAAAAGGAAATTCTTGGTAATAAGACAACTGAAGCTGCAAATGAACTTGAGGAAGAAATGGCCAGACAAGCGGAAACAGAAAGGAAACTAAAGGAGGATACTCAAGCTAACTTGGAAGCCGATAGCTACATCCGTTCTCCATCAGTTCCTCCACCCGAACTTGCTATGGTTGTTCATAACCCTCAACAGGAGCAGAAATCACCACCAGTTCAACCTTCACCTGTATCATCACCTAAACCAAACACACCTCCTGGGTCACCTCCCGAGAATCCTACACCACCACCCTCATCTCCTAAGGACTCTGCTCCTCTCAATTCACAATCATCAATTCCTTCACTTACTCCATCACCTACAAGATCTCCATCACCAAAAGCCAAAGCAACTGTTTCGGAACAAATCAAATCAGCCATAAAAGGTAAGAATGTGAGAAGAATAGCTCGAGTAACTAGAGTGGAGGTTGTCTCACCTGCTGGAAAGAAACTCAAGAAAGCAGTTAAACTCGCCCAAGCTAAGAAAGTTAACCAAACAAGTGCACAACTGGCTGAGATGCAAACCTTAGTCCAGAATTTGTCTCAACAAATGGGAGAGATGCAGGAAACAAAGATGAAAATGGATGAGTTTCTAGCTTATGATGTAGGCGATAAAGTCAAAGCCAACACGAGACATTATGTCAAGAAGTTTCTACCAGATATTCAAGAAAATATTGAAGCCTACATCAACACAAAAGTAGATGAGAAGGTCAAAGATCTAGCACTCCAACAGAAACATCTTCTTGAATATTCAGTTGAAGAACTTCAAGACGCTCTCTTCACCAAATTGCTTGCAAAAACCATCCTCAACTACACTGAAATGCCCATCCTGGATGCTATTCGAGCCAACATGGAATCATGTAAGACTGCAGCTAATAAAGGCAAGCGTCAACATGATGATGATGACCAAGATCCAGACACCACTACAAAGAAACAAAAGACTGGTAGCGGATCTGGAATTCACATTGCAGAGCCCACAGGAACCACAACTTCTTCTCCACCTCAACCAAATCCGGAATCTGGTCCTACAGCAACTGAACATCATTCTGAGCACATTCATGAAGAAAATGTGGAATTTCAAACACAAGACGATCAACCACAATCACCACCACCTTCTCCACCAAAGTCTAAGCCTTCCAAATCAAAGCCGTCTAGCAGCAAGAAATCTTCTCAAGAACCAGCTGTCATTACATGGCTTGATGAAGACAAAGATGAGCAAGGAAATGATTGGTTCGATCAGCTTGCAAGTGCTCAAATCCAAAAGGATGAAGCTTCCAAAGTTGAAGACAGCACATTTGCTGTTGATCAGCAGATCAAAAGCAGTTTCAACATCAAAATGATGATAAAACGGGAACTTCGTCGGATTAAGAATGATGCTTTCAATCTCCTTAAAGAGAAATCCAACAGTGCTGCTGAACTTGAGTATCACCTTGAGAACATTGCAAGAGCAATGTCAAGTGCCTTCGACTGGGCTAACCCAGACGTAGTCAGGGGAAATGGCCAAGATAGCCAAAACCGTCCTTATATCACCGATTGGACCAAGCCACTTCCCGTGATACGCAAACATCACTACTCAGAAATTCCGTTTCAATTCTTCTTCAACAACGATCTGAAACTTCTCAAGCATGGAGCATCAGGGAAAACAAAGTATGCAACTTCTATCACCTTCACTCCAGCCGCTCACTACACACAATCAGCCATTGAGGAAGAAGCCTTTCACCGACATCTCTTTGTTAAGGAAATCGTGGTATATGATCGTGATGCCGAGTTGGGAATCCACCACTGGTATGACAAACGAAAGAACTGGTACAAATACAAACTTTGCCTAAAGTCTCGGGAATCAGTCTACAGTGACCTCCGAATCATGGCAGTAGTTAGTGTCAGTGGATCCAGGAAGTGTGATTACATCTTTCTTGAAGAAATCACAGTCAGAAGACATGACAACAACATCTACACGTTCTCTGAGGCAGACTTTCCGGATCTGAACCTGAATGATATTGAAGATATGTACTTGATGAAAGTACAAGGCAAATTACAGCATCTGTCCAACGAACTTCGATATGCATTCAGTACCGCACTTTGTCACTTCATTAGGAGAACAATCATAAGAGAACGGGTAGAGGATCTTCAGCTGGAAGTGGAGAGTTATCAGACGAAGTTGAACCTTGTTGAACCGGTATTTCTTCTTGACAACAACTGTGACCCTTAATACACTATGAAACGACATCCGACCTTCGGGTTCGTCTACAGAAGCACAACGAACTTCAACCACTTCATGTCTTTCAATGAGATCCATAAGTTCTGTGACGATACCTTGAAGAATGTTCGTGATGGGTTGGTTAATCGAGTTCGAGATAAAGAGTTAGGGAAATCAAGAAGATGGAATTCTGATGAGGTCAGACAAGTAAAGGAGTTCATATGGAAGCTTGAGAGGAGATTGTATCATCGGGACCAGATGAGGAGACTAGAGAGTTACGGTGGGAGTCGTCCATCCTTTGCCATCAGACTATTTCAAAGGATAGACCCGGAATTCTCAACGTTTGGCAACAGGGCTTGATGTGAGCATTTGAATTCATATTTCATAATTCTTATATCATTATTCTTACCATTGGCCTGTGACATTACGGCTTGTGCACACATAACAGTGTACAACCCGGACCCCAAAGAAAGGACCCTGAGGTACGTCTCAGTGCCTCAATCCTGAAAAAGGAGCGAAAGCTTCTTACTTATGAGCAGAATTAAACCAGAATGTTTTCTAAGTTTTTCCACACATTCTGCTCATAAGAACAAGTATTCCCTCGTCAAGGGGGAGTATTTGAAAATATAATCTTTGTTCTGAAATATAAAAGTTCTTGAAATTCTTCCCTAAAACTCAAAAACAGCATATTTTAATCATAAAAGTTTTTCAAAAACATCATGAGTATGCTATTTCTAAAGGGGGGGAGGAAAATATGATTAAAATATCGTGTCTCAATTGCTGGAATCTCACTAGTGCTCAAACTCATAATTGACCCTCGAATTAACGGTAGGAAAAGTCGATAGTCGAAAAGACATGTCCCGGACGGGTAATAATTTCAAGCCAGTTTATCTGGTGATGTAAGCGTGTCTCGCAAAGGACGTGTTTGAGTAGAATGTACCGATTTCGAGCGATTTTCCTTGAATGTGATCTGGACGGGTAATAATTTCAAGCTAGTTCTACTAGTGATGTAAGCGTGTCTCGCGATGATCATGTTCATTGAAAATCAATCAATTCAAAAGTGCCAACTCTTTCCGGCATGTGCAAATTTCAAATTTATTACTTATGCGCACATGTTAAGGGGGAGTATTTCTGAAAATCATCAAACTCTCAAGGTGTCAACAAAATGTCTTTACAATTATCGACACTTTGAGAGATTTTCAATGGTTTGGTTTATGGCATCATTAGGATAGTCATGGTGTTATAAGGTGACTAAGGTTAGGGAAAACCGTCCTATGATCCGCCAGAGCCAGAGGGATCTACCCAAGGACAATACCAATAGTTTAGAACTAGAAAGTCCTAGGTATGATATAAAAAAGGAGAAATGAAATGAACAGAGAAAGAAGGGGTTGAAGAATGAAAAAGAAAACCAAAGAAAAGGGTGAAAAGAAATAGCCCTCCATTTGTTCAACCTTAGGGCAGACACCGGGTTCAATACATAATCTACTGGTTAATGAGCATCACCAGTATTGAAGAATAAAGTCGACATGGACCCAGTGACGCACTGCACTAAACCTTCTAGCCACTCAAGTGTCTCTCAAAAGATACTTGTTTCATTCTCACGGAGAACCCTTCATCATCTATCGACCTCTCACTACGAGGGTGTTGATATTGAAAAGGAGGCACTCTGCTCCAGCCTCCGAAGACCAAACAAATATGCACTAATTGAGTCTAGAGCCATGAGATTCATCAAAGATCTCTTAGGAACACTTAGTATTACTCTGCTGTTCTACATCATGGGCAGCAGATGTAAAATTAAGAAAGTGTCCTTCGCATATCTTAGCAATCTGCCGAGAACATTCATGAGAAAAGTCACATTTGTGATTATCAATGATTGAATGGAAATCCTGCCAGGGTAACATCAAACAACTCTGACAGTAGGTCACTTCGGTAACTCCTTGTGGGTTACGCTTAGTGTTTGCTCCAAACGGTCTACAGTCGTGGGGTGATCTCCAGCGACTCACTGAATCGTGGGTGCACTTCGGTGTGTCCGTGTTATCCCTTTCGGGGGAATCCGGTTCAGAACGGCCTGGGTCAGGACTTGAGAAAGTCTTCACACTATGCTGTTGATGATCTCAAGTCTGAGCCTGTAAGTACCGGTTGGTTCGTGCTGATGATCCTGCTGCTGCTGAGGATCTGGAGTTCGACCATCAAGACTCCATCATGCTCATATCTTGAAGAAATGTTCTCTCAAAGACTCAGTAACAACAAAAGTTCAACATATGATACAGTAAAGTCAAAAGTTCAAGTACCTCAACCTTTCTCAAGTTAAAGATTGAAAAGTGAGAACATGTTGCAGAAAAAAAGTCAAAGACATATGAGCATGATGGAGAAGACAAGAAGACATTGGAGATTGGCAGATCGAGACAACATCATATCATCTCAAGATCAAGAACAAAGAAACAAAGATTATAAAGACGTCGGAAGCCAATGAAGCTATGACCAAGACTTAGGGGGAGATTGTTAAGAACACGTTTTGTAAATTAGTCAAGTCTTTGTCATTTGCGATATGTTGCTTATTTGGGCTTTATGTTTAGTTTTAAGGTGCGGTCCTTTAGAAGCCCATGGACCGCCCATTTTATTGTTAATCCTTCTAGAAACACCCCATGTGCATGTTGCCCTAAACTATTGCCTATAAATAGAAGGCATGGGGTGCTTAGTTTATTGTTGGTTTTCATGTATTGTGCGCAAGCTATGTCCGAATGTTTAACGAAATGAATTCCTTCCAAATCTCTCTTCTTATTCTCTTATTCTCTTCTCTTATTGCTTATTAGTACATCTCGTATCATTGTAGCTTAATAGATAAGAAGTAGTTCGTGTCTTATCATTCATACGTATGTGTGTGTATTTGAGATAGTATCGACCTACAAAATGATTAGCTTGAAAGTCAAGAGGTCAATGTAACGTGTGAAAATCCTTCTATAAGAATACCTCATTCTATCACACTCTACCCTACCCACATTTCACTTTCTTTCACCTCACCAAATACTCTAAAAAGGCCAGAAGCTTTCTGTCTCTTCTTAGGAAGCAATACGAGTAGAAAGTGAATACGTATAAAACGTATTCGAAGCTTGGTGGGACTGCCTTCATTCCTTCTGCTTCATTCTTGTGCTACGTTCGATATCCCCAGTTTCTTCACCACCTTTTTAAGGTGTGGTATGAATCTTTTCTATACCTCTTTGCACGTTAAATCACTCACTCATGCATTACATGCATAGATTCAAACGTATATATCATATGTTATTTATACATTGTCACGTAAAAACATGACAATAAGTTTCATACAAATGAGCATCACATACATAGAACGACAGAAGAACACTTTACTACACGTTAACACATCACACATTGCATACTTCGATTGTTCTCACTCGAACGAGTACACTCATATATTTTACGTACATATTAATAAGTCGCGACATGTATAAAAGTTGAAGCTCTCATGTGAGACCACAAAACAACCCCTATTCGTCCATGATGCAATAGGATATGTCACAGAAAAACGCATAATAAAACCACGAGAACTTAAGGTAGCACACGTAGGAAATATGAAAAATATCACTAAGTCTTTTAACTATAGAACGCGCCATGACACCTAATAAACACACAAATATTTCGTGATCACGACATGCAATACATATACTTTTCGACACGACTTGTTTAACGACCTACCAACCTACATTTTTCATGTTAACAACCTGCCATGAAAACCACGACTTGATCTTTTAAAATCACCAAAGTGTTTCGTATAAACCATGTTCGAAAACTTAAAAATATTAACGTATGGGCTTTAAACCCAAAAAGCAGTTTTGATAAGCTACAAATAAGCTGACCATGTGGCACTTTAAGAATAAGCTTTTAACATAAAAATGAGCCCTTTTGATAACTCAAACCCTCCCCAAAACCCATGGATCAAAAATACTTAACGGGCCACCTTTATGACTCTTAAGGCCCATTTGTAGTTAAAATAAGCAAATGATCAAATAAGCAGTTGAAAATCACTTAAATAAGCCTTAGGAAAAATCGCCATATTTTTCCCTACCTTTTTGTCATTTTTGGACTAAAAATGTAACGCGATCTAACTAGAAGGACTAAAATTGCCAAACTATGAAACTTGTGGACTGAAGCTGTGATAACAGCTTGTACAGGACCTAAATTGACCATTGAATTAACTCCAAGCCTTATATGCACATATGGACAAGTTTTGGACTATTATGGAATTTGGACTTAACGAAGGACTAACGACGTAACGCAAGCACCGTTAGGGTAAAAAGTGTAAAATCTGGAAAAGAACAAGGACCTACTGTTATAACTTGACATTCTTATTTCATTTTCCATTTTTCGTCACATTTTCACTTCATATGCATTTTGAACATTTTTCTTGCATATTATTTAACTTTTGTTACTTATTATAACTAGAAATATTTCGAGTTAACGTTGCACAGCATTTCATTCATTCTTTCTAGAAATAACACTATGGGAGCACTTGACACAAAAATCAAGATAATCATATATGTAGCATTATTTTAAACTTCAAGCATTTTAAACGCGACACACTCACTTTCAATGATCAGATCGTTGCTCATCATTCGTTATTCATCATTCACGCACACCACTAGTAATTAGTCAGATTCTCAGACATTTATATATTTACCAGGTTCCGTATTGAAGTTGTTATCATAATCACCTCAAAGTTTACTTTCACATTCACCAGTAACGCTTAAGGTGAGTCATGGCCTCACTTTTAAATCATTTATACTTTTAAACTCTGTAAAGGGGATACATGCTATAAACAGATCACAAGTATTTTTCTGTATGCTTACCTGACATGATATATGCCTAAGTTACCTTATTGCCATAAGACCCTCTATCATGAGCCATTAATCACTGCGGTGAACGCGAATATAATGAATAGATCTATTAGAGGCTGACGACCTATCCCACTAATACTTTGACGGAATGCTATTTGCTAGTCGTATTAGTCGCGATGCATTATATTTGAGAAAAATAGGAATTGGCAAATCACCTATTACACGAGGGCAAAACTTTGATCATTAATTTGATGGACACCTCCGTTTATACGGTACTTTGTTAACATTTTGTGTGTCATGAGACTTAGGGCAATATATGAACTGCAATATCAATTTTTAAACTGATTGTATCTCCAATACAATCCTACTTGTGTATCGAACTGATATTTAAACTTCAAACTCTATGATTTCACTCAACATTTTGTTGACTTTTAAGCATGTATCTCAGGAAATTAGCGGAGCGGATCAAGGCATGGAGCAGGCAAAACCTATCTTAAATAAGGGTGTAAAATAAAGTTTGTAATTCAGTTAAAATGATGTTTCCTTGGAGGAACTTTTTGTTGCACTCTGATGTAACACTTTGTAACTGAATTCATATATGGACCTATAATAATTAAAAATGCCTTTACGGGCTGTTTTCTAAGAGTTTATTTTCGATCCTCACAGTAATACCCCAATTAGACTTCCGCTGCTATCTTAAAATTTTGGGGTGTTACATAAACTATGCTCAGCTTGTGAAAAAGGTAAACATCACAGAGCATCCTTTAAAACCAAACCAACTTTCCATCAGAACTGCCTACATCTTCTCCATATGGATCTATTTGGACCAATAAGTCCTAGATCCATTAACCATAAGAAATATACTCTGGTCATTGTAGATGAATACTCAAGATACACTTGGGTATACTCTTGATCAAAAAGAGTCAGGTAGCTGAAACAATAATGTCCTTTGTCAGGGACATTGAAAATCAAAATGACATCAAGGTCAAACAGATTAGGACTGACAATGGAACAGAGTTCAAAAATTATGAACTTGAATGTTTCTGTGATGAGAAAGGAATTTCCCAAAAAATTTCCTCACCATACACACCTGAACAAAATGGTGTGGCTGAAAGGAAAAATATAACTCTTATTGAAGCAGCCAGAACAATGCTAAATGGATCAGTCCTTTCTAAACACTTTTGGACTGAAGCAGTAAAGACTGCCTGTTACACACAAAACAGATCCATCATTGTCAAGAGCAGTGTTGCAAAAATCGGCCGAATCGGCCGATTAATCGGCGATTAATCGTTAATCGGCCTGGAGAGAATTCCAAGGTAATCGGCCGAGTCAAGAAAATCGGCCGATTAATCGGTAAAAAATTGCTAATCGGCCACGGACTGCCTCAGTACCGATTCACAATTTTTTGCAACATTGGTTAAGAGACATAGCAAAACTCCTTATGAGTTATTCAAGGGAAGGATCCCTGACATCAGCTACTTTCATGTCTTTGGGTGTCCTGTGTTTATTCATAATCACAAGGATCACTTAGAAAATTTGATGCCAAAGCTGATGATGGATACTTCCTTGGATACTCCCTTGTCTCAAAGGCCTTCAGGGTGTTCAACACTAGGAGATAGAATACTGAGGAAACATTTCATGTTACCTTTGATGAGAGCACTGATGCTATCAGTGTCTCTAACAACTCAGTGGAAGAGATAGGTATTGATGAATCATCAAGATATCCTCCTGATGAACATCATCCTGATGAACATCATCCTGAAAATGGTCCTTCCACTCAGTACCAAGCAAATGCTGACATCTCCTATTACATCATTCCCCATAACCTTCCTTACCCAACCATCACTGAGTTTGTTGAAGCACAAAGTACTGATGAAATCATTCAGTCAGTACAAAATACTCAGGAAACAAACAATCACAGTGATGAGTCAACCCACTCAGACACTCAAGATACTGAAGATCATCATGTGTCTGATCCTGATCCTACCCATCAGGCCTCTACAAGCTCTAATCAGTTTCCAAGACCTCAGGACAGTTGGACTAGGTCTCAGGATATAGAACTTGTCAATATAATTGGTGAGCCTACTGAAGGAATGCTCACAAGAAGCATGGCTGCTGAACTGAGAGCAGCCTCAGCCAATGAATGCCTATTTGTGGACTTTATTTCCACAATTGAACCCAAAAGTGTCAAGGAAGCACTTAATCACCCAAGTTGGGTTCAGGCCATGCATGATGAACTAGAACAATTTGACAGAAACAAGGTAATGACCTTGGTCAAGTGTCCTAAAGATGTTTTAGTCATTGGCATGAAATGGGTATTCAAAAACAAATCTGATGAAAATGGCATAGTCATTAAGAACAAGGCCAGACTTGTAGCCAAAGGCTATAATCAACAAGAAGGCATTGACTATGAAGAAACATTTGCACCAGTAGCAAGGATGGAAGCCATCAGGATCTTCCTTGCTTTTGCTACATACATGAACTTCAAGGTGTACCAAATGGATGTTAAAAGTGCATTCTTAAATGGTTCACTGAAAGAAGAAGTTTATGTTCAGCAACCTCCTGGATTTGAAAGCCATGAGTTTCCTGACTATGTCTGCAAGCTTAACAAAGCCCTTTATGGACTGAAACAAGCTCCCAGGGCATGGTATGAAACTCTTTCAGCCTTCCTGATCCAAAACAAATTTGTCAGAGGCAAGATAGACAACACATTGTTTATCTACAAGACAAATAATAATGTCATACTAGTACAAGTGTATGTTGATGACATCATCTTTGGCTCAACAAGTTTCAAACTTTGCAAACAATTTGAAAAACTAATGGCAAAGAAATTTGAAATGAGCATGATGGGAGAACTGACTTACTTCCTTGGTCTTCAAATCAAGCAGACTGATAAAGGAACCTCTATCAGTCAAGAGAAGTATGTCAGAAGCCTACTGAAGAAGTATGAGCTCAGTGACTGTGCCTCAGTCAAAACTCCCATGGTACCCCCAAACAACCTTGGTCCTGATCTCACTGGAAAACCAGTAAATCAAACTCTTTTTAGAGGAATGATAGGATCACTGATGTATCTACTTGCATCAAGGCCTGATATCCAATTCTCAGTCTGTTTGTGTGCCAGATATCAATCTGACCCAAGAGAATCTCATATCACTGCTGTGAAAAGGATATTCAGGTACCTGAAAGGTACTCCAAGCCTTGGATTATACTATCCAAAATGCTCAGGCCTTGATCTTAAAGGATACTCAGACTCTGACTATGCTGGATGCAACATGGACAGAAAAAGCACCTCAGGCTCCTGCCAAATTCTTGGTGGAAAACTAGTCTGTTGGAGTGCTAAGAAGCAACAATCAGTTGCCATGTCCTCAGCTGAAGCTGAATATGTTGCAGCAGCAAGTTGTTGTGCAAATGTACTCTGGATGAAAAGTCAACTCAGTGACTATGGAATTCAGTACAAGATGGTTCCCATCTTTTGTGATAACACAAGTGCAATTGCCATCTCAAACAACCCTGTTCTTCATCAGAGAACAAAACACATTGATATTAGATATCATTTCATCAGGGAACATGTCATGAATGGTGACACAGAATTACACTTCATTCCTACTGAATATCAGCTAGCTGATATATTTACCAAGCCATTGGATGAACCAACTTTCACAAGACTAAAAGCTGAACTTGGAATGTTGGATATTGAGAATCAGTTCACTGATTGATTCCATCCAAATAAGTATAAATTCTGAAAACCCAGGTGTTAGGAATTTTGGAATAATAGTTTATTTCAATTCCTACTGGTAGTGCAGTTGGTTCCTGCTGGTAGTTATCCATTGCTGCTGCAGTTGGTTCCTGCTGTTTAGTTTATTTTGTTTCTGCTGTTAGTAGTTATTTTTGTGGGTAGTAGTAATAGTTATCCCGTATGTTTAGAATGTTTGTTAGATTTATTTTTAGAAGAGATCATGTATATCTCTTTACACGGTTTGTATGAGCTGTATTAGGGGTTCTTAGTCTATAAAAGAAACATGCAGCTAGGGTTTATGCACATATTGAAAACATTATCTTTAGTTAATAAACGATCCATGGAGGATCAAACCTTTGTTAGTTACTTTCTTCTTTATATTCTTGTGTTTAGTTTCCGCATAGGCACAAGTCTTACACTTAGAGATTCTCCCAACCTGTTTGTGTTTACATAAACGGTTTAACCAAGCTCAAGCAATCAGGCACGATCCTACAAGTGGTATCTGAGCCTGGTGAGGATCTCTGTTAAAGAAGAAAACTTATTTTAATCTAATCTCTTGAACCTTCGCACAATGTCTTCATCAGAGGATAAATATGAAATGTGGGCCATGAAGATCAGAAACTTGCTGCCGTTTGATTCTATGAAACAGTGGACTGAACCTAATGAATCTAATGGAGAGAGTACAGATCAAACAATTCATGTGGGGATTGATGCAAAGGATGATATGGAAGAGTTTGCCTTAATGGGATTTCCATCTCAGGTACAAAACTGTCCTTATGGCTGTCATGAATTGTACTCAATTCTTAAGAAAGAATTCGATGACTGATGTTTTTTTTTTAGGTCTATAATAAACTACCAAGTTTTAAATTTATTTATTGCCGAACTAACCTATAGACTCTAAACACTCACGAGCAGTGTACCCGATCAATGTAGATAGTTTTTAGGTAAGCAAGGGTCGTTCACTAGGAGCGAAGCTAAAGTGATCTAAAGGTATTCTAATTACTAAACTAACTAACCTAGAAAGCAAGTAAATATTTTTGGGGTTTTAGCCTGAGAGGCTATCACGATTTTGTGTGTTTAATTAAACTAAATATGAGAAAATAAATATTAAACTAATTAAAAGCAAATTAAGGATAGATGAAGATAGATATGAAGAACGGGTTAGCCACGTCTAATCCATTTTATAGTTATACATGCTTATGTCTACTTGTTTTAATTCATTCAATTGTTTTGTCGCCAATCCGATTATTAATCCTGTCACGATTAAATAACCTACCATCGTGGTGGGAAAGAGGACATGATCATAGTGACTCGTCTAGCATCAATACTAACTTATTGCTTTAAACCATCTAACCTAGTTCGGTATTACACGCTACTAGTCCTATTAGGTTGTAGACACGTTCCGTTTATGCCAAACAATGATTCCTAATAGAGATTCGGGTTAACACGCATATAACTCAACTTAAGCAACCACAATTACAGGTAGTTAAGTCACATCAATTAAAGTTATAAGGATCATAACCTAGTTACATAGACTTCTACTAGTTATAAGCAATAAACGAGTTTTTATCGACAAGCACCCAATCCAATAACAAAGCAAACACATCGACAAAACCATAAAAACTAATAAAACTTCATAAACATGGCTAACACCTAAGGGTGTTAGCCCATAATCTCAGTAACAATACACAATGTTTGAATCATAGCATAAAAGACAGAAATCATAATGAAAACTACACGCTAACCGAATGATTAAACAAAGTAAATTGGCTTGAGATGTTCTTCGTGGATGGAATGGATCTTCAATATAGTCTTCTGCTGTTTTGGGATGTTTACAGACGCCTGGGAATGATCTCGAGGGTCCCCAATGATGCCCTAATTCGTTAATGAGTTCGGTATTTATAGATTCTGAAATCTGGGTCGATACGGCGCATCTAGAGAGTTAGATGCGCCGCATCTATAAGTAAACGTAGCCTCCAAGTCTGAAACTGACCCGATATGGCGCATCTATAAATCTGATATGGAGCATCTCCCAATACGGCGCATCTAAAGACCTGATGCGCCGCATCTCCTTCAGATACAGGTAGATCTCCTTTTTCTCTTTCCGTGGCCGCTTGAATCAACTAAAACGGAGTCCGGATGAAGATTTTATGGCCAAAATACGAAAGCATCTTCAAGTGTCGACTTGTAATCTTGACTTCATCATTAAGCTTCTAATCTCCACTTGATTTCTTGGTAAGGATTGTGTATGGCCGATACGGCGCATCGGATTGGTCCGATGCGGCGTATCTGGAGTAGAACAAGTTGGTTCTTCTTCGTTGACCAAAGTTTCATATGCGACGCATGATAAAATCAGATGCGGCGCATGCTTCAAAGTCAGGCAATGGTCTTTGATTCATCTAAGTCTTTATGTACGACATATCTATCAAGAATGATACGGCGCATCTTCCTTCAGTTCAGTAGACTTTTCCAACTTGATTCATTTTGCTCCAATTTCCGTCCGAAATCATTAACTTTCACCTAATGCTTGTTTATAACTGAGAATTACAAAAGTAAACGATTAAGTATCAATTCTCATATAAAGTGATATAAAACAAGTCATTAATATAGGATAAATGATGCTAATAATATGTCGTTATTTGATGTCATCAAATATCCCCCCACTTGAACTTTACTTGTCCTCAAGTAAACCTTAGATTAAAACTTATGAAAATGTATCCTGAATAGGATGTATTTTTACAATTAAGCATTTATTCGTTTTATCATAATTGCACAACCAAACACTTAACGAATTAGAAACAAAATAAAATATTTTGATAAAAGCAAATCTAATCGTTTAACTGTCCAGTCGTGACGAATATTCTATCATAAGCTTGGCAAGTATACGCATCTCCCCTACTAAAGCTAAGGAGTAACAAGTCTAAAGCGGTAAAAAGGGTTTGTTGGTTAAGGGTTAATTATTCTTCTTAATCTCTATCGATCTCAAATTCCAGAAAAGGCGACAAAATCACAAATACATGATCGAATCCACGAACACGATACTTGCAATTGCTCAAATCCTTAACTCGAATGGGCTAAAGATAGGACCAAGTAATCTTTACCAATAATATTATATCAAAAAGGGCGACAAAATCATAAATACATAGCCGAATCCACGACTACGATACTTAAGATTGCTCAAATCCCTAATCTCAATAAATCAAAGGTTTGGATAAAGAATAATATAGGGTATGGATAATATTTGGGATACATATTGGTGTAAAATGAAAAATAAACAGAACAGATAAATTAAAATCCTAAGTGTGGTAAATTACTTTCCCAACCATCCCATGAATAAGACTCATATCATTGAATAACTCACGCTTTAACACTTGAAACACACGCTTTAGGTAGACACGAATTATACTCAACAAGATCTCAATCAAAGAATAACCTTAGTTGGCGTTCCCATAACGGCCAACTCCCATTCAATCCATAAATATAATATATAACAAATAGTGGTGATATCGACCACTTAATACAAAACTTTACATAAGTTGGTTAAAACAAACTTCCAACTTTTCCTTTTTCTTTTCTTTTTTTTTTTTCTTTTCTCATTTTTTTTCGATTTTTTATTTTTATTTTATTTTTATTTTTTTTTTAACATCAACATATATGTGTAAAATTTCACAACTTTACTATCACCATTTTGCCGGATAATTTTTCCATACTCTTCATACTTTCAGAAATAACTGTAATAGCGAAAGTAGTAAACACACGAAAAATAAACTCAAAGATATACAATATTTATTTTCATACCAATTGCATTGTGCAATTTCCTGACTCAACCAAATATAATGAATTACACACGCGAACACAGGTAATGTAAGGAAACACACTTTGCCTAAAGCAATTAACCAACCACGGATTTTAATCTACAGGGTAGGCTAAGGTGTAAGGGTGTAACGAAACATTTTAAACATTGGTGTAAGAAACGAAAGGAATGGCTCTGAGGGTTTTTTTCTAGGGGTATCTTACTCTAAAAATGAGAGTAAACAAAGGGTTTATACGGGGGTTAACTAACCAGTGTAGTTAGTTAATAACACAAAACATATAATAGGCTTTTTGGGTGAAATCCTAGAAATTTACCAAGTTAGACAAGTCACTCCAATTATATCAATAATACTCATTATGGTGGTCTCGAATAGTATACAAGCCAAGTTCTAAAGTTTACAAGTCACCGGCACACTCATAGATTTGTGAATTTTGATAAGTTCACAATTTTTGAAAATAAGGTTATGTGTGCAGCTATGCAACTTAGATTAAACAAAAACATGCTAAAAAAAATTTTTAAATTTTTATAATTAAGCATAGATTAAAGCATATTTTTGAAAAATTAAGGACAAGTAACGTTCTAATTCTCCATCCCCCCCACTTAAGTTAAACAACGTCCTCGTTGTTTGTATTTAAAATTAAAAACAAGAGATAGAAAGAATTAGAACGGAGAACTCCCCTGAGATTTGCTCGGTATGATCTTCCAATGTAAACGTGCGAGCGTATATAATGCGGGAGTCCATCAACCTCTTCAATTGTCCAGACCTGTAAAAATATAGAGACCACAGAAAAAGAATCTCGAGAGCATCTCGTTAATCATTGGTTAGGAAAATAAAAATACGAAAAAATTACAGGTCAGAGTGTCGATGCGCCGTATCCATGGAATATTGGATATGCCGCATCAACTTCCTGTAACAAATACGCCGCATTCACTAAAAGTGCATGCGCCGTATTGACCAACTGACAGAAATACAAAAATAAAAAAAAAACTAAAAACAAAATAAAAGACAAGCATGGGTTGCCTCCCAAGAAGCGCTTGTTTTTGTTAGAGTCACGAGCCTGACTCCACCCTTATTTACTAGGCAATAGGGTGTTTTTCCCCCCACTTGCGGTCAAGTGCGGGTGATAGTAGCAATAAGCACCATAACGGTGTAAATTTGCTACTAGAGATGGATAGAATATGTAAAGATAATACCTTGGCAATATGTGTACTTCGTTCATTACCTTACCCGGTTTGGTTGTTAAATTGGATGACATGAACATTACATGTGAGAGAGTAGTATGTTGAGGATCAATGAATCTCCCTTCTTCTTCGTTTGTTCTATTGGTAGTAAGGCGTCCCTTGACTTCCATAAAAGATGAGAAAGGGTCTTTGGCGAGTAAAAGTTCGGGTTCCTCTATATCCTTCATAGGATTGAAATCATCCTATTCAATCATGGTCGTGTCCATCAGCTCATCCTTGAATTCTTTTTCTATTTCAACCAAAAATGGGTTGATAACAGGTGCTTTATATTCATCATTAGTTGGTGTAGTAAATTCCACCTCATCATTCTTTTGTTTTGCAACCTGTTTAGGAAAACTAGCAAGATTATTAGTAACGGGATTAATAATATTAAATAAATTAGTACCACTTTTTGTTGTAAGTGACTCCAATTCATCTTGTGAGTCTCCATCTTCAACTAGTGGTCTTGTAATTTCATCCTTTTCCCGAATAGCCGCCTCAAATAAGTCATCCCACATTTCTTCAAAATCCTTTGTGGGGTCATAATCTGGCTCATTTGTTCCACACATGAATATTTCATTTTGTTGTGGCAATTGCGGTATGGCATCGTACACAATACAATCAAACTGTCAATATTAGAATACTCATTATCTTCATCCGATGGAATATCATCATGGTGTTTTTGATATGATGAGAATATATTTTCCAACTCGGGTGAAAAATCACAAGTAATAGCACCATACACCATTGTTCCACATTCATCTTCATTTTCATCATAAGCACTTTCGGATGAATAAGCTTCTTTGTAAACAATTGCCGGATTTTCATTCAAATCAAACACTTGTGACTCTTCTTCATCTTGGGCAACTTCCGGAGAAATAACATCATCAATAACTATTGCCGGAAACCTAATTGTACCAAAATCGTATGATTCTTCTTCATCAGCATCATTGGATAAAGTCCAAGTGTGTCGAAATGGCAATTTGTTTCTTTCTTTCTCTGATTTTTCCTGCTTTGATAATAAGTACTCTTCCATCGTGGGTTCTTTATCATTGATGACTTGTGCACCATATCTTGCTCTTTCCCAATCGTAAACCTTTTTATTGCTCAAGGACCTTTCATTGTTAAGCCTAAGATATTCTTCCATAGTTATGTCCGGATTGTCCATCATCATTATTACCTGAAAGATAAACAACCAAGAACAGCAGTAACCTAAACAAAAATAAAAACTAAACTAATAAAAATTTAATAAACACAAAAAATAAAAAACAAAAAATATTTTTGGTGTCACAGAAAATCGATGCGCCGTATCCAACAGACAATGGATACGCCGTATCGACACAAGATAATATGCCGTATCCAACAGACAATGGATACGCCGTATTAGCTTTCTGTAACAGATTTTTCAAATTATATAATACTAAAAAAAATCACACAAACTAACAAAAAATTGTCGCAGAACGTCAATGCGCCGTATTCACAGACAAGAATACGCCGTATTGAAATCAGACAGATGCGCCGTATTCACAGACAAGAATACGCCGTATTGCCTTTCTGAGACAGAAACACAGAATGACAAAAACACACAGAAACTAACGAAAACAAATAAAAACTAAAATACCAATAAATCAAATTAAACAATCACTCCCCGGCAGCGGCGCCAAAAACTTGATGTGTTTTTTTTAGGTCTATAATAAACTACCAAGTTTTAAATTTATTTATTGCCGAACTAACCTATAGACTCTAAACACTCACGAGCAGTGTACCCGATCAATGTAGATAGTTTTTAGGTAAGCAAGGGTCGTTCACTAGGAGCGAAGCTAAAGTGATCTAAAGGTATTCTAATTACTAAACTAACTAACCTAGAAAGCAAGTAAATATTTTTGGGGTTTTAGCCTGAGAGGCTATCACGATTTTGTGTGTTTAATTAAACTAAATACGAGAAAATAAATATTAAACTAATTAAAAGCAAATTAAAGATAGATGAAGATAGATAGGAAGAACGGGTTAGCCACGTCTAATCCATTTTATAGTTATACATGCTTATGTCTACTTGTTTTAATTCATTCAATTGTTTTGTCGCCAATCCGATTATTAATCCTGTCACGATTAAATAACCTACCATCGTGGTGGGAAAGAGGACATGATCATAGTGACTCGTCTAGCATCAATACTAACTTATTGCTTTAAACCATCTAACCTAGTTCGGTATTACACGCTACTAGTCCTATTAGGTTGTAGACACGTTCCGTTTATGCCAAACAATGATTCCTAATAGAGATTCGGGTTAACACGCATATAACTCAACTTAAGCAACCACAATTACAGGTAGTTAAGTCACATCAATTAAAGTTATAAGGATCATAACCTAGTTACATAGACTTCTACTAGTTATAAGCAATAAACGAGTTTTTATCGACAAGCACCCAATCCAATAACAAAGAAAACACATCGACAAAATCATAAAAACTAATAAAACTTCATAAACATGGCTAACACCTAAGGGTGTTAGCCCATAATCTCAGTAACAATACACAATGTTTGAATCATAGCATAAAAGATAGAAATCATAATGAAAACTACACGCTAACCGAATGATTAAACAAAGTTAATTAGCTTGAGATGTTCTTCGTGGATGGAATGGATCTTCAATATAGTCTTCTACTGTTTTGGGACGTTTACAGACGCCTGGGAATGATCCCGAGGGTCCCCAATGATGCCCTAATTCGTTAATGAGTTCGGTATTTATAGATTCTGAAATCTGGGTCGATACAGCGCATCTAGAGAGTTAGATGCGCCGCATCTATAAGTAAACGTAGCCTCCAAGTCTGAAACTGACCCGATATGGCGCATCTATAAATCTGATATGGAGCATCTCCCAATACGGCGCATCTAAAGACCCGATGCGCCGCATCTCCTTCAGATACAGGTAGATCTCCTTTTTCTCTTTCCGTGGCCGCTTGAATCAACTAAAACGGAGTCCGGATGAAGATTTTATGTCCAAAATACGAAAGCATCTTCAAGTGTCGACTTGTAATCTTGACTTCATCATTAAGCTTCTAATCTCCACTTGATTTCTTGGTAAGGATTGTGTATGGCCGATACGGCGCATCGGATTGGTCCGATGCGGCGTATCTGGAGTAGAACAAGTTGGTTCTTCTTCGTTGACCAAAGTTTCATATGCGACGCATGATAAAATCAGATGCGGCGCATGCTTCAAAGTCAGGCAATGGTCTTTGATTCGTCTAAGTCTTTATGTACGACATATCTATCAAGAATGATACGGCGCATCTTCCTTCAGTTCAGTAGACTTTTCCAACTTGATTCATTTTGCTCCAATTTCCGTCCGAAATCATTAACTTTCACCTAATGCTTGTTTATAACTTAGAATTACAAAAGTAAACGATTATGTATCAATTCTCATATAAAGTGATATAAAACAAGTCATTAATATAGGATAAATGATGCTAATAATATGTCGTTATTTGATGTCATCAATGACATAGAATCTAAGTACAAAGAATACTATATTAAGGTCCAAGCATATAGTAGTGCAGTTAAAACCTTAGAAAAGCAGAAAGCTTGGTACCAAGCCAATCAGGTAGCATATGAAGAGAAAATTAAGGTTCTACAAAGAGAATTAGAATTCACCACTAATGAGCTTAAATATTCTGAAAAAGAAAATCCTAATCTAAAATTAGAAAATCAAGAATCAGCTAGATACTGAATTGGCTAGACATAATGCATGGCAAGAATCAGCTAAAAACCTAGTCAAACTAAATAACAATACTCAGTCTGTAAGGTGTAAGAGGGGTTTGGGATATGATGTTGGGCCAGATGATATTTATGACCCTAGTGACCCAAGTATATTTGACCCTACCCCTAAGGAGCCAAATTACCAAATTCCTGTAAAGTATGTAAAGGAAGGAGGAATGAATGCAGTTCCTCCACCTATCAGAGGAGTTTTTATGCCTACCCCTGTCCACTCTCTCTCTCTCTGACATAGACTTGGAAGAATCATACATGTCCTATGGGAAAAAGTCAAAGGACTCATCTGATTCTGATGATTTTGTCTCTTGTTCTGCAAGTAACAAGTCTTCTGAATCTAAGTTCACAGACTTTATCTCATGTGATTCAAGTGATGAGTCACCCACATCCAAGTCTGATGACTTCTCACCAAAAGTAGCTAGTATGGAATCCAATTCAAAGAAATCTACATTTGATGACATCCCTTTTAGTCCTGTTAAAAACAATTGTTCTTCTGATTCTGGTTCTGAGAAGGTTGTGTGTCATAAGAGATGTCAGGTTAAGAAGAAATCGATTAAGAAGAAATCATGTTTTGTGTGTGGTAGTTATTCTCACCTAATCAAGGACTGTGATTTCTATGAAAACAAAATGGGTGTTAGACAAAAGCAAACTAGGTCTGTGTGGAAAAATGTAGAAAAGATACCCCCATATGTGCCTAAAACAGCTGCATTTTCTGGTGGTAATGCAAAACAACCATTAGCCATTGCTGCTGGTAGGCATTTCAAACCTGCAGCCATTCCTGCGGGTGAGCCTGTTTCAGCTGGTAGATCTAATTCTGCTGGTTGGAAAAGGAATGTTACTAGGCCATTTAACAGACCTACAAGCTCCTATTTTCAAAATGGTTATAGGCCTGCCTATTATGATCCAATGTATATGGGGGGAATGGCTTACTCTCCATGGTTTCCTTGGTGCTAGTTTTGAGGGGAGGCATTAGTCTAAGGGGAGGCTAATGCTTGTAATTTTGTTTTGTATCTCTTGCTTTTATGTTTTACTTTTTATGTTTACTAACTTTGTTTTGCAGGTTTTAGTATGTTTTGTAAACTAACTTTGTTTTGCAGTTCACTAAATCACAATATTTGTTGGAATATAATAAAAGATAATTCTTTAATTCATCATCATAAAGTGCTTACATTCAAATTCAAAAGAGAAAAGCTTCACATCATGAAACAAACCAGACAACAGTCAACAGTCACAAGGACCTCACACCTGCACCTCAGACAACAATAAACTAGACAAAAGACATCAAACTCAAGAACCAAACACCCAGACCTTAGCACCCTTCCCTAACCCAACCACCTATTCCATCTTCCCTTTCCCCTTGCCTTCATAATCAGGCATCACCTTTCTCACTCCTCTGTCACTAATATCTCCATATAACCTTGGATCTGCATGGGCCAACACTACAGGAATTGGCTGACTTGGCCTAGGTGGTGGCTGACTTGACCTAGGGGATGGATGACTTGGCCTAGGAAGTGGCTGACTTGCCCTAGGGTGTGATCTAGGGAATGGGTGGCTTGGCCTTGGCACTGAAACTTGGTAGAAGGCAGCCACAGTTTTCTCCATCATCTTTGTTAGCTTAGCTGAAATGGGACAGTTTGGTGGATAAGTCTCCTGATGAAGCAAAATGTGTACCGCTTTTAGGGGGTCATTTAAGCCCTAAATCGTATATATTTGATCAAATATTGCCCTAAATCATTCCTTTTGTCATTTTAGGTACTTTCAAGAAGAAATCTGGAAAAGGAAGCATTTTGGACGTTTTTGGAGCATAAGAGTGAAGAAAACGACAAAGTCTCAAAATCGGCTGGAAAAGTACCTTTGACGGCGTCAGGGATTGTTCTAGACGGCGTCATGGCTTGGCAAAAGAGGTGGATATGAAAAATACACGTGACGCGCCAGAGAGTTTTGCAATGGAAAGTCTGACGGCGTCACTCGTTAAGGTGATCAAGGCCATCACGGTTTAAGTTAAAGAGAGACGGCGTCAAGCTCATTTCTGACGGCGTCAACCTTTGATAGGCCAGAGCGGATTTTTGAGGACTAAAGAAGGACGGCGTCAGGAAGACCATCCGGGAACCCTAGCCGCGGCGAGGTGACGGCGTCAAGATCTACAACGTGACGCCGTCAGCCACTAAGTTCTATATATAGTTTTGCAATTTTTTGTCATTAGTGTGCAACTTTGTGAGGAGAAACCCTAAGACGAATTTCTGCCATTTTTAAGGGTTTTTATACCCTTGGATCTCCCATGTTTAATTGAAGATAAGTAATCATTTAATCAATCAATATGTCTATGTGTTGTTTGATTATATCTTGTTCTTGTCTTTTAATTAACATGCTAGGCTAGATTTATCTTGTGTTTGCTTAGATCTAATGAAACCTAACTATTGATTATTGGTTATTAGTGTGTTATTAATTGTATTGGATGATTGTTTATCGATATTAGGCTTAAGAAAACTGGCTAACCTCCTATTCGGTAACTTTCTTGACCGTCTTAAGAAACATGAACCAATGCGTACTAAGGTTTTTATGGTTGTATTTAATGCATGAGCGAATTCTAGTGATCCCATGTTAGGAGCTTCTTAGCCGGCTCGACATAGGAGTGAAGTAGGAGCTTGTAGAGTTGGGGAAGTACGTACGCCACCACACGATTGGTATTAAGGAATACACCCGTCATCCACGCAATTAATACACACTAATCAACCGGTAAAAGATAGTTAGGGAGTAAGGAAATCTAAGTAAACACATTTCTCTCCATATAAGTTTCACAACATTTTCATTTTCAGTTATTTTATTTTATTTGCATTTGTAGTTATTTGGGTTAGTTGACTAGCAACTAATTCCACCTACTCCTTCAAACCCAAGATTTTACTTGCTTTCATAAAAATATAAAAATACAAAAAGAATCTTCCCTCACCCTTAGACCTATTAGAGTAGTTTTTCAATCCTAACGACACTATTCCCCTAGAGAACGATCAATCCCCCGGTACTTGCCACTTCACTATACTACATCGGTCAGGTACACTGCCTGGTGGGGATTGCAAGCCTCTTGAGATCCCTCGAGAGGTAAAACCTGTTGTAAGGTCGCAAAACCACGCATCAAGTTTTTGGCGCCACTGCCGGGGAATAGTTATTGTTTAGGTTGAATTTTTATTTTATTAGGTCTACTCACTAGATTCCTTTCTAGTGAGATTTTTATTTTATTTTTCTAGGATTTCTTTGTTCTATCTTTTTTCTTCGTTTCTTTGTTCGTAACCATTACCATCCGACATCATGGAAGGTGGTAATATCCTCGATCCCAACAACCCACCACCACAACAACACCCACCTCCTAGAGCCCGTACCTTAGGAGACTACTCCTGTCCTAGCCACCATGGCTATCGAAACACCATTGAGCTCACTCAAGGAGCCAATGTCACTCCCTTGCGATCCGACACCATCCGGTTGGTGCTAAGCGGATGCGCATTCCATGGACTTCGTTCCGAAGATCCTAATCAACATCTCAAGGACTTTCTCAAAATTGTTGATTCCATAGACCTTGATGTTGCCACTCGAGAGACGACCCGACTGCGTCTCTTTCAATTCTCTCTGCGGGACCAAGCTAGTCAATGGCTAGAGCGTCTACCCGCAGGATCCATCACCTCTTGGGATGATCTCACCACTCGTTTCCTTGCTCAGTTTTTCCCACCAGGAAGAACTACCAAGCTAAGGAATGATATCTTGATGTTCCAACAACGTCAAGGCGAAACCCTCTACGAGGCATGGACTCGATTCAAGGACTTACTCCAAAAAGTCCCTCACCATGGCATAGAACTTTGGCTCCAAGTCCAAATCTTCTATGACCATATCAATCTCCCCACGAGGCAAACCATTGACCAATCGGCCGGTGGTAAGCTACGTGATCTAAGTGCGGAACAATCATGGGCTCTCCTAGAAGATCTTGCTCTTTATGACAACGAAAGTTGGAGTGATCCCCGTGATTTGAATAAAACGGTCAAGGCAATATCTTTGCCTTCGAACAATTCAAGCACTTCCGACCGTAGGATCATAGAACTTGAAGACCAAGTCAAGTTTCTTATGAAATCCTACGAGGCTCCTAAACCTTCAAGCCAAGTGAACAAAATCATTTCTTCATGTGAATTATGTAGTGGTCCCCACGACACTCGTGATTGCGTGGAACTCCCCGAACAAGCTTTTGCGGACTACGCATCCTCGCGTACCGACGGAGCGGGAGACAAGTGGTACACTTTCAAACCCGAGCCAAACCCCTACGGTGATTCATACAACCCCTCATGGAAAAATCACCCAAACCTTAGGTGGAAACAAAACCAAAACACACAACAAACCAATTCTTCCAACCCACCTAATCATTTCCAATCAAGCGGTTCCAACTCGAACCGTACTTTCAATAACAATCCTTCCAACAATTATGGTAGTACCAATAACTTTGAAGGATTGATGTCCCAATTTATGGCATCTCAAGAAGCTCGTTTGGCCAAGTTTGAAGCCGATTTCAAACAAAAACAAAGCGAGATGACCAATAAGATTGACACTTTGTTGAAAGCCCTCAATGACCGAGAAATGGGAGCACTCCCTAGCAACACAGTCAAGAACCCAAAACTAAACGTCAACGCCATCTCGTCAGTTTCGTCCCCTAGTTCTTGTCCACAATATTATTCGGTCAATTCCATGAGCTCGTGTTTCAAACAAACCCAAGTCGTTCAAAATGACCAAGAAGTTATGATATCCAAATTGGTCAACAACATTGTTGAGACACCTCCCACTCAAAACCTTGACAATGAATTCAAGGAGCTCCACCTTGAAAGTCCGGTTATTGATGTGTTGGATGAGAAGAAGCTCAAGTTGGGCGAAAAAGGGACCGCCTTTGTTCAAAATAAGCTACCTAAGAAGTTAGATGATCCGGGCTTATTTGTTCTACCTTGCAAGATCGGTAATTCGGAGGCTTATGACACATTAGCCGATCTTGGATCAAGCCTTAACCTACTTCCGTTACCTCTCTACACCTCTCTAAAACTAGGAAAACTTGAAGAAACTGAGGTGATAATAGGCTTAGCGGATGGGAGTGTTGCTTACCCGGTTGGAGTAGTCAAAGACGTGTTAGTACACATTGGAAAACTAACCATTTTAGCCGATTTCCACGTCCTTGATATGGTTAGCGACCCTACATGCCCCTTGTTGATAGGTAGAGGATTTTTGGCGACCGCTAGTGCTATGATTGATTGTAAGGAATCTAAGATAGCGGTAGGAGAAGGTGATACTTGGTCAGTCTATGATGTGAAGAAACATGCCTATGATACTAGTGAGGAACCAACACCCCATTGGTTAGAATTAAATAGGAGACCATCTAGATATGGACCTTGGATCGATAGAGACTTCATAGGACCCCAACGCCCATTTTACCTAGAAGAGGACTTTGTGAACCGAACACATACGGTAGAGCAACTCTTGGCTAGGGACACCAAATTGGATCCATTTGAAGACCCTCTAGTTTTTAGGAAGATGATTGATTTCCTAGGAGTTTTGCTAATTAACCTAGGGATGAATAAGTGGACTTGTGAGGACGATGATCATAAGTGAGATTGGGACAAACCACCCAAAGATGGAGATGGGTCATGGCATATTAAGATGACATTGTATGACCCGGATGGAGAGAAGTTTGAAAAGATATATTGTACTAAGCGGACCAATAGGAAACTTCAATCCAAGCTTAACCCTAAAGACGTCCTCGATGACGAACTCACTTACATAGGGTAGAAGGACTTTGAGTCTAGCTACAAGACTCGTTAATAAAGAAAAGCGCTTCTTGGGAGGCAACCCAAGCTTTATTTGCTTTGTGTGTTTATTTGTTTGTTTGTTTGATTTTATTTGCTTCCGTATGTATGTTTAATTTTTATTATTATTGATTCATGTTCAAAACTAAATTGTGAAAATGCTTTATCTTGTTTTTAACTTCGTCTTAACTACATATAAAGGTATTTTGCAAAAGTTAAGTGTAAGGGAAATCCAAATCAGTTTATTAGAACAAATGAACATGAATCATAACAATATTAAATTAACATACATATTAGTTATTGTTTGAGTCAAATGCTTGTATCGAGTCATAATGATGTTTTGCAGGAATTCCAGGAAGTAAGGTATAGGTTTTTCCAAAAATTTTCCGGAAACGTAACATGAGAATTCTGTCAGATCATTTCTGACGGCGTCAGGATTTACAACCTGACGGCGTCAGGTTTTAATTTTCTGAAATTTTTGAAAGTTTTGTTTTCATAAAAAGTTTTTATTAAATCTCTAACTTATAAACTCCAGGAATCTGCAAAATAATCATTCCACAAGCATTATATCCTTATATAGAATTTATCCCGCCAATGTTATGCAGGTTTTCGTGTTTGTTTTCTTAGGTTTAACAGGTTATTTTGGACAAGGAGATGTATGTGGAATCAAGCTTTTGGCGATGCATTAGTCTTGAAGCTTCTACATTTTATTGGAAGAAGATCTAACCATGTTACCTCTTTATCCACCGAACGAATCAGGGGAGTATTTGATTTCATTCGTTTACCTTATTTACTTTTACATCTTGTTATTTGAACATTGGGGACAATGTTCATCTTAAGTGTAAGGGGAGGGTAAATGATGATACCTTAGAGAATACAAGTGCACTTGATTTTTGTTTGTTTAATAGTAGATGTGTAATAAAACTGAGAGAAATACCTGTTAGGGCAATTTTAGTGCCAAATTTAAAATTTTTTACAACATACAGGAGTGAAACTTTGATCTTAATGAGCGTCTCACGGATAGGAGTTATATGACTAGCACAAAACCGTACCACTAAAAAAAATTTCCACCCCCAAATATGTGAGGTTCGCCCCTAGAATTGGTAGGAAAAGCATTTATGCTATGATGTGTGTACCGGTAGCACTTAGATTCTAGAACTTGCGTTAGGACCATTCCGAGGCCACAAGTGAGACTACATTCGTGTAGTTAGATTTACTACATGATAAGAGGCATTAGGATTAACCCATTGTTTTACACATGTGTTTTTGTTATAATTACGTTGGCTACATTGGTCAAGTAATTCTCCCATACCCTTTGCGTTGTACTCATTTTTAGTACACGATACCCCTAGTACACCCCTCAGAGCCTATCTTTTCGTTTTGACCTTTAAGCATTTTACTTAAAGGAAGAATTTGTTACACCCCACTTAAATGTACACCCAAATCGCCTTAGCCTACCTTGTATGCACTCATTTTTAGTGCATTATTGTGACAACATTTGTTTAAACCCCAAGTTAATTATCTAATTGATTACATGGTTGCTAAGTCGAGTCATATCCTTGTACATATTGTTTTGGGACGATTGGGACTCATGGGTAAAGTACTATTATAATGGAGTAATGGGGAAGAACAACATTATTACCCCCATACGTGCTAAATATTTTAAAAAAAAAAAGTACTCCAAGTGTTTCGATTATCTTAATTCGAGTCATTAGAATAGTTATTTGTAAAGTTATGTAAAAGTTCAAGTATAAGGGGAATGCAACGCCCCTATAATGTATTATTTTGGATGGTAGGGCAAGAGTGTATGAAAAAAAAAAAAAAAAAAAAAAAAAAAAAAGAAAAAAAATCGAAAAAATCAAGAAAAATACAAAAAAAATGAGAAAAAGAAAAGTAGAAAAAACATACGGACTACCATCCCGTTTCATTTTATGTTTATTTTATGTTTTTGTTATTTTGTTTTTAGCTTAAGTCGAGTCTAGTCTTGGCTTAGCAACGCCATATTGTACATGTAATTAATCAAGATCTTTAACTCGCCACCAGTAAAATATCCCTTGTCCAATAAAACCGTGTTTATCATATCCCTACACCTCACGTTATAACCCATGTAAAAGCCCTCTTTGATAGTTTATCTTAGGTGCTTACGCCTAGTGGAGAAGGTTTTTGATCCTTTCCCAAGCCTATGGTAATCTATTTGCTATGACAGGTAGTGAGAGATATTATCCGTTTTCATTTATGAGATATACTTTTATGACACCTGAGAGATGTGAGTATCTAAACACTACTTGTGAGGTGCTAGTTTGTAATCTCCGTGCTTATTATGATTAAAGTGGAACGACTATTTGTTGTAATTACTTTTATATTAGCATTAAATGACCCCTAACTTGTATCTTGATTAGAATAAAAGCGCATTTGCTTGAGGACAAGCAAATCTCAAGTGTAAGGGTATTTGATGAAGCAAAAAGTGTACCACTTTTAGGGGGTCATTTAAGCCCTAAATCGTATTTATTTGATCAAATATTGCCCTAAATCATTCCTTTTTTCATTTTAGGTACTTTGAAGAAGAAATCTGGAAAAGGAAGCATTTTGGACGTTTTTGGAGCATAAGAGTGAAGAAAACGACAAAGTCTCAAAATCGGCTGGAAAAGTACCTTTGACGGCGTCATGGATTGTTCTAGACGGCGTCATGGCTTGGCAAAAGAGGTAGATATGAAAAATACACGTGACGCGCCAGAGAGTTTTGCAATGGAAAGTCTGACGGCGTCACCCTTTAAGGTGATCAAGGCCATCACGGTTTAAGTTAAAGAGAGACGGCGTCAAGCTCATTTCTGACGGCGTCAACCTTTGATAGGCCAGAGCGTATTTTGGAGGACTAAAGAGGGACGGCGTCAGGAAGACCATCCGGGAACCCTAGCCGCGGCGAGGTGACGGCGTCAAGATCTACAATGTGACGCCGTCAGCCACTAAGTTCTATATATAGTTTTGCAATTTTTTGTCATTAGTGTGCAACTTTGTGAGGAGAAACCCTAAGACGAATTTCTGCCATTTTTAAGGGTTTTTATACCCTTGGATCTCCCATGTTTAATTGAAGATAAGTAATCATTTAATCAATCAATATGTCTATGTTTTGTTTGATTATATCTTGTTCTTGTCTTTTAATTAACATGCTAGGCTAGATTTATCTTGTGTTTGCTTAGATCTAATGAAACCTAACTATTGATTATTGGTTATTAGTGTGTTATTAATTGTATTGGATGATTGTTTATCGATGTTAGGCTTAAGAAAACTGGCTAACCTCCTATTTGGTAACTTGCTTGAACGTCTTAAGAAACATGAACCAATGCGTACTAAGGTTTTTATGGTTGTATTTAATGCATGAGCGAATTCTAGTGATCCCATGTTAGGAGCTTCTTAGCCGGCTCGACATAGGAGTGAAGTAGGAGCTTGTAGAGTTGGGGAAGTACGTACGCCACCCCACGATTGGTATTAAGGAATACACCCGTCATCCACGCAATTAATACACACTAATCAACCGGTAAAAGATAGTTAGGGAGTAAGGAAATCTAAGTAAACACATTTCTCTCCATATAAGTTTCACAACATTTTCATTTTCAGTTTTTTATTTTATTTGCATTTGTAGTTATTTGGGTTAGTTGACAAGCAACTAATTCCGCCCACTCCTTCAAACCCGAGATTTTACTTGCTTTCATAAAAATATAAAAATAAACAAGAATCTTCCCTCACCCTTAGACCTATTAGAGTAGTTTTTCAATCCTAACGACACTATTCCCCTAGAGAACGATCAATCCCCCGGTACTTGCCACTTCACTATACTACATCGGTCAGGTACACTGCCTGTTGGGGATTGCAAGCCTCTTGAGATCCCTCGAGATGTAAAACCTGTTGTAAGGTCGCAAAACCACGTATCATCTCCCATTCACCTTGGTAGTAAGTCAAGCTCTTTGGCCAGGATGAGGGATCACCATCAGAGCTAGAATCTTCAGCATCAAATGGGGGAGATGATGGTTCCTCAGCTTTTGCTTTTCCTTTGATTTTGCTGCTGGTACTGGTGCTAGTGGAATATGTGGGTGGAAAATAATTCTTCCATCCCTCTGATGATTCTGAAGATTCAGAGGATGAATCAGAAATGTTTATAATGTCAGGGTTTGATGAACTCATTATGTGTGATTTATTGTGAATTAGGGTTTGATGAATGAGATATGGTTGTGTTGATGTTTCAAGGGGTTATATAGACTTAAGGGGAGGTTAATGAAATTAAATTTTGGGTTGGTTTGGAGTTAATTGGGGATTTGACGTTAGTCAAACAGCAGCTCATTGCTGCTGGTTGACCAGCTCATTGCTGCCGGTTGACCCACCGTTGCTGCTGGTAATGTATTTTGGTCAAAGATACTCTATTCCCACTGTTTGACCATCTGGTTACCTCTGGTTGACTTCATTGCTGCGGATATTGAAGTATTTGAGGAATTTATTTTGGGATTAAATTAAATTCAAATTGGTCAAAGGTTCCGCGAAGATTATGCAATTTAAGCTGCTAAATTGGGAAACTGTATTCACGACCTAAATATCAAATTCCTCACCCAAAATAACTTCACTCTCTCAAATCAATTGCATTTCTTCTCATTTCCACATCTCATTCCCTGATTCAACTCTATGGCAGCCCTTTAATACAAAGAAGATCACAATAAAGTTGGTTATCTTGAATCTTCACCTAGAAGCGAAGGGTATGATGTCATCCTTGCCTTTTTAAGAGGGTCTTCTCTTCGACATGCCATTACTCATTGCCCAATAGTGGTATATGATTCTCTGGTTCGACAATTTTGGGGTACTGCTGTTGTTCGTACGATTGTAGGAAGACCTCAGGAGATAGTTGCTACGATTGATGGGCAAGAACACACTATTACTGAGGAGTCTATTCGAGTTCATCTTCAGCTTAATGATGAGAATGGGCTGTATATCTTCTCTGAACAGCAGATTCTGGAAGGGATGGAAGCAATAGGGTATCCAATTGCTGGTACTTTTACATTTTTCAAGAATAAGGTTTCGCCTCAATGGAGGTTTCTAATTCACACCTTGTTGCAATGCCTTAGTGTTAAGTCTGGTGGGTGGGATCAATTTGCTAGTCCCATTGCCTCTGCCCTTATTTGTATGTCCACTGGGAGGGTTTACAATTGGTCTAAATACATTTTTGAGGGAATGATAGGGAATATACTCAATGTCAAAAACAAATTCCTCATGTACCCTAGATTCTTACAAATAATTCTAGGTGTTCAGACCACTGACCCCTTACCTAGGAATATGGGTAGGTTGACTGCTAAGTTGTTTGCAACTATGAAGACTAAATTTGTGGGAGACCATCGGCCCCTTTTACCAGCTATGTTGCCTGGTGGGGCTGAACCTGCTGGTGCAGCTGATGCTGCTGGTGGTGCAGCAGTCAATGCTGCTGATGCTAATCCACCTATTCCTGCTGGTACTGCGGCATCAGATGCTGCTGGTGCAAGTGCATCTAATGCTTCTGAAGCCCAGTTCTCACCATCTTCCAGGGTTCCCTCACCTCACCCTATTGACCAAGATGAACATTTTGTTTCAGTTGAGCCTAGTGTCCAGACCACACCTGTAGTGCCTCATGTTGACCAACCAACACCCTCAGTTATGCCCTCTGTTGATATTACTTCCTCTTCCAGGCTTTCAACTCCTAGTCCTACTAGGCAACCTTTTAGTGATGACACCCATACTGGTGGAGAATTTCATGTATCTCCACCTAGATCCAATGAAGCTCCTAACACCTCAGGCATTCCTGATGGTGGAGCTGAGGATGCTGCTGATCTCACTTCTATGTCCAAGGTACTTGACAGGTATAAGCAAAAAATTGCAGATTTGGAATCTGAGTTACAGGACACCAAAAAGGAGCTTGGAGACAAGGTAAATGCTTTGGATAAGGAACTGAAGGAAACAAAAGAGACTTTTGATGATACAATCCATAAGTTGGTTGATAGAGTTGAACATTTGGAAGATCAGTTAAAGAGCAAGAAAAGAAAAGTTGTGCTCTCTGACTCTGAAGAGGGTCAGGCTACTTTGAATTTGGATCCTCTTCAATTGTTGGCCAATGCAACTTTGGAACTTTCCACCAAGTCTCCAATCATTGGTACAAGGAGGAGGTACAAAAGGAGACTAGTGAAGAAGTCTGATGTGGATGGTGTATCTAGTAGTGCAGCTCATACTGCTGATTCTTCTCTTCATATTGCTGCTGCTACTTCTTCTGGTAATGAAGAACCTTCTGTTGGTCTTAAGTCTACTGGTGTTGCTGCTGGTAGCTTTGTCAATGCTGCTGGCAGTGTTTCTGTTGATGCTGGTAGTTTGGCTGCAGTTACTGTTGCTTCTCAAGTTGTTCTTCCTTCTGACAAGATTATTCCTGCTGCTGAGACTGGTAATACTAGTGGTAAGGATCCTGTGAAGGAAGCTCTTGCCTCTCCCCAAGAAAAGGAACAAGTTCAGAATGTTCAGGCAGTTCAAACTGCTGATACAGAGCATGATGCAGAGCTAGCACGAAAGGCACATGAAGAGGAATTAGCTGCTGCACAAGCTGTACAAGATCAGATCAATAACGATGGGGAGTTTGCAAGGAAGATGTCTGAAGAGCTAAACAGGGATATTGCTGACTTTATGAGTAACACCAGAACTGATGATTTCAATCCTGCAGAATTTAATGAGCAACTTCAATATTTATTGGATTCAGACTTGATTATCAAGGCCCATGCTGCAATGCTTGTAAAAGATCCTGACTTAGAAAAAGAAGACAAGTCAGAGGAGTTAGTGGCATTCATTTTGAAGAAAAACATGAAAACAACTTGGAATGACTTGATGAATCAAATTCGAGAAAGGCAAAAGTATGGGTATAAGACAATGTTGCCTACAAGAGCAGATAATGTGAAGTTTATGCAGCACTATTTGACAGGTCAAACATCTATCAAGTTGAAGGACTTGAAAGACTGGACATATGCTGCTCTTGAAACGAAGTTCTTTGACACGTATGCCAGGGACAATACTCCAATCAGAGATGATAAACTCAAACGCAAGAGAAGAGCATCACAAGCCTTAGAGTCTGATGTTTCAAAGAGATTGAAGTCTGGTGAAGCTTTGACTGATGAGCAGGTTAAACAAATGATGGTAATAGTTCCAGGGCAAACACTGATCCTGCCTTTGAAAGTTAGATATCCTATCCTTGACTGGGAAGTGTTCACTGATGGAAGGATGCAGGGTTGGGAAATTATGAGGGTTGGTGGTATATCTGAGAAATACAAGCTATTTGAAGATCTCCTCACAGGTTTTGATAGAGAGGATCTTAATCAGCTATGGTTTTTGGTCAAAGAGAAATTCAAGGATCAAGATCCTACTCAAGATAAGGATAAAGAGCTATGGGTTCAGCTTAAAAGGATTTATGATCCAGATGGTGGGGAGCCTATGTGGAGATTTCAGTCATAAATTAAAGATGTCTCTTGGAAACTCTTTGATTCATGTGGTGTCCATCGAGTGTCTACAAAGGATGGCATAGAGATTTTTATGCTGGTAGAAAAGGATTATCCACTTAGGCCTGCTGTTTTGTTGATGTTGGTGGCAACAAGGATGACAGTTGAAAGTGACTCTGAGATGGCCCATACCTTGTATAGAAAAATTTTTGACCTGGCTCAACAGGTGCTAGCTAGATCCAAGAGGTTTGCTTTGTGAGTTATTGTCCACCACTTGTTGCTGCTTAGGGATCCAGTGCTCATGCTTCTTGTTGTATATTTTTCTTTCTTTTTCTTTTTGTGTGTTAGTTTAAAAAAAAATCTTATGTATATTTTGTGTGCTAACTTGTTTGTTTTGAGTAACACCCTGCAGGTACAGTGTTGGTTCTTGAACCACACCTCAAATGGTATTCAACTCACCATGTCTCACAGACAAGAAAGAGTTGACTCACCATGAGGGTACGGCTCTGGTGTGATCCTCAAATCCGTTGATAGCTGTGATAGTTTGCTCAAAATTATTAGGGTACTTCAACTCACCCATGTTTCACAACTGAGAGTTGAAATGGTTTTCAATTCACCATAGATTTTACTCCTTTTGGGGTTTCCAAAGAATTGGCAAGCCCACATGTATATGGCTTGTGGTAAAGGCAGTTGGAAAACCATATTTGGTATTCAATTCACCAAAGGTTATCTTCAACCTAAGAATTGGCTAGTCCTGAGTAAACGGCTACAGGTAAAGACAAGTCAAATCCGTTTATAGTTGATGATTTACTAAAAATCATATGGTTATCAATGTACCATGGTCTTACACACCAAAACATTGGCTACTCCAGTAGTGATGGCTATTGGTAAAGAGACATCAAATCCATTAATTTTCAATGATTCACCTCTCACAGGAGTTAAGTTCATGGTAACATTGTCATATTAGCAGTCAAGATCAAGAAACTGGAACTTAACCTAGTCAAGTACCAGTTTAGGGGAGGATTGTTAGGAATTTTGGAATAATAGTTTATTTCCATTCCTGCTGGTAGTGCAGCTGGTTCCTGCTGGAAGTGATGAGAATAGTATGAAACTTAAAGTGATTTGATGTACACATTGTCATAGTAGCAGTCAAGATCAAATGAAGTTCATGGTAACCAGTTTAATTGGAGATGCTTTCCTGTTGCTGCTGGAAGTTTTGCTTTAAGATGTTGCTGCTGGTTACTTATTGATGTTGTTGCTCAAGTGCAATCCTCAGGCCCAAGTGTTCCAAGCTCAATCAAGAAACTGGAACTTAACCTAGTCAAGTACCAGTTTAGGGGAGGATTGTTAGGAATTTTGGAATAATAGTTTATTTCCATTCCTGCTGGTAGTGCAGCTGGTTCCTGCTGGTAGTTATCCATTGCTGCTGCAGTTGGTTCCTGCTGTTTAGTTTATTTTGTTTCTGCTGTTAGTAGTTATTTCTGCGGGTAGTAGTAATAGTTATCCCGTATGTTTAGAAATGTTTGTTAGATTTATTTTTAGAAGAGATCATGTATATCTCTTTACACGGTTTGTATGAGCTGTATTAGGGTTTCTTAGTCTATAAAAGAAACATGCAGCTAGGGTTTATGCACGCATTGAAAACATTATCTTTAGTTAATAAATGATCCAGAGGATCAAACCTTTGTTAATTACTTTCTTCTTTATATTCTTGTGTTTAGGTTCCGCATAGGCACAAGTCTTACACTTAGAGATTCTCCCAAACTGTTTGTGTTTACATAAACGGTTTAACCAAGCTCAAGCAATCAGGCACGATCCTACACCAGGTCCCTGACTCAATGTGTACTTCAGTGAAAAGAATCACTGAAACCTCAGGAACTAAGCCCAAGTTCCTGAAATGTTGGACTTCAGGAACTAAACCCAAGTTCCTGAACCCTTGAACCTCAGGAATTAAACCCAAATTCATGAACACTAGAACCATCAGTGACTAAACCCAAGTCCTGACAATCAGGTTCACTGAATGAAAAGTCATTCAGGGCCCTCAAGAGACATTAAATACCAACTTAAATGCTCTAAGTATCTAGTTAGTAAATGTCCGAGGTTGGTAACTGAATTCTTATTTAATATAAGAATATTTGTTCTTTTGCCTTTCTGGCTTCCACCTCTGGGCCCCCACATTCCCACTTGGCATTAAATGCCTCTCCAATCACATTACAGATATGTGATGACTCATCTCTGCAAATTACACTTTTGCATAACTGCTCAACTGTTCACCTTGACTATTGCGCCAAACTAGAGAAAGTGGAGTGGTGGCATTAAATGCGGATCCCAAAACATTTTATTCAAAATAGTTTCCAAAAATTCTTTTGAATAAATAAAATCCGCTTGATACCCAAATTACCCTCCACTTCACTTCCTTATAAATACCCCCATACAATTAAAACACACACATGTTTTTTAGAAATCTTAAGCAAAATTTTGCCCTTTTCTTTATAAAAAATAAATAAATAAATAAAATAAAAAATTAAAAAAACTAAATCTTGTGTGTGTGTTCTTAGCCTTTAGAAACCCAGAATCATTTGTTAACCCAGACCTACCAATACAAATGGCTTCTTCTAAAGCTATCATATGCGCCCCTAATGTGGAATTCACATTGGAGGGTGTAGACCTCACCAAGAACAATGTGGTAGGAAACTTTGCCTATCCACAAAAGTTCTATGCGTACAAGAATGTAGTGAAGTATCTTCAAAACTACTTTCTTGCTACGGCATTCACCAAGACCCCCTCAGTCATCTACCATGACTATTTGAGGGAATTCTGGTGTACTTCAGTGGCAACCAACCCTGAGGACACCAAAGAATCCATCATCACATTCACAGTGATGAATGGGAGAAGGACCCTCTCCCTGGATTACAAAACCTTCATCAAGGCCACTGGTCTTGATTTCGCTGAGGCCTTTGAGCCCAACCCTACTGACCAAGAGGTTAAAGCAGAATTGCTTTATCTAGGACCTCATGACCCTAAGCGTCCTACAATGGCCGCCGAAGCCTTATTGGAGAAGGCTCCAATAGTTAAAACCTGGTTCCACCCTATCTGGAGGATCCTGATGACCTTTATCATTCAGGTCCTTGGAGGGAATAAATCCTCCATGGAGCAGTTGAACTCATCACAACAATTGATGTTGTTCAGTCTCCTGGAGGGTAGAAAAATACATATCGGAGGAATAATCTTCCTTTCCTTGTTGCCAAGCTCTCAGGGAAATCTAGGCAAAGACTTATGTCTTATCCTAGGTTTATTTCCTGCGTGCTTCAGGACCTATTAGGTCCTAACTATGTTAGGTCTGATGTTGAAGGTTCAAAACCTGACGTCCTACATAAGACCAATTATACTAGTGGCATTCCTGAGGTACAACCCATTGCCCTGACTAACTACATGCTGGTGGTTATTCAGGGGGAGAACGCTGTTTCTCCAGTACCTTCACCTACAAAGAAGGTGAAGAAGACAAAGAAGAGTCAGTCCAGTAAGGTGGTTAGACCCAAACCACTCGTCACTGAGACTGATGCCTCAAACAACCCTAAACAAGGGTTAAACTTGGCTGAGACCTCTGAGACACCCGTCACTGAGCCCCTCTTGACCCAAAAACAAACGCCAACGGAGGATACTGAGAAATCATCCTCAGTATCCTCGAGCAAACCCTTTCCTCATGATTCCACTGACAAAAACAAGTCATTGGAGTCAGGAACCTCCACCCATTCACATCCCGATGAAGGCACTGATAAATCACACTCAGGGCCTGAGGGAGAACAGGGTCTTGAATCCTCGGTTGAGCAGCACTACTCAGCTGAGAAGGGGACCCACACCCAATCACATCCCGTTAATGTCCCTGAGAAATCACACTCAGGGTCTCAGGGAGTCAAGGACCCTGAATCCCCAAAAGGGCAGAACAACCCTGATGGGAAGGGGGTCCATCAATCATCACAAACAGTGCCTCATGATAGTTCTGAAAAACACCCATCAGGACTTGAAGGCGCTAAGGGGGACAAAGACTCAAAGGGATATAAACCACCCGCTGATACGGAACCCATAAACCCCTCAGGCGGATCCATTCTCTTGGGAACTGACCCCAAACACCAGGCTGAGAAATCAGTTATTATGGTTAGCCAGGCTGAGCAAACCCACTCAGTTTTTATGGCAGGGTCAGGACCTGGCCAAAACCAAGGCAAGTCTTCTTATGAAGAGGAGCCGGGTACCTTTTTGGAGATCGAGTCTATGGTGGATATTAAGGCTCTTCTTGATTCTGAAGATGATCTTAAGGAAGAGAGTGAGGAGGAAGTTTTTGAGGCAGGTGATGACATGGAGACTGATGCCCAACCTACTGAACAATCGCATCAGTCTTCTCCTCATGGTGAAGAATCTGAATCTCAGGCTGATCATTCTTCAGATTCTGAATCATCCTGCCCTCCTGAGCTCAAGAAGTATGACAACATTCTTCCTCTGACTGAAAGGCAATTGGTCAAGTTCCTACAAAAGGCCAACAATGCTCTCTTTACTGGGCTCACTGAATAATTGTTTGATCAACACACTGAAGTTGCTGTTCATTATGTCGATCTGAAGGAATCAGTGGAATCCTATCATGATGATGTTAATGAGCACAAGTCATCTATCTCCTTCTCCCTGACGAATCTTGATCATAATCTTAAGTTGTTCAACGAGTCTCTCACCGAAATACAAAATAGCGTTGAAACTATTCAAGCGTCAGTGAAAGATGACCCTGAGCTTAACAAGACAATTCTTCAGACTTCTGAGATCTACCAGCAATAATCTACTCAGCTGGCTGAGCTGGTAAACATGCTGACCTCCTCAAATCTTCAGGGACTCAGCTCTATAGTGGACTCCATCAGGTCTTCCCTAGGTCTTATGGAGTCCCACATGGCATCTTTGGCTAATTCTTCTTCTTCCATGGCTTGGACTCTTGGGCCAAGGATGACAGCACTAGAGGCTTCTCAGGATTCTCTTGAGGCTAAGGTCTCAACTCTTCAGAAGGACACCTCAGACATCAAATCAATGATGACTGAGATCTATCAGGCCTTCAAAGGTCAGGCTCCCTCAACTTCAGTGAGCACACCAACTTTTGCTCTCACCGAAGGTCAAGCAACAGTTGAGGGGGAGAGAGTCACTGAAGAAGAACAACCTGAACAACCTCCTTCTCACACTGAGGGGGGGGTTCCTGAGACAAACCCATCTTCATCCCACCAAGACAAAGGCAAAGGCATTCTAACAACCACTGAGCCTGAGTCTACAATCTTGGTGCCTGCTTCCTCTGAAAGAAGGCAAGACCCTGATGAGCCAGTCAGGGTCCCTTATGAGGTAAATGGAAAAATACTTCTTCTCACAAATGAGGAAATTCAGGCTCATATGGAGAAAGAGGAGGCAATGAAGAAGGCAGCTGAAGAAGAAAGGGCAAGCAAGGCTGCTCTTATTCAGGTGGTACACGAAGAGGCCAAAAAGATTGGGTTGCCTCCAAAAGTTGTCTCAGGAAGGAAAGGTGGGGAGACCTTCGTGAAAGCTCAGTCTGCTGAGATGTTGGCTCTCAGGGAGAAAAGGGAAGAAAGGTTAAAGAGAGCTGAAGAGATTAGGCAGAACATGATTGAGAGATATCAGTGGGTCATGACAAGCAGGTTGAAACCAGAACCAATCACTGATGTCAAGATTCATCGAAACACCAAGCCTGCCATTATTACTGTCTACAGAGGTGCTGACAAGAGAAACTTTGAGGTTCATAACCCCTTCAGATTCGCTGACTTCGGGATCACTGAATTGGATGAGTTGGGTCCAATAATAGCGAAAAAATCAAATGTTGTGGTCCCTGGTCTGTTGAAGTCCCTGAATCTAAGGTATGAAAGATTGGCAGCAACACCTCAGGAACTTGGTATTCCATCTCCTCTTCCTGCTTCAGCTGAACAACCTGCTCCCTCTCAGTCTTCCTCAAGAAAGAGAAAGAAGATTGAAGTTGAGCCTAAGATTAAGGTCCCTGGTCTGGATTGCAATAGAGCCCTCCCTGAAGGAGTTCCATTCAGGAACAACTTAGTCATCGAACAACCTGAAAGAGGTTTGTTCTTCACTGATGAGTTTGGAGACCCAGCCTTCCAAAGATGGAGTGATATTGACCAATCAGGAATCAAGGCAATGCTGGGTTTCCTCATGATGGCCTCACCAATAAAAAATACAGAGAATATGAGGTTCTGCCAAGACCTGAGAACAAAGATTCAAGAGCATCCTGGCCAGCATGAGCTAGAGTCCAAGAAGCCAAAGCTTGAAGCCCTAGGTTATAAGATCGACTGAATGAATCTGCCAACACCACCACTATCCTTGTACTATGTATAGTTTAGTTAGGACTTGTAATAATATTAATAAGATGATGTTTTTGTTATTTCAGTGTCCTTATTTACTTTCTAGTACATTCAGTATGAGCAGAAGTCATTAGCTCACTCATAACTGATCAAAAACACTTAAGCATAATTTATAACCAAATAGGGGGAGATTGTTGGGTCCTTCAGTACCCAAGAATCGATAAAACAAGATTTGAATACAAATTAAGCTAAGTGTAAATTAAACCGAAAACATTCCAAGTCACTGAGTGAACAGTCACTCAGTGAGTTACCTTCAAGATGCTCAGGACGAGTCTAAGAAGAAAGATTCACCACACAGTGAGGCGGTACTCACTGAAGTATTACTTGAGACGAAGAAGAAGGTAATGGATCAGTGAGCTTTAGACAAGAGCTCACTGAACCCAGTCTCCTCAACAACAACAACTGAAGACTGAAGACAAATGCCTGAAGAACCTAAAGCCTGAATAAAAGGCGGGAAAAGAGGGAAGGTTTTAAGAAGATAAGAACAAGTCTTATCGGGGTCAGACAAACCATCCCTCAAGTGGCCAAAAGTATAAGAAGTGTAAGGTCAGACACTCGAAGACTTATTGGCACAATCCTATTGGTTCTTGGAAATGAAAACTACTGTTGTAGTTGTCAGACACGCTTCCTATTTGTTTATCTAGTTTTAATCTTCAGTACTCTTGATCTGTTTGCCTATAAATAGCAAACAGATAGAGAAAAGTGGGTAAGGTATTCTTGTGCAATTAAAGATTAGACTTTCACAAATAACCCTTTTCTTCTACAAAGAGTAACGTATCCCTGAGATAGCTCAGTGGGTCGAATTGTTACCACTTAAGCATAGCTTGAGTTTAGATAGGAGACACCATATCTTGTCTATTCAATCCCAAGTGTTTGTTCCGCAAAACACTTGGGTAATAAATTCTTTGATTCATTTCTAATAAGAATTTAAACGTTGAAAATACTGTGTGTTTTTATATTAACGTTTCATTAACTGTTAGAAGTAATCATTAGATTGTATTAGTCATAAACACAAATAGATTAACTTTCTAGTTAATTCTAAGCGTATTAAGAGAACAACAGTTACTGACCCACAGGTTGTTATTACAGACCAGGACCCGTCGATGAAGCAAGCGATTGCTGATGTTTTCCCAAATACTCGTCACCATTTGTGTATGTGGCACATTATGCAGAAGCTCACGACTAAGGTATATTTAGATTAATTATGTATATATATTAATTTTATAATAATGATACACTAATATGCAACACTGATGCACTAATTTGTATGCAACACTGATGCACTAATATGCAACACTGATGCACTAATATGTAACACTGATGCACTTTTTTGTTTGAAGGTTGGTTCATCTATTTGTAAAAACTCAGATTTCAAGCGAAGGCTTTGTGAGATAGTTTGGAATGATCATGTCACACCCCCAGAAATTAGGTCCAGCGGAAGCATACATGCCACTGGGGTGCAACTCAATTGGTATCACAACACAAGTGCAGAAAACAGTTTTCACCTCAATCATTTAGATTAAAATTGTTTAACAAAAGTGTTGAATTTACATTGATAAAAGTAGTGCAGAAATAGGCCCTTAAAACAATTAAAATGGTCCCCAAATGAATATCAGAGTCTCCTATGACCATGCCATGCCCTGCCAAAATCCTCCTGTAGCGTACTATTGCTTAATACCTGAAAATACATGCTAAAAGTGTCAACACGAGGTTGGTGAGTTCATAGAGTTTAGTGAAAAATGAAATGCGTTTGAATGAAGATTTCCCAGCAAAGGCATTGTAAATCCACCCAGTTCCAAGCCCCGCCCATACAAGACTTGCAACCTGTGTGTTTACAACCCACTGCCAAATAAGACCTGGTTTATGTGAACGTCAAATGATTTATAACCACATATGATAAATGAACAATATATTCCCAATATATATATAGAGTTATTGACAACTAAATTTCAAGACACCAAAGCCTTAAGATTCTAGTTTGGGCATACCTTGACCTAACAGTCAAGTGGGGAAACTATGATCCGTTTGAAATATCAGTCAAGTGGGGAAACCACAATACGTTTGACATCACAGTCAAGTGGGGAAACCACAATACGTTTGACATGTCATTCAATTGGGGAAACCACAATACGTTTGACATACAGTCAAGTGGGGAAACCACAATACGTTTGACATCTCATTCAAGTGGGGAAACCACAATACGTTTGACATACAGTCACGTGGGGAAACCACCCGGACGGGGAGATCAATCCTAATAGATCTATCCACAACCATCGCGCTTAATGGGTCATAATATAGGCAAAATGAAATAGCTTAATGTACTGGTGTCCATAAGAAAAATGATCAAGGGTAAACAATGTGAACACAAAATACTTCCGAGCAACGACTCAAGTATTTTAACCAATCAATAATGTTTGAAAGACAACTCACGTTTCAAGCAAAACAAGCATGAAGTTTAAAAGTAAAACGAGCATAGAGTTGAATGAAAAACGAGCATGTATTCTCCCCCAAAACAGTTACAAAACAAGTAAAAGGAGGGGCTATGAAACTCACCTGGTGCGATAGCTACAATGAAAATAATGAATATGTTGAAATGAGGCACGATCTCTAAACGTAACCTAATATGAATGATAGGATCTAATGTAAGCAATGAAATGATGCTACACATGCAAATACGTATGTTAACGATACCACTCGTTAGTTTTGAAAATAACGTTTATCGCCGAAAAATACATTTTTGACGTCTCGTTAAGTTATAAACTACTTTTCGTGTAAATATGTTGAAACAATACTCCATGATCCTTGTTTGGTATTCTATCGCTAAAGAAAATGTTTTCGTCGCAATTTACTATTTTTCACAACTTGAAAATGTGCCCAAATGGCCTCGCAAAACTAGTCGCGAAATATTGTACGTTAAGTGTTAGCGGTCAAGCTCGACGCTTTTGAAAACCTTGTAACAACATCTAAATGTCGTTATATTTAACTTTTGATCATACGCGTCTTGATTGGATAGAAAATCGGCTATCAATGTTATGTCTTGTAAAAATACTAGTTTTTGACACTTAGAAAATATTTCTATTAGTGCTGTCAAAAATAAAGTAGAGTTCTTCGGATTCAAACGTGTATATCTCGGTCGTTATAAGCTCGTTTTCTATGTTCTTTATATCCACGGCTTCGTATAAACATGAGCTAACATAATCTCAGTAGGTCGGCTCCTCTAGATCACGTCTAAAGCCTCGTTTTGTCCCTTGAAGTTCGGAAAAACAGCAAGCTATTTTCAGAAATTTAGTTTTCGTCGTCAAACTTTGAAAAATCATAACTTTCTCGTCGTAAGTCGGTTTTTAGTGATTCAAGCGCCCACGGTTTCGTTTTTGAAAGTATTTTCTGAATATGAAGGCCAAAATATCCCCTGAGTTACTGAGTTTTCCAGATTTCACGATTTTGGACAGTAGGTTTTTATACTTGTTAAAAACACATTTTTCTAGTTCAATACTTGATCAAACTACTTCCAAACAACACCACAAACACTCCAATCCTACCATACACCTTCTTAGGGTGTCATGGGGTCCTAAACATCACCAACCTTGGTGGGTTTCATGAGATTGTTAATAAAAATTATAGATCTAGTGTTTAGGAAGAAAGATGAATAAAGTGGTATGTTTAACATAAGTAAGTTGCATTTTTAACTAACAACACATGAAAATACATAATCATATGGATCAAATGAAAGTATAACATGATCAAAAAGATGTTCTTGAACTTACTTGAAGATTATATGAGTTTGGATGAAAAAGGATCAAAACCTTGGAGTTTTTATTTCAAAACTCTAACAAGGAAGGTAAAAGGAACTAGTTTATCACTTGATCTTGGAAAAAATGATGGATTTTCTTCTTGATCTATGTTGAGCCGTGGGTTTGGAGCAAGAGGGAAGAAGAGAAAATTGATCTTTTTGCTTACTTGAATTGTTATAATTGTGTTTGTGTAAATGAAATAAAAATTAAAAGACTAGTAAGGCATTAATGAGCTTTTAAAGAATTTTGATTTATTAGGCTATGGACGAGAATAGAGGGGGGGGGGGCACATGTTAAAATGGAAGACATGAAGTGATGTAATTAAAGATGTTGTCTAATGTATTGTATGTATTAGTTTGTTAGTGTATACTTTAGGTGTTATCGGGTACCGAGTTAACTAGAAATAAATCATGACAAGGTAAAATAAAATACGACGAAGTTGTAAAAATTATAAAATCATATTCCTTGCAAGAATCGGGTGTTAGAATGATTATCGGATTGAAATATCGCAAGCCGACGGAGTTATAAGCTCCTAACGGAAAATATAGCAATTGGTTTAAAAACACCGGGTAAAATAATAATATAATCTCTATATCATTAAAATTAGTATGAAAATGTATTAGGATCATAGTCGGGAGTATTGGGTATAATGTTAATAGTAATGACTGAGTGGTAACGTTTAACAAATAAACGAACATACGTAAATGACAAACACACAAACCCGTGCATGACTTAATATGATAATGATGCTACTGATGATAAGCAGACTACTCTAGTCTGTATGAAGTGTCCTTACTGATGATGCATGAATACGCAGCTAAACCTTACCGATTACGCGCATTTGAATACTCGTAAACTTAGTTTATGAAAGGATGAACGATAAACATGAATAGTGATTTTCCTCTGGGAATGAATAGTGTTCCGTGAATAGTAAAATTTTTGAAAACTTCTCAAAGTCTCAAACTGACTTCAAAAATGATGAATAGTGAAATGATGAATAGTGATTGGTGAATAGTAACCCATGAATAGTAATTTCAAGATGAATAGTGAAATTTTGAAGCTTGAAAAAGGACCTAAAATTACGGGTTGTGACATAGTTTGGAATGATCAGATCTCACCTAATATATTTGAAGAGGAGTGGGCCAGTATTATTGCTGATTTTGACCTAAGTGAGAATAAGTGGTTGTCTGATATATATGAAATGAGGGTTAGATGGATTCCAGCTTTTCTCCGAGATGAAGACATGTCTGGACTAATGCCTACGACTTCACGGTCTGAATCTGAGAACCATTTTTTTGGAAGATTTACCACTCCACACCTTACGTTAGTTGAGTTTCTTAGCCACTTTGATAGTGCTATGGATTCCCAACGGTATTTACAGCGGAAGAATGACCATGAAACTCGTTATAAGACACCTGAATTCCGTACTGAATTGAAATTGGAGAGGGATGCTGCTGAGCTGTACACTTTGAGTGTGTTTTTTGATGTTCAAGATGAGCTTTTCTCTTCTATTACCCATTGCTTATCCGTCAACATTGAAAAGATTGGGTTGTTTGAAAAGTACTTTATTCGTGATACTGAGGTTAAAAAGTGGAAGGACAAGAATTCGTTTGAAGTTTATGAGGTATGTTTGGTTATAAATTGATGCACCTTTTATTCTATACTTAGATGCATTAATTTATATTATAATATTTATACATTTCTTATTATTTATTTTATTTATTATATTTATTTTTTTATTATTTTTATTTTTTTAATTTTTTGCAGGTGTTGTATTCTTCCTCTGATATGAGTGTCACTTGTTCGTGCAAGCGTTTTGACCTTTTTGGGCTTCTATGTCGTCATATTTTTTACGTTTTGAGGATGAACAATGTGCAAGATTTTCAAAGGAGTATGTTCTTGATAGGTGGTCGAAGACTCCGGATAGTATTTGTTTTGATGCTACTGTAAATGCTACTGAGACAAGTTCATGTTTTGATGTTCGTGCAATTCGTCAGATTGTTGAAGATACTGTTGATAGGTTGATGCCATTCAAAGACAAACTTGAGCTGTACCGTTTGCATTTGTTGGATTTAATGTCTTCAGCTCAACATGAGGTTCCTGTTGCTCTTAACAAGAATAAGGCGGACATTTTTTGTTCCATGCTTGGTGTCACTGAACCATCTGATGTTGAGATACAAGTTCCCAGGCAATCGAAGAACAAAGGTACTGGTTCCCACTCAAGATGGAAGAACATGGATGAAATATTACGCAAAGAGGCTGAAGCATCAAAAAAGAGAAGAACTTGCTTTACTTGTGGAAAAGCTGAAGGTCACAACTCTAGAACCTGCCCGTACAGGGACAGCATCAGTGGTAGCCGCAAAAGATCATCCCGTTCTACTCGTTCCGTAGATGTTGATTACCAGGAGTGATGCACCATTATGTTTCTGAGATGCAACTTTTATATACTTGATCAAACAAACATTATATTCCTTTATTTTTTTTATTTTTTAGGACTTGTGTTTGAATAATGAACTTCAGCAAAAAAAAAAGGTAAAACTTGTTTTGTCTGATGAGTAATTTGGATATTGGATTCTATGGAATTGTACTTTGAAGTTGAATTGTACTTTGAAGTTGATTTGGATTTATGGAATTTTATTTTTTTAGGTTTATATATGATTGTATTTTTTGATGCACCATTTTTTTATTATGTTAGCATAGATATGTTTTAATGGTTTCATTTGTTTATGGGTACTTAACTATTGATAAACTGAATGTGTTGGAAAAAAAAACTCACAGATGCATCAATCATTATTAATTTGATGCACCTTTTCCATAAATCTCATATGCATCAGTTCTCATAACTTTGATGCATCTTTTCCTTTCATACGTAAACCTATATAATTCATAAACATAATATGAATCATTTGTACATCAAAAGGATAATAGCATTTCTTTCACATAATCCTAGTATTTTGCTACATAATATTGTTTGCATACACATCATGCATTTTGCAGCAACATATTAGTTGTCTGCTTGATCAAATTTTTTTACATCATAATGTTTGGAAATTAAGTAAATCTAGTTCAAATGTAAGCTTATTACATCATATTGTTTTCTGGGCTGAATTTTGTCAAAAAGTTCCATTTTACCATAAGCTTCTTTTCATGCTCGTCAAAGTACTTCAACACCCTTTTTTGCAGCTTTTGGAATGCAGATTTTTGGAAATTTAGCGTCTGAGCGCCATTTAATTTTCTGTATTTCTCTGATTCCATTTCTATCTGCTCCCTTTTTTCGTTTATGAGTGACATCAACATCTTCATGACGTACTTTCTACGAAGGCTCGTAAGTTGGTAGTTTTGCCCCAAACTCTCTTTCTTAAATCCCAAGCTGAATTCCCTTTTTCTTTCGTAGAAAGTCTCCATATGTCGCATCACAAATATTGCAGACCCGAAACGGTTTGACCTTGTTTCACACTCTAGCTTCATTATCTTTAATTTTGATTTGGCTATCTTGGCTGCACTTGGGTGATTTACTGATTCCAGGTAAGTCGCAAATATTTTTGTCTGTCATATAATTAATATTTCAATACATTTTAAATACAAACAGATGCAATTAATCAAATCAGATGCACCAATTAAACAAAACAGATGCACCAATTAAACAAAACAGATGCACCAATTAATCAAATCAGATGCACCAATTAAACTGAACAGATGCCCTTATATTCTATAATATAATGCTCCAATCAATGTACCTATTCTACTGATTCAGTTACGCACTAATTATACATATCATATACACCAGTGATACAAACAGATTACCTTAAACATATTAAGATTTTTCTAAATATATATGATTGAGTTTCCAATCATACAAATCGATCACATTTATAATACAAATCATATGATCCACCAACTATACAACAGATTTATCAGATGCGTTTTCTAATGATGTAGTATCACATACTTTTTTTTGCCTATACGTACAGCATCATTTTATTTGATTAGCTATTCATAATAAGTTACCATACAACAAAATAACGTAACATATTCTGTAATGACATGCAATATCACAATATCAGTCTTTGATTCCATATTCAATAAATTTTAAAGTAAAACATATGCAATTTTTTTTAAAATGTGATGCCCTAATTTTAAAACATTTATAAAACTTACCAACTCAAACAGAGTATCCCCGTATCTCCTTTCAATGTATTGGCTTTCATTATGCACGTTGTCGATGATATCAGCTTCCCATGTTTTTAAGTTGTATACAATCAGATAGTAATGATTGTATTGATCTTTTGGCATTGTTATTGGGAAGAATATCTGTTTCATATTCATATTGTTATACACCATATATCATTTACTTGTACAATATTTTTAAATTTATATACTATCAACAAAGAATAAAAATATATATTACCAATTCAACGTTGTCCAAGTTGTTTTTTGTTGAATATTTAAGCACATCCTCCATTTTTTTCCTGAAATCTTCTTGCTTCCGTGATAGCTTCAAAACATGAAACATGATTTACTGTATCAGAACATGTTAATTTAGATGCACTAAAATGGAAATAAATGAATAATAAATAATCATATAGATGCTATATCATATACTACTGCCTAAATATTTTACTGATGTAATTTATCCCTTATATCTTTCATGCATTGTAATATTATATACATATGATATAAAAAAAATTATATATATATATATATATATACATATATATATATATATATATATATATATATATATATATATATATATATATATATATATATATATATATATATTTTATTACCAGCATGCCAGTTTTGCAGAATATAAATCGTGATGCCATCTTATTTTTCAATTTCTCGTCGTTGTTCTGAATTATGATCCACACATCCACTGCCGCGCTTGTGACTGGTAAGTTTTGATACATACTTTCAAATACCACTCTTGAAATCGACATGTCGGACGTTTTGAATACAATATCCCTATATTAATTCAAAATATAGATGCATTAACAACATTATTACGATGCATTAAAATATATATATATATATATATATATATTATATATATATATATATATATATATATATATATATATATATATATATATATATATATATATATATATATATATATATTATATATATATATATATATATATATATATATATATATATTGGTTCTTGGAAAAATCCACTTTGGTGGAAAAGTAGAAAAATAGTGCAAATCACCCCTCCCTTCCCACCTCCTTTTTTTCCCCAACTACAAGGGCCTCATTGTAACTTTATTCATTCTTTAAGGGAAGGTGTTGTAAATTCGTGCCTTAGATATATAATGTCTAATTTTTTTCATTTTTTCCTTCTCTTCTTTTTTCTTCTTTCTCTAATCCCTTTCAGTTCCACCACCATTCACATCCACCGGCCTTCACAACCGTTCCCCATCGTTCAACATCATTCTCCGTCGTTCACCACCATTCCCCACCGTTCACCATCGTTCTCCACCATTCCGCACCCAATATGTAATCAGATTCATCATTCAAGTTTAAAAGTATGTTTTTTTAATTAATTTTTTACTATTACCTTCGATTAATTTGTTTGTTTCTTTTTTGTTATTGTTGGTTTAAATATGTTATATTAGAGAATTTACTTCTAAATCCGAAAAAAAAAGTTGAGCAAAAATAGATAGAAATCATGTTTAAGAAGGCAGCACACAAGGTGTTTGATAAAATGTCTCAATGAAATTTTATATCTTTGATGCACTAATTTTACATTGTGATTGCATTTAATTGCACGTCCGCGTAAACACAAACTTTGTGTACCTCATTTGGGCGTTAATTTGTTTGGCTTTTGCTTCTGCTTATATATTAGACTAGAAATAATTGCCATTGGACTCTAGAAAGCGTTTTGAATCTGGATTTGATTATGATGTAAAAGTTATCATAATCTTGTTTTCTAGTTATCAAGAGGAGTAATCTTGTTTTTCATTTTAATATACACTAACAAAGAAGACTTGCATATTCTTTGTAGAAATAGAAAATGATTCAAAAGTTCACCTTTATGTATTCTTTGTTTAATGTCCGACTTATATCTTAATAGGTTGAAATTGGTCAATTTTTTAATGGCCACTCTCAAAGCTCGAATAAAATGACCACTCTATATTGGTTTTTTGGCTTATATGTGGAACACTGATCTTATGAAATATAAGCCGAAAACCAAATAAGCTCATAAGCCCACATAAGATTTGATTGATAGTTATGTGGATCTGATTGGTGATTTGAGAAATTGAGATAGAAATGTAGTTTAATTTACGTTGTATGCTTTGTTTAGGATCACCAAAGGAGTTTTATTGTAGGTGAAACGTGTATGCGAAAGTAATGTAGTTTTGCTCAAACGTAGAACCGAGAAGTCATCGGTAGCACCGTAACACTAGTTAGAAGTTTGATTTAGCTATCACTTTTTGCTATATCTGAAATATTTTGAAAATGTTTGATTCAGTTAGTAACTATTTTGATCACAGCAAACTAGTTTTCCATTTACAATCTTTGTTGTATACTATGTTCATTGATCACAGCAAGACTACATTTCTTTGATGCGGGGAAAATGTTGGTTTGTGCTACAAATATTGAACCTACATGGCTACATCTAGTCATTGGTAGCATTTAGAAATACATGAAACAATTTACCCTTATTAGTTATTAGTTCATATATGTATTTCGCATCTGATGCTTAACGAATATTTATTATGTGATACAGGTATACAGTCAACTACAGAGAAGCATACGGAATCTATGCCTGCAATGGTATTCTCTTCAACCATGAATCACCTCGAAGAGGTGAAAACTTTGTCACTAGGAAGATCACAAGGGCAGTTGGCAGGATCAAGATCGGCCTGCAGAACAAGCTGTTTTTAGGGAATTTGCAGGCTTCTAGAGATTGGGGATTTGCAGGGGACTACGTGGAGGCAATGTGGGGATTTGCAGGGGACTCCGTTGACCTGCCAGACGGATGCACTAGAGTACCTCAGACAGATGCACTAACCTTGCGATAGAAAAAAAAAAAATAAATATATATATATATATATATATATATATATATATATATATATATATATATATATACAATCAGTTATTGGTTTTATACAATCAGTTTGTGTTGTCTAATGGGGCGACTGTACGGGATGCAGTATGGTCTATGGCATTGCAGGAAGATGATATATAAGTAGGGAGTATATATTACATGTTATAGAGGAACTGTATCTGCTTATGAGAATTGTTACTAGTGTAACTTTAAAATCATGTGCGACTTTTCTTTTCTTTTTGTATTCTGCATATTAAGTTGCGCCCTATTTTGGGCCAGAGAGTTATAGATGTTTCCGATATCTATATACCATATCGACTGTATATTTATTCAAAATATGGTTAGTTTTTTATGTTTCTATTTAATTTCATTTCCAGTAATATAGCCTTTGCTATTCGGTACATTTTTGCATAATTACGTGAAAATGTTGTTTTACTTGGAACAACTGTACTTGCATCTACTCGACATTATTATTCATTCATCAATAGGCAACAAAATCCAACAAGCAAATATATATCCAGTTATGGATACTAATTAAAATTTAACTATTCTTTTTTCCTTGATTCACTTTTAGACCGAATCAAGCTTAAAACAACAACAATAAAAGAGACAAACAATGATGATCCGGCTATGATAGGAGTGCTTATAACGGAACTCTTTTCAGGCGGTTTTGCTTCTTGAATATCATTCTCGTCTACCTTTTCTTGGCCAAAATCTTGGTTTTTTGATTGAACTCTGCTAGCTGCTAGCTTCATTCGTGTCTGTATGCAGAGGGGGCTTATTATATTCGTCATCTTTTGTTCCATTTTGTGTGACGTCTGGGATGTGTTCCTCTTTCTTCAAATCGCCTGATCCCATTATTTACTGGTGGCCATATTCCGTTTGTTTCATTTCCTTAATCCTGGTTTCCGTGAACCCTCTTACTGATTTTGGCATCCTTTAATAGGCTTGCATAGAAGTCATCCTTTAATAGGCTGCATATATGTAAAACATCAAAATGACAATTAGACATATACCACTAGTCGTTAGGAAAGGGTTGTGTCAAATGACAAGCGAAGAATGTTCAAGCAAGTGGAAGCAGCAAACAGATGAAACGTTACTTTAGTTGTCAAAATCTGAAAACGCACAAGACACTCGAAATAGAAGCTGAAGTCACAGTATTCAGATAATATTCAAAATGCACAACACTCACTGATACATCTTGAAGATAGGGGCCTTAATTGTCGAGCAAAATGATCTTGGTAGAAAAATAATTACTTGCATACATAAAGATCTCTACGCTAATATGTCCAAACAGATGCTCTAAATACACAAATGGATGCACTAATATCTACCTATTCGATGCACTATTTTATTAGAAACGGTGCAAACAGGTCGAATGTAAAAAGTTAGCTACACATGAAATGGGTCATAAGTTGCATACCATGTATTCCTACAATGTTATAAATTGTTTCAATCAAATGAAAATTATTTTTTTATTATACAATTCTTGTAATTGTGATTAATACATTGATTATTTACAAAACACAAAAAGGGACAGAAAAAACAGGTTACCAACTATCAGCATGTCTCAGCTTCCAGGTTCGTACCCAAATAGTTCTGGTATATTGACTTAAAAAACAGAATCATTTTATAGATTTTACTATTTTAGCGGAGTAATAGGCTACTGATAATTCAATATACCAAAACCTGTTGGCAAAATCTTCCACATTTCGGAGAGCTACATCATAATATCATTCTAGAATACCCATTCCTCATCTCACAAACATTCAAAAGTCGAGAATGAGTAGACTCTAGATCACAAAAATGGGTTACTGTGCTTGTTAGAAACATATACTCTAAATCTATATTGAAATGCAAAACCACTGAAATGAGGCAAGGATTTTTCAAAAATCCAAATTATCATGGAATTTTGATCCTATCACTTTGCTAACCAAACACCTAATAGAATTGCATATCTTCATTTCAAATCCAATTCCATCATAACCCCACAAACCAAACATCCTCTTTCGATTAAACCATTAAACAATCAAAATGGAATACATTAATGGTAGAGAAGGCAATTACAATAACTCAAACCAACAAGAGTTGCTACCTGTACCTACAACGTAACTCAATTTTCTTAAACCTTGAGTGATCTGCATATCTCGCCCCACACGGATGCACTAATCAAACAAACGGATGCACTAACGCTTATTTTAGATGTACTAATCAAGTATAGAAAGATCTAAGAAATTATTATGCTACAAGGAATCAAATTAGTATTGGTGTACCAAGAAAGGACCTTGCGCATAATTGTCTATCTATAGAGCGGTATAACTGAGGAAGTGGAAACTATACACATATGTTCATAATTGTCTACAGCGAGCAACGACGTAACGCTGACGCACCACCAGAAAACTCGAAAACTAATAGTATAAATATTATAGCCATATTTAACCGCAATAAGAAAGTCAAATAGGATTTGACCTGCAACTCTAAACTGAATTCAGTGTCACAGACCTCATATCAGCAAGAACAAAAACCAAAAACAACAGGTCTATATTTCTTCTAAATGCAGGACCCAAATTAGGCTTTAAAATCAAGCTTTGTAAAATCATATTAGCTCCTAGAAACTTCAGACTATTAAAATAAATTATACTCCATATATAATTAAATTTGTTTTTTTTCTCTAACGAAATCACTTAACTACAGCCATATATCATAATGCCGACTTCTAATATCTATGTAAAAAGCTCACCTTGCTTGAAATGGACTGCTAAGGTTAAAATAGTGTTACAAAATGTAACATCGATCTCATAAATTCCATGATTGATCAGCAAGCAGAATAGTCTTCCTTTCAGTCTCTTTCCTTGATCACACATCCTGAAAAAATCAAATGAGCATAAATTGATAACCGAGGAACGAAAATGTAAATAAAATTAATACATATATAACGGATGCACTAATATATATATAACGGATGCACTAATACATATATAACAGATGCACAAATCTTTTAACAGATGCACTAATACATGTATAACGGATGCACTATATGCTTTCATGTGATTTCATATTCTAGTACCTATTGCCGATAGCTTGATGCACTAATATTCACTAAATCAAGGTCACTTACTTCAGTTCCCATAGAAACTACGGCTGCCTCTTTTAGTTTTACCTCGATCTTTTATGTCAGGATCTGTTAATTATCAAATTATTTGATTAGAAGAACTAATCGTTTATATGTAAAATGAATAAACAAATCATTTTACTTGCTATTAAATTAACTTAAAGGTCAAGCAGGAGCGAAAAAGAGAAAACAAACAGGGGAAAAAGAAACCGAAACACGACATCGACTATGAGACCCAACGAAAGAAAGCCAATCTCCTTAAGAGTCTCCAATATCGCTGAAGCAGAGCGAAAGAGCCGAGACCCAAGGAGACCAGACAAAGCCAATTTTGGTACACCTATTTTATTATATATTGTATCATTATAAACTGATTGCCATTGACTCATTTTAGAGGTCTCATAGAGATCCTTCTAATATATTTTTTTTATCGTTAAATTTTTCGACCTTTTATGTTAGTTATTTGTACCAGTTTCAATGAAAATAAAAACTTTAAAAGAGATCTTATACCTATAAAAAATTAAGTTTTGCATCATTTGTGCGGTAGCCCATGAGTTTGACTGCCTTGGCATAAAGAATGTTGTCTTGAACAATCTTAGCAAGCTCGGGAAAATGCCAACCATACCATTCTCGAACCCTCATGGCATAGGTGTTAAGCTCTTTATAAAGATCATCTAACAAGCCGATAGCTTGAATGATCATAGTATCCACCTAATATGTTCATATTTGTAAAACAAGCTGTTCAGAATCATATTCATATAAGTATTATAATACTATCAAATGGAATAAGCTTACTTTATCTACACTGAACTTAAGTGTGTGCCTGCACAGGCTATGAGATAAACCCAAGCTCATCGGGGCTAAATCTTCTAGCCCCAAACCAGTTATAAGTTCAGTTAATTGACTTCTTACTCCTCGCATGAGTTCCATGACAGTTTGATTGTGAACACAATCAATTTTCTGCAACAATAGTCCGTTTTAAAAAATCAACATTGAATATACTCTAAAAAGTTAACTGCACCATAGTTTACGGAAAAGCACAACAACTTACAAGTTTTTCCTTGATCTCATTTCCAAGTTTGGAGTCTGCAACAGCCAAAGTCTCGCCCTCGCAATGAGCACGCAAGAACTTGCGTAAAGGTTTGCTGGTCTCGCTTTTAATCAACAGGTTCGCTGATGCTAGTCCATCAGCTGTGTTCTCAAACTTGGAAAAACCTTTTAGCTTTACAATCTGTTTGTGAATGATCTCATCAGTAAAGGTTTCAAAACATATAGTAGAGAATGAAATAAACTACTGTAATAACCAATCATCTTGGAATACAAAACAAATGACCAAACATGAAAATTTACACATTCGATAACTCATAGTTCATTCACCGGATCATGTGATCATATAACTTTACTAAGATCCATCAAAACAACCTAAATAGCATTAGTAAACATCATCACATCGACCTTAATATTAGTGCATCAAGCTATCGGCAATAGGGAAAGAAGGCAACAGCTTTCCCAGCAATGTGCAACAAGCTATCAGACCCAAGTGAAGCTGAAAGCAGAGTGGTAGTAGATGGTAAACTTATCACCAGCAGAGGCCTGGGAACTTCTATAGAATTTGCATTGGCCATTGTAGAAAAGTTTTTGGGTCATGAGAAAGCACTAAAATATATTAAAAGATGCACTAATATATATTAACAGATGCACTAATATATATTAACAGATGCACTAATCTTTTTAACAGATGCACTAATATATATTAACAGATGCACTAATATATTAACAGATGCACTAATATATATTAACAGATGCACTAATATATTAATAGATGCACTAATATATATTAACATATGCACTAATCTTTTTAACAGATGCACTAATATATTAACAGATGCACTAATATATATTAACAGATGCACTAATATATTAACAGATGCACTAATATATATTAACAGATGCACTAATCTTTTTAACAGATGCACTAATATATTAACAGATGCACTAATATATATTAACAGATGCACTAATATATTAACAGATGCACTAATATATATTAACAGATGCACTATCTGAGGTGGTGTATTTTATAGTTTTTACGGTTTTAATCTGTTTCGTTTCATTGGAGTCACTAGCATGTTATGCACTTACCGGCATGGCTCATCTATGCCTTCCTATGTCACCCAGAACGTTCACAACATATAAAATAAGTATAGAGCTGATCACATATGTTTCTAGTATTGGTAGGCAATTATGTAAGAAAATTGAGCAAATGGATGCACTAATATCTACCAGATGTGCTAATATCATACAAACAAATGCCCTAACTTATAACAGGATGATATTATCATACTAACAGATGTGCTAATACTTTTTTTTTATTGATGCACTAATCAAACAAACAAATGCCCTAATTTAACATTAGGCCCTTATCTTACTAAGAGATGCTGTATCACAATTTTTTTATGCACAAATTATACAAACAAGTGTTGTAACATGTCGATTAATGCCCTAACCATAATAACAGATGCACTAATTACACAATGATGCCCTAACTAATTCAACAAATTTACAATTATTGCGTGTTTACACTTTACACATTAATGCCCTAAAATAAGTTTTTCCTTACTGTTGTTTGAGTTAATAGATATAAAATATTAAAATAATTAATCAATCAACAAAATTTGTGCACTTACAATATGTACTTCCGGCAGTGTCACCGGTGATAGACCATTCGTGAGAGCAAATAGAGGTGTCCGATAATTGATGTCGGTAATTTGATTGAGGTTGCTAGCGTTCAATAGTTTTAATGATGGTGTCGATTTGATGGTGGTGATTCCCGGTGATAATGGTGGTAATTCCCGGTGATGATGGTGGCGATGGAGATGGTGAGTGGGAGGTAACTGATGGAGTGTGTGTGATCGGAAGTGTGTGTTTTTTGATCGGAGAATTTTTATTAGAGAGAGAGAGAGAGAGAGAGAGAGAAAAGCGTGTGTGGTATTTGGCGGGTGTGTGTTGATCTGAGAAAGGGTTAAGCTTATTTTTTAATTTGTTTCATTTTTCACCCTGATCTTTCTAATGTTATCAAATTCGTCCTTATAACTTTTATTCTCACTTTTCTAACGAATTGCACTTTTCTCTAGAACCGGACTATATATATATATATATATATATATATATATATATATATATATATATATATATATATATATATATATATATATATATATATATATATATATATATATATATATATAATTTTAAATTTAGTAGTTTTAGCTTTACTTACATTGGAGCAAGCATCCCGCTCAATATGCAATCGACGATAAATTTCTCAAAAGCTTGCAAGTTGCTGTTGATGTTAACTTTTCTCTTGACATATGGAGAAAGAAATGCTTCAGTAGGTACAGTCACTCTTTTCCCTCTGACTTATGTTTCTTTGTCCATCTTACTTTCTTCTTCTGGTGTAATTATCCTTAATGGTACTGGACTATATATGATTTCTTCTTTATATTTTTCCGCTTGTTACCCTCTAGCTGCATCAGTTTTAACAAATATAGATAGTTGTTTCCCTTTAGTTGCATCAAATGTTTCCTGAGCTGATGCATCATTATTTATTGCATCAGGTGTTTCCACCACCCCATTTTTCTCTACTGGTGCATCAGATTTTCTTGCATCATCTTTCTTGTCCAATCCCATCATTTCATTCTTTTCTGATTCCATCGCCCCGCTTTTCTGATTATCTTCATTTTCTTTTTCTTCTGGCTGAGTGATTGGCAGATTCAATACCTTTTCTAGATTTGTGTTTGCATTGTTCATCTCGTCACTCTGTGAAAAGAGATTGAAACTTGGTGGCGTGAAATCCATCCTGTTTCTTGATACCACCGACCCACCTTCTTTACCTTCCGATGTTTTTTCAATTAAATCCAGGAATTGAACAGGTGGAAACCGTGTTAACTCTCCCTTATTCTTTAGGTTTCCTAGTATTTGGCTTATAGTTCTATTGCCACCTGTTACTGATTTTTTATTATTATTCTTCTTCACTGATCCTTCATCCCTTGATCTTGCGCCCATCCTAATCTCCGTACCTTCAACATGTGACTCAACATCTTTTAGAACTTCATCTGATGCATCAGATGCACCTTTCTCCTTCACCAACTGCACCTCTACTACTTTTTCAATTGATCCTTCGGATGCACCCTTTTCTTTAACAACCCCTGCATCTCCGCCTTTTTTAACTTCATCAACTCCCATTTGATTACCGTTTACACCTTCATTAACTTCATCATCTCCATCTCCGCCTTCCTTAACTTCATCAACTCCATCTTTTTCTTTGTTTCCCGCATTTCCTTCCAACATATCTTCGGGTGTTTCTATAACAGTATCTATGTCTTCTTCTTCTTCGTGTGAAATATGTGTTTCTAAAAAGTCGTCTGTGCTCATGTTATTTTCTTCTTGAGAGATATGTGTGCCACTGAGATGTTCGTCATCTTCCAATATTGTTTTTTCGGTTTCAATTGCAGCAGCAACTTTCCCTGGTTTAAACGCTCTCATCAGCTTTTCGTTTCTTGCCTCAATAAGTGCTTTGAACTCATCGTCTTCTGGGTAGGAAATCGATGCCATTTCTAGCATCTCGTCAACCACCCCTTATACATCAATTGTTAGTGACAACGCCTTATTTATCTCCATCTTCATCTCCTGTATAAAAATTTCCACATACAATGTATAAATTATTGATGTCGTATTTTTCATATATATAGCAGATGCACTAATTATAGATAGCAAATGCACTAACTATATGTAACACATGCACCAAACAAATATAGCAGCTGCACCAAACATATAATTAACACCAATTGTTATACCTGATGCACTAATTATATATATATCACATGCACCAATTTTATATAACAGATGCATAGAACATACAATTAAGATTTCCTTTAAAATTTAATTCGATGGTTTACCAACTGTTTATACATGTGGTTTAACAATTGTTCATACATATGCTTAACAACTGTTATATATTTTTCACACTCTAGCTTCATTATCTTTAATTTTGATTTGGCTATCTTGGCTGCACTTGGGTGATTTACTGATTCCAGGTAAATCGCAAATGCTTTTGTCTGTCATATAATTAATATTTCAATACATTTTAAATACAAACATATGCAATTAATCAAATCAGATGCACCAATTAAACAAAACAGATGCACCAATTAAACAAAATAGATGCACCAATTAATCAAATCAGATGCACCAATTAATCAAATCAGATGCACCAATTAAACTGAACAGATGCCCTTATATTCTATAATATAATGCTCCAATCAATGTACCTATTCTACTGATTCAGTTACGCACTAATTATACATATCATATACACCAGTGATACAAACAGATTACCTTAAATATATTAAGATTTTTCTAAATATATATCATTGAGTTGCCAATCATACAAATCGATCACATTTATAATACAAATCATGTTATCTAAGCATAATACCATAATATGTAATGCTTTTTTTCCCCTAAACATATAGTGTAAATTTTATTTAAATATATATGAAATTACCTCAGCTGTTTTCTTTTTAAAGTTTTTGATCTCATCAATTCTGGATGAACTTTCACCAATTTTAGAAATCAGATCTTCCAAATCCACTCTTGGTGTGTAAACTTGGTGCATTATTTCTTCCTGCCCATCCTCAAGTTGCTTTGCTGTAAATTTATTGATGAATTTTATTAAAATATCAGTAAAATATTTAGAATATATGATAACTCGGATACGTTAATACTTTTTTATGCATTTTTTGTATATATTACATGGTGAATTCTTCATGTTTTGTATTGCCTTCCTTGTAAGCTTCCTTTTCTTTTTTGGTTCGACGTATTGCAAACCTTTTTTTATGGGCAGCTTTCCAAATCCACCCATCTTTATCTCTTGTTTTTCTCTCCTCTTCAATGTTTGTGTTTGCCATGCCTTAATGGCTGGGATTTCTTCATCAATTTCAACTTCTTCCAACACAGTTGAGTTTAGATACAAAAGCTGCAAAAAATAAAAAATAAAAAATAAATGAATAAACAAACATATTGCAAACAATCTGAATCATTTTTTTTTGTTATTGATGCATCATTTTTTTTTATTATTATATAAAATTATATGCAGATGCATCATTTTTTTTTGTTATTGATGCACTATTATGACTACACATGTTATATGCAGTGTTAGAAACACGTTTTGTAATTTATCAAGTCTTAGTCATTTCCGATAGAATTTTGCTCAAAATAGGATTCTATGTTTGTAATTAAGGTCCGGTCCATTAGGAATCCATGGGCCGGCCATTTTAGTTAAATATCTTCTAGAAGCACATATGTAAGAGATGCCCTAGATCTTCGCCTATAAATAGAAGGCTAGGGGTCTCATATTTCTTGTTGGTTTTTCATGTAAGTGTGCGTAAGCTTTGTCCTTGAATCATTCGAATGAAAATCATCCAATTCTTCTCTTCATCTCTTATTCTCTCTTTAACTTATTTACTTATCTCTACTCGTAGCTTATTTAATAAGTAGTTGTTGTGGTAGTTTAGAGTATTTTACGTGTTTGTGTTCGAGTTAAATAGGACCTACAAGTGGTATCATTCGCCTAAGATAGCTAAGGTGTGTGTTTAAGAGTAGATTACATCGTTCATTATTAGTTTTTCCGTTTGGTTTTAAAAATTTCGTGTAGTTTTGTGAGTTTTTGTGGTCGTTGTTCATCTTTCACTCGTATTTCACTTAATCTACACCACAAACCCGTGTTTTCTACGTTAAAAGTTACTAAACTAGTCGTATTTTCGTAGCTTTAATCATTAGAAAAAAAAACAATCGAAAATCCATCACTTTCATTAGCTTTAAGCATAATCCGAACATTTAGGAGTGAAAAAGTTGGTGAAAAGAAGGTTAGATTTCGACAAAAGAGGGTTTATCGCAATCGGGCTTGAAATTCGACAAAAGAGGGTTTATCGCAAACGAGTTCAGCAATTTCGACAAAAGAGGGTTTATCGCAATTCACGGTCTATCGCAATCCACAGAATTATCGCAATTGTCAGCCTTCAGTTTTATCGGATTTGGAACTCAGTATTTTCTAGCTTGTATAAGTTAGTGAAAATACTTCGACTTGGCATTTATTCTCATCTCTTGTATAAGAGTTGAGAAAGTGATCGAAATTGTAATTTTGATAATTTATCGAAATTGCTAAAATCTTTCGCAATTCAGTTAATTTATCGAAATTGCCTTTCTTATCTCAATTAAGATAACTTATCGCAAATTGATAAAATTTTCGCAATTCCAATATTTATTGCAATTACCATTTTTATCGCAATTGGTGTGAACAGTGTTATCGCAATTGGTGAACAGTGTTATCGCAATTGAACAAAATTTCACTTAACCAAAACCAAACTTCAAAACTCTTAACTCATATCTTAATTATCTCAAGACTCAACAAACACAAGGATGTCTCAACCACCACACTTCAATTACTACTACCAGCTATAGCAATATCCATAACAACAGCAATTTCATCCTCAATATCAACAACAACAAGCATTCATGCAACAGCATCAATTTCTCACTCCACAACAAGTACCCCCACAACAAATCATGCAACAAAATCAAATGCAGAATTATCAACCTCCCTCCAGAGAACCACATTGGTTTACTAAAATGTGTGAAGCAATCAGTAGTCAGCAATCCCGACATGAGGCTGGAAATCAGGATACTCCACCCATGCTGACACCAGGAAACTACGTGCAATGGTCTAGTCGATTCCTCCGCTTCATTGAACTCAGAAAACCCCATGGGAAATATCTCAAGCAGGTTATCATTGAAGGACCTTTTCCACTTCCCACAATCATGTTCCGGGTGATTCAAATAGAGAAGCAACATCAACTCCCGTTCCTGTCTCTCAATATACCGTTGAACAAACCTTGCAACAAGAGGCAAATGAGCTGGCAATGTCTTATATACTTCAAGGAATTCCAAACCCAATTTTATGAAGTATTGATGCTCAGAAGACTGCCAAAGACATGTGGGAACATGTGCATCTTCTCATGGAAGGCACTGAGTTGAATCAAGAAAATCTTGAATCCAAGCTTTACATGGAATACACTCATTTTATCATGGAACCAGGGGAATCAATAGAATCGTACTACCACCGTTTCACAAATATCATCAATGACTTGGACCGTCACGACATCAAGTTACCAAAGATTGCTATCAACGCAAAATTCCTTGGATGCCTTGGACCAGAATGGCAGAAATATGCAACCTTTGTCAGGCAAGCTAAGAAGATTAATGAAGTCAAGTATGGACTGTTGTATGACTTTCTGAGACAACATCAATCTGAGGTGGATAAGGAAGTTACAGCAAGAGGAGGTTTCTCATCAGCACCAACATCCAACTCGCTTGCTCTCATTGCTCAATCCAACTTTGCATCACCAAATCAGGAATTTGGTCAACAACCTTCTCAACCAAGCTTTCAACCACAACCTCCCAACCAAATTGTTCCATATGAAGCACCATCCCTGTATTCTGACAATCAAATGGTCTCATATAACAACACAGATTCCATGATGTACTCTAACACTGATTTTGATGAAGAAGATGATGCCTTCAACTCTCTCAATGAGGCATTTGGATTAATCGCCAAGGCATTCAGCAAATTCACCAACAAATCCAACAACCGTCTTCGTTCATCCTCAAATACAAGGAATCAAGCTGGTATCAATGATGGACGAGTGGAAATTCAGAATAGGTCTTCAGGAAGATATGGTTCAGGGAACATGGGAAGTTATGGTTCACAAAGGTTTCAGTCAGGAGGTCAAAGGTTTAATACTGCAGGAGGAAATAGGAACAGTGTGGGGAATGCTCAAAGGAGAAATCAGACTGCTGGAAATGAAAGGAGAGGCATTGCAAATACTTCAATTACTTGTTACAACTATGGTAGAAGTGGTCATATGGCAAATGCTTGCCCAAAGCCTCGTACTATGGGTAGTGCATACCACAAGGAAGCTCTTATGATGGCATTAAAGGATGAAGCAAGGGGCACAGTAACTGAGAAAGAACAGAGCTTCATGGCTAATGTTGATTCTGATGATGAGATGGAAGACCTAGAAGCAAATGCTGCAGTAATGCTCATGGCAAACATGCAAGAGATGAACATGTCCGAGACAGGCCCGGTATATGACACCGATAGCTTATCTCAGGTAAAAGATTCACAATGTCTTATAAATGAAATTGCTTCACCGTCTGCATCTTCATCTACACAAGAAAATCTTGTTCAACATGATTCATCATTCTCATCACCAGAAGATAATCAAATAAACACCGTTGTGTCATTTGATGATGACAACACTGTAGTTTCATTTGATGACTCTATTGATGATGAAAATAATGATCATCTTGAACAAAATGATCTTTTGCCTGATCAAGATTCAGAACTTCAAACCTTATTGCTGACCACCCAAACACAAATTGAAAAATGCAATGAAATCAATCAAAATCTAAAGGCCAAAATTGCATTGTTAACAAAGAATAATGAGTGCTATAAACTACAGCTTTCAAATTATGAAAAACATGCAAAACGTGAGAAAGGCTTTGAGGTTGCATTCCAACAAGAATATGTGAAAACAAAGGATTTAGAACATCAAGTTCGTGAGTTAACCATTTCTAAAAATGAGCTAATTTCTCAAAGAGACCAAGAGCAGTTTGAATTTCGAAAACAAATTGACATGTTAAACTCTGAACTTTCTAAAACAAAAACAGAGCTCTCAACATGTCAAAACACTTTGATTGAAGAAAAACAAACAATAAAGAAACGGGTTGACTCATACCTTGATGAAATTGTCTCGTTGGAATCCAAACTCAAAGAGTTTCAGAACGTCGTGTACAAAACTGGTGATTCCGTAACTCAAATTCAAAGGCTAACAGTAAAACCAAATCCAAAAGGATATGGATTTGCTATTGGCTGTGACCAACCACGTTTTCTACATAAAGCACTCAGAAAAAATCCCAAGTTATACAATGCAGAACTTTTACTTGATGACACCTTTCAAAGAGTTGTTGTGTTTAGTAGTGATGAAGAACTTGAACATCTTGAACATGAAAATGAGAGTCGATCAAAGTCAAACAAGGATTTTTCAAGAGCTCAATATGATTATTCAGCAAGACCTCATATCAGTAAATCTTTTGTTCCTCCAAAGGACAAACCAGAACAAACACTGTCAAAACCTACCATAAATGCTTCTTTTGAAGTTACTCCTTTTACCACACCTGTTGCACAAATCAAGGGTTCTTTGACAAAGGATGATGTTGATCCTAAAATGCCTCAAGAACATCGAATTCTTCGATATTTTAAGACATTTATGGATGACATTCAACTCTTGGAAAACGAAATTGAATTTAATTCTCAAATCAAAATCTCTACTTTTCTTTCTCCAGTAGAGAAAGAAAAGCGAGAAATTTTTCAAAAGAAATTTTTACCTCATGTCAAACACCTAAGACATTGTGCAACACAATGGGAACAAGACTTACAGGCTGAAGTTGCATCTATGATGAGCATTTTCAAAGCTAAAGATGACAAAATACAAAAACAAAAATCTCAAAAGAAAGCTTTAGAACAAGAGGTTGATCGACTCTTAGAAAATGTTCTGTGTTATGACGTGGTTTCTGTGATTATGAACTCAATTTACATGTCGTGCAATGAGTTACTTGTGAATGATCATGCTGTGAATGTTGAGATGTTGCAAATTAAGATAGAAAATTTGTTAAAAGAGAATGAGAATCTGAGAAAGATCAACAATGATGTGGAAAACAAGTACGCCAATGAAATTTTCAAACTTAATAAGAGACTTGAATGGTGTCAAAGTCAAAGTGCTAAATTTGAGCTAGAATTACAAAATCAAAAAACGTCTATGTCATTTCAAAACAGTCATGTTTCAGAATGTCAAAATACAAATGAAATTGACGTCTTAAGACATCAACTGTTTGAATATGAAAAAGAAATTGATGAACTTGGTCAAAACCGAAATGATATTGTACATCTAAACAGAATTTTGGATTCAGAAAATCAAGAACTCCAACACATCATTGTGGATCTGAAAAAGAAACTCAGAGTTTTAGAAAAAGGGAAAGAAAAAGTTATATGTGAGATTGCCCCAGGAATGTACCAAGTAGACAAGGCACCTAACCAAGCATCAAAACAAACCACTAATGCAAATACTTCAACTTCCAGAGGATTAGACATCACATCTAAGGCTAGCAGCTCCAAGAATCACAAGAAACAAAGGAAGAGTAGAGTCTGGCAACCTAGGAATGGATCATCTAAGTCTGCAGAAGTTAAAGCTAAAGCAAGTAGTTTGAATAAAACGCATGTCATGTCAAACGTAGAATCAAACTTATCTAAGTCTATTTCTAGGAATGATGTAACAGACGTTAAATCTTTGAATGTTATGAATGATATTGTGGTTGATGCTAGTTGTGTATTTTGTCGTGCTAGTATTTTATCTGGTAATCATCAAAAATGCATTGCTAAAACTCTGTTGTCTCGCAAAAAGAAACGAACTAGTGGTACTTCCTCTAGGCTCACTACTGTTGCCAAGTCCATATTAGGAAAACCACCACTAGTAGTTTCAGAAAAGACCAATGACACACCCATAGCCGCATCTAGGACAACCAAATCACTGAGTGCATTCATTAAGAAAAAGGCTGAGACTAGTTGGACATGGCAACGTTGGTTACAAAACACATCAAGCTTTAAATGGGTACCAAAGATAATTAAAACTTGTGTTACTAACCCAACGGGTCCAACCGTTACCAAGTCTCCCCCTATTTTCAATGATTGTGCTGCAGGTGATCCAAATTGTTCTCTGGGTTGTTGATAGCGGGTGCTCCCGACATATGACCGGCAACCTCAAGCTTCTAGTAAACTTTGTTGCAAAGTTCATCGGAACGGTCCGATTCGGGAATGATCACTTCGCTGCAATAATGGGCTATGGAGATTATGTAAATGGGAACATCGAGATCAGTCGTGTATACTATGTTGAAGGCCTTGGTCACAATCTTTTCTCAGTGGGACAATTCTGTGATGGAGAGTTAGAAGTAGCCTTTCGGGAGAAGACATGTTTTGTCCGAGATCTTCAAGGGAATGATTTAATGAAAGGAAAACGCGGAACAAGTCTTTACACAATTTCCTTCTCGGATATGACAGCATCTACACCGATTTGTTTACTCTCAAAATCTCATCCCACAAAGGCTTGGTTATGGCACAAAAGAATGTCTCATTTGAACTTCAAAACCATGACTGACCTTGCAAGGAAAAAGTTAGTTGACGGTTTACCCAAATTCAGATATGCCAAAGATCATTTGTGTCCTGCTTGTGAACAAGGGAAAAGTCACCGTGCTCAATTTCCTCCCAAATCAGAACACAGCACAAATCATGTCCTACAACTGCTTCACATGGATTTGTGTGGTTCAATGCGGGTTCAAACTATCAATGGGAAAAGGTACATTTTGGTAATAGTGGATGATTACTCGAGATGGACTTGGGTCTACTTTCTTCGGACTAAAGATCAAGCCTCTTTGATGATCATCACATTTCTCACCAAGATTCAAGTTCAAGTCCGCAACACCGTCAGGAAAATCAGAACAGACAATGGCACTGAGTTCAAGAATCAAACTCTTCGGGAGTACACTGAGAAACATGGGATTGTTCATCAGACTTCAATTGCTCGCACCCCCGAACAGAATGGTGTAGTCGAAAGACATAACCGTACACTAGTGGAAGCAGCAAGAATAATGTTGATCAATGCCCAATTACCAGATTACCTATGGGCTGAAGCTGTTTCAACTGCCTGTTATACACAGAACCGATGCATGATCAACAAACGCCATAACAAAACACCATATGAACTTATTCAGGGCAGAAAACCAAACATCAACTACTTTCATGTCTTTGGAGCACTTTGTTACCCGAAGAATGATCGTGATGATCTTGGTAAATTAAAAGCTAAAGCAGATATTGGGATATTCGTTGGCTACTGTGAAAACTCTAAAGGTTTTAGAATTTGGAACCGTCGGACCGGGGAAATTCAAGAGACTATACACGCCAATTTTGATGAACTCACAGATATGGCTTCTGAGCAAAACAGCTTAGAACCCGCTCACAACCGTCTACACTTCCCTGAATCTTCAACTGCACCCTTACCCTTTAACAGGAAGGATTTAGAAGATTTGTTTGCTCCAATGTTTGATGACGTTCTTGTTAGTAGTGCCTCAGATGCTTCCACCAGTTCCGCTGCTCCAACCGTTTCAAATCAAGCACCTGATATCCCTGCAACTTCTACCACAGCAATTGCTAATAATGCACCTCAACCAGAACCATCATCATCCATAGAACAAACACCTCCACCTACAGTTGAAGATTCTTCCCCCAATTCTAATCAAGTTTCCACACCATCAGATTATGACGGGAATGCATTTTTTAATCCATTTGCTCCACCACCAACCATTCCAGAAACTGGAGAATCTTCTTCAAGTAATATGGAACCGTCAAATCTGCACCACAACATTTAACATTACCCATCTACTCACAAATGTACAAGGGATCATCCCTTAGTAAATGTCATTGGAAATCCAGACAACCCAGTCATGACAAGACAAAAACTCCACACAGACGGTGAAACATGCATTTATGCACTCACCGTTTGTCAATCTGAACCTAAAAACATCAAAGAAGCCCTAACCTATGACAATTGGATTGATTCCATGCAAGAAGAGTTGGATCAATTCAAACGATTGGAAGTTTGGGAACTAGTTGAAAGACCAGATGGGGTTTATGTCGTTGGATTGAAATGGATATGGAAGAACAAGCTAGATGCAGATGGCACCGTCATTCGTAACAAGTCCCGACTGGTAGCTAAAGGATATAGCCAAGAAGAGGGAATTGACTTCGAGGAATCTTTTGCTCTGGTAGCTAGGCTTGAGGCTGTGAGAATGTTTCTGGCATACGCGGCTCACAAAAACATAACGGTTTACCAAATGGACATGAAGACGGCATTTTTAAATGGACAACTTCGTGAAGAAGTGTATGTCTCACAACCAGAGGGCTTCGTTGATCCAGAACATCCAAACCACGTATACAAGCTTAAGAAAGCCCTCTACGGCCTTAAACAAGCCCCGAGGTCCTGGTACGATAAACTGTCTGCATTTCTACTTGCCAATCACTTTACGAAAGGAACTGCTGACCCGACTTTGTTTAAACAAAAACACGGGGAGGACATTCTCATTGTACAAATTTATGTGGATGACATCATTTTTGGGTCTACCCATAAAAAGTACTCAAACGCTTTTGCAAAACTTATGAAACAAAACTTTGAGATGTCCATGATGGGTGAACTAAAATTTTTCTTAGGACTACAGGTTCACCAATCACCCGGTGGTATATTCCTTAGTCAATCCAAATATGCTCAGGAAATCCTGAAAAAGCATGGCATGACCACTAGTGACACCTATAACACCCCTATGTCTTCCTCATCCCCGAAGCTAGATGCTGACATACATGGGACACCCATTGATCCTACAAAATATAGTAGCATAATTGGGTCTCTTATGTATCTCACCGCTAGCAGACCGGATGTTGTATTTGCTACGTACCTTTGCTCCCGATATCAGTCAAGACCAACTGAGCGGCATTTGTCAGCCGTTAAAAGAATCCTTAGATACATAAAGGGAACCATTAATTTGGGGATCTGGTATCCAAAGGATTCTGGGTTTGAACTTGTTGCATTTTCAGACGCTGACCATGCAGGGTGCTTAGACACGAGAAAAAGTACATCAGGAGGAGTTCAATTCCTAGGTGACAAACAGGTGTCTTGGCAGTCAAAGAAGCAGGATTGTACATCATTGTCCTCAACAGAATCAGAATATGTAGCCATGTCTGCCTGCTGTGCTCAAGTCATATGGATGCAATCACAACTGACGGACTATGGATTCATCTTCAATAAGATTCCCATGTACTGTGACTCCAAGAGTGCCATTGCCATTTCATGCAACACTGTGCAACATTCCAAGTCAAAGCATATTGCTCTCAGATACCATTTCATCAAGGAGCATGTGGAAAAGGGTACCGTTGAATTATATTTTGTGGGAACTGAACACCAACTGGCAGATCTGTTCACCAAAGCCTTGCCTCATGCAAGATTTGTGGAACTGGTCCACCGAATTGGTATGAGATGTTTGACTCCAACTGATTTGGAAAATTTTCTAACAAACAATTAAATGAGTCAAACATCAACACTATCCATGTAAATATTTTATGAAAAACACAAAAAGATTTTCTATTTTCTTCTTACAAAAAAAATATATATAAAAAAATAAAAAATAAAATAAATAAAAGGGGCAAGTACAAACCCTTATTCAACACTTTGTTCAATTTTTTTTTAAATGTCATTAATTATTTTGGAACAAGTGTTGAGGGGGAGACAATAAATTTTAAATCTTTCAAAATTTGTACTTGCATGGTTTCTGCAAAATTGTTGCTTTTAAAAAGATATGTTGGTGATATTTTTTTAGATTTAAGAGTTGACAAGGGCCCAAATTGCAAAGATCAAGACTTAAAGTTAGTATGTTAAGTTGGTTAGAACTTTGAATGAGAAAACAAAAAGCTTAGGGACTAATGTTGTGATAATTAGAAAGTTAGAAAAGTTAAATAAATCAAAATTTTTATCACTGCAGTTAATTCCACTGACACAACCATCTACCGCATTTAACTCACCCCAACCACCCAATCAACGGTCAATATTCAATCTGTCAAATTGTTCAAGATCCTTCGCAATTGTGAGTAATTTAATGTTTAAAATACAATCTTAAGCAACGGTTTTGAAGGATTTTTAAATCCAACGGTTCAAATTGGCAAAATTGTATATGCTAGTTCTAGGGTTTTGCGTAGATTTGGGGAAAATCGATTCTAAGTGTTTAGAATATATTTGTCTGTACGATTGTGATTAGAATATGATAACAAACAATGTATGCATGCTTAATTCAACCCAGTAAATTGTACTTTGACTGTTCTTCACTTTAGGGTTTAAGCATACGAATTGGGGAAAATCAATTATGACTGAGTTAGTGTAATTAAAGTGTTGTTGTGTTGTTGTTGTTATGCATTAAATTGAATGACTGCATGTTTGAATTAAGCCCAGAAACACCATAGATGTGATTATTGAGATTTAGGGTTTATGAAGAACACGAACACAGTCCCAGTTTGATTTTTGAGAATTAGTGGATAGAAAGTGTTATAAATTGGTCAGATTGTTTGAATACATCATAGGATTCGATTACGATAAATTGTTGTAACATAAAATCAAGGTTATATTAATTGCGAAAAATCTGGGAAACAGTACGTCTACAGTGTTGTTGAAATTTCTTGTATAAGAAATTATCAAAATTGGATTTGCTATCGCAAACGGCATTTCCTATCGCAAATGACATTTTCTATCGCAAACGCCAATTTCTATCGCAAACACACAATCTTATCGCAAATGATCATTTCTATCGCAAACGACAATTTCTATCGCAAACGACAACTTCTATCGCAAATGTCCATTTTTATCGCAATTGCTAAAATTGTGTAGAAATTGACAGATTCTATAGAAATTGTTCAATTCAATAGAAATTCTCATTTCTATAGAAATCATCATGTGTAAACTTGTAAAACATGTTAAACAATTAAAAAGGATCACATGTGCAACTTAACGGTTATCTAATGCTAACTTTCATGTATCCTCGAAATTTGTGTCCAAATGATGTTTTAGAAATCTCATGAATGGCTGCTTCATCACAACAAACACCACCGATGCTCTCAAAAGAAGAAGTTTTCCCGCATGGATACATTGCTGAATTAGGTGACAACAATGCAAGAGTTGACTTCAACAAGATCTCATGCAGTGAACCAAGTTGTAAAGTTGCAATAGAGATTATGAAGAGACACAAGTTCATAAGCATACTGGAAAACTCAGACAGTATCCCTGAATTGTACATTCATCAAATGTGGAGTACCATCAAGATGTCAGATAATAAGAAGTACTTCACATGCACCTTGGGTCACAAGAAGTTGAAAGTCACACCATTACACCTTCGAAAAGCCCTAAGCCTCCCAGACCCACCTGAACCAGCTAACCGATATTTGGATTCTCCTTCTGAAACTGATGTTCTTCAGTTCCTTGTTGACATCGGTTATGATGTTCAACCAAACACACCACTCACCAAGATTTCTAGAGTAAACGCTAAGTGCATACCACAACCCTGGAGGACCATTTATTACATCATCATTCGATCTGTCTCAGGGAGGGATAGTGGTCACGAGCATCCTCGTCTGTCACATCTTCAAATATTCTGGGGAATGGTGAATCTAGTGAACATTGACTACACGGCACTTATCTGGGATGACCTTGTCTTTCAAATCCAAGGTCGTAAACCATCTACCAAGATTCCTTTCGTCAGATACACCAAGCTACTTATAAGTCTTCTGCTTGATGAAAACAAGGATATCTCCTCACGACCTGGAGACAGGGAAGTACATCAGTACAGGATGGATAAGCTTGTCAAAACGGTTTATTTTCCCAAAGACAGTACAAGAAAGCAAGGTTCAAGATTACCAGATGTCTTATTAACTGATGATGTCAAGGAGACTACAGCTTTTGCAATCTATGAAAAAGCTTATGAAATGAAACAGGTTGGGATCACTAAACTTGCAGAAGGAACAGGATCATCCAAAACACGTTCAAAAGGCAGCAAAACTGGGAGTGCCTCAAGTGCCTCAAAGAAACACCCCAGAACACTTAAAAGAAGAATAAGGACTGATCCTAGCCCAAAGCTGAAGAAATTGGGATTCGTGATGAACCAACTGAATCTGAAGAGTCAGAATCAGAAGAAGAAGTGAATATGGATGAAGAAACAGCTAAGTTTCAAACTAAAATTGAGATACTTAATGCAAAGAAAGCTAGCATGAGGTCAGCTAAAGAAGATGAGAAAAGAAGGGCTGAACTACGAGTCAAACTAATGAAGGAAATGGAAGTGAAAAAGGGAGCTGGAGGATCCGGAACTGTCCCAAAAGTACCTTCAACCCATACTGATCCGGTTAATCAACCCGGAGGGTCTAAAGATGCTACCACCACAGCTCAGCCCAATACGGTTAATCAACCCGAGAGGGCTAAGTCTGTTATTTCTCCACCACCAAGCTCGGTTAATCAACCCGACTTGGAAGAACAAACACAGTCAGAGAAGGAGAAAGAGAAGGTCTTGACAGATGAAGAAATACCAGACTTCATGTTGGAAAGTGACAAGGAAGAGGAACAACATCATGATGATAATATTGATTGGAACAATTCTGAAGAAGAACGGGAAATAACCGGGGTGAAAACTACAGAAGCTGCCAAAATACTTGAAGCTGAGCATGAGGCAGAATTAAAGAGAAAAGAGGAAGAAGAAAGAAAGCGGAAGGAAGAAGAGGAAGAGGCAGATAATTACATTCAAACTCCACCTCATCTTTCTATCGTGGTCTATCAACCTCAACAAGAGTCACAACCAACAGTTTCATCTCCAAATCCCGCTACACCTCCTGAGTCACCTCCAAGAAATCCAACACCTCCATCTTCACCTCCCAAGGATTCTACACCTCCCAACTCACAATCATCAATTCCTTCTCTCACAGCATCATCTTCAAGATCCCAATCACCATCAAAAGGCAAAGCAACAATTTCAGAAACAATCAAAACAGTCATAAAAGGAAAGAATGTAAGAAAGATTGCTCGTGTCACAAGGGTCGAAGTCATCTCTCCAGCTGCAAAGAAGTTAAAGAAGGCAGCTAAACTTGCCCGAGAAAAGAAAGACAGACAACTAAGCAACCAACTGAATGAAATGAAAACTTTGGTCAAGGATCTGTCCGGACAAGTTAATGAGTTGAATACAACGAAGAAGTTAATGGATGAGTTTCTGAGTGACAATGTCAATGAACGTTTGCTCAAGGCAACTCGGGGCAATACAAAGAACTATGTCAAGCAATTTTTGCCTGAAGTTTGGGAAAACCTTAAAGAACACATCGACAAATATCTCGAAGAAAAGCTTAAAGACATAGCTGCATCAACATCTCATCAGAAACACATCTATGATTACTCTGTTGAAGAACTTCAGTTGGCCCTTCTCACCAAACTCATCGCACAACCCACCATAAAAGACACAGAAATGGCTCTCATTTTGGCCATTCAGGATAATGTGAAATCATGCAAAGAAGCAGTTGATCAGGGAAAACGTACTCGTGAGGATGATGACGAAGACCAAGACCAGGACAACACAGCAAAAAGACACAAGACTGGAAGAGGATCTGGAATTCACATCAACGAGCCAACCGGAACAACAACTTCTTCTCAACCTCCAAAGGCTCCGGAATCTGGTCCAACTGCTGATGAGCATCAATTTGAGCATTTCACCACAGAAAATGTGGACTTTCAACCGCAAGATGATCAACCACAATCACCACCAAAGTCACCTCCAAAGTCAAAGCCTTCAAGCAGCAAAAAATCTTCCAAACAAGTCAATGTAGTCTCATGGCTTGATAATGATGATGACTGTAGGATCGAGTGCTTCTAGCTTGATTGAGCTTGGTTAAACCGAGAATCTCTAGGTGTAAGACTTGTGTCTATGCGGAAACTAAACACAAGAATATAAAGAAGAAAATAACTATAAAGATTTTGATCCTCTATGGATCGGTTATGAACTAATAATGATGTTTATTGAATATTGTGAATCAATACAAAACTCATAGACGGGTGTTCCTTATATACTATTGTGAATCCTAACCCTAACCCGTCATACAAGAAAACGTGTAAAGAGATAACTATCAATCTCTTCTAAAAATAAATCTAACAAACATTCTAAACTTACGGGATAACTAACAATAATACCCGCAGCAATAAACACTATCAGCAGAAACAAAACTATACTACCAGCAGCAATGAACTTCAGCAGGAACCAATACTATCTGCAGGAACCAGTGAACACTACCAGCAGCAATGAGAAATCTTTATTTCCCAGAGATTTAATCTCCATTGAGGAGAGAGCTTACTTTTATAAAAAGTAAAATTACCAGTGACAGGGTATCCAATGGCTGCCATACCATCCAGGATTTCTTGCTTGGTAAGATGATATACTCCATTTTCATCAGGAAATTGAAGTTGTGTACGGACCAATCCCTCAGTAACAATGCGTTCATGACCATCAATGGTTGCTACAATTTCCTGCTCTCTTCCCACAATATTTCGCACTTTAGCAGATGCCCAAAACTGCTTAATGAGAGAGTCGTATACTGTAGCTGGACAGTGAGTAAGGGCATATCGAATAGAGGACCCACGAAGAAAAACCAGCACTTCGTCATAACCTTCACTTCTATCAGAGGACTCTAAATGTGCAACCTTGTTGTGATCATCTTTGTATCGAAGTGTTGCCATTGTATTTGATGAGTGAACTAGGGTTTGAAAAGAGAAAAGATGAGCTAGGGTTTGAGAGGATATAGAAGATTTGAGGTGTGAGAAGTACAATTTTAGGTCAGTGATGTTGTTATGGTTGCCAAATTTAGCGATTTAAATTGTAGGAATTTCACGCACGTATCTTTGACCGATTTGACTTAACTAACTTTCCCATATCTAATGAAATCAGCAGGAACCATTAGTCAATCAGCAGGAACACTCGGTCAATCAACAGCAATGGAATGGTTTGACCAAAGTCAACATTGCAAATCCAGTTATTAAAAATATATTGCCCAAATTAACTACCATTACCAACCAAACATTCAATTCCCACAAATCATCTTTTCACTATAAATAGGCCTTTTCCCAAATCAAATTACTTCATCATCAAAATCCTAATCATATTCGTCATATCAAACAAAACCATGAGTTCTTCAAAAACACCCATTATTGAAATATCATCCGACTCCTCATCCTCCTGTACCGAATCATCATCAGGGTGGAAAAAATACTTTCCCTCAACAACATCATCTTCACAAACCAAGGGCAAAGCTAAGGTCGAGGAAGTTTCATCCGACCCTCTTCCATCTACTCCTTCTTCTTTTGAATACTCCAGCTCTGATGATGAAGCATCATCATGGCCAAAATCCCTGACCTACTACCAAAGAGAATGGGAAACATATCCACCAAACTGTCCAATTTATGCAGAGCTAACCCTAGAGATGGAGAGAGTAGTTGCTTCCTTCTACCAAATGCCAATACCTAAAAGGAATCAGGCAACCCCAATGCCAACTCATCCAACTTCTGGGCCAAGCCAGCCAAGCCCTCAGCCAAGCCAGCCAACTCCTCAGCCAAGCCAACCAACTCCTCAGCCAAGCCAACCAACTCCTAGGTTACGCCCTAGATCAAGTCAGTCACTCCCTACCTCAAGTCATTCAACTCCAAAGAAAGGTCAGCCACTTCCTGAATCAAGACTGCCAATCCCAGTGGTGTTGGCACTTTCAGCCCCAAATGTATATGAAGAAATTAGTCATCAGAGGGGTAGAAGGTTCATGCCCAATAGCAAAGACAAAGGGAAAGGGAAGATTGAGTAGATGGTTAGGTTTGGGTGGAGTGGTGGTGAGGGATGTGTGACTGAGTAGGTTGGTAGGTTGCTTATAGGATCTTGATGATGAGAAGCTTTTGTGTTTTGTATCTGAATGTAATCACCTTTATTAATATGAATGGAAATGACTCTCTTTTGTTTTAATTCCAAGCATTGTGAATTTGAGAACTGCAAAACAAAGTTAGCTAACAAAACACACTAAAAACATACCAAAAATACAAGAATTAGCCTCCCCTTAGGCTAATGCCTCCCCTCAAAACCAGCAAAGAAAAATACAACAACATGATTAGACAATCAAGACCATTACCAAGGAAACCATGGATAGTAATACAATCCCTCTTCAGGAATTGGCTCATAATAATCAGACCTATAATTATTTTGAAAATAATGGCTTGAGGGTCTGTAAAATGGTTGAGCAATATTCCTCTTCCAACCAGCAGAATTGGTTTGACCAGCTGGAACTGGATTGTCAGCAGGAATGGTTGCAGGATTGCAATGCCTACCAGCAGCAACCGGATTAGCATTTCCAGCAGGAAATCCTGCTGCCTTAGGCACATAAGGTGGAATTTTATTCACATTATTCCACAGAGGTCTTGTCACTTGTCGCCTAGCATACACACCCATTCTCTTCTCATGATAATCACAATCTTTGATGAGATAAACTTTACTACCACATACAAAACATGACTTCCTCTTAACAGACTTGTTCTTAACATACTTTCTCTTATTACAAACACTGTTGTCACTACTGGAACTAGAGACACATTTGTTTTTAATAGAATTACTTGAGCTGTTGTCTGAGAAAGCTGTTTTAGAAGCAGATTTATCATCAGTTACTTTTGAGGACTCATGGGACTTAGGTGTGGGTGACTCTTCACTTGAATCACATGAAACAAAGTCTTTGGACTCTGCTTCTGAGGACTTGACACTTGTGGAACAAGAGACAAAATCATCAGGTTCAGGTAAGTCTTTGGACTTTTTGCCATAAGCCATTTGTGACTCATCTGAGTCAATGTCAGAGAGAGAGTGGACAGGGGTAGGCATAAAAACTCCTCTGATAGGTGGAGGAACAGCATTCATTCCTCCTTCTTTTACAAACTTTACAGGAATTTTATAGTCAACAGGTTCAGGGTCAAATACACTATACTCATTAGGGTCATAGACTTGATCTTGCCCTATGTAGTCACCAAACCCTAAACCACGTTTAGTTTTTACAGACATAGAACTATCAACTAACCTGTTTAGGTTTTTAGATGATTCTTTCCATTTATCGAACCTAGCCAAGTTATTGTCTAGCTTAGTCTGCAAATCCTGTTTTTCTAATTTGACCTTAGCATTTTGAGATTCAGAATACTTAAGCTCATTAGTGGTGTTTTTTAAATCTCTCTGTAATACTTTAATCTTTTCCTCATAAGCTAACTAATTCTTTTGGTACCAAACCTTTTGTTTTTCTAAGGTTTTAACCGCATTATCATAAGCTTGTACCTTAATAAAGTATTCATTATACTTAGATTTCATGTCATCATATTCTTTATTAAGAGTTGAGTATAATTCATGACAGGCAGGATTACATTTTTGTACCTGAGATGGGAATCCCATTAGTGCATATTCTTCCAAGTTTTCCTTTGCCTCATAGGATTCATCATTTTCAGTCAGCTTCGCCATAGAATCATTATGAAACAAGGTTCTAATCTTCCTTGCCCACATTTCAAATTTATCTCCTGATAACGACATTGTGAAAAAGGTTCAAGAGAGAAGATTTAGAAATGTTTTCTTCTTTATCAGAGATCCTAACCAGGCTCTGATACCACTTGTAGGATCGAGTGCTTCTAGCTTGATTGAGCTTGGTTAAACCGAGAATCTCTAGGTGTAAGACTTGTGTCTATGCGGAAACTAAACACAAGAATATAAAGAAGAAAATAACTATAAAGATTTTGATCCTCTATGGATCGGTTATGAACTAATAATGATGTTTATTGAATATTGTGAATCAATACAAAACTCATAGACGGGTGTTCCTTATACACTATTGTGAATCCTAACCCTAACCCGTCATACAAGAAAACGTGTAAAGAGATAACTATCAATCTCTTCTAAAAATAAATCTAACAAACATTCTAAACTTACGGGATAACTAACAATAATACCCGCAGCAATAAACACTATCAGCAGAAACAAAACTATACTACCAGCAGCAATGAACTTCAGCAGGAACCAATACTATCAGCAGGAACCAGTGAACACTACCAGCAGCAATGAGAAATCTTTATTTCCCAGAGATCCTAACAATGACATACAAGGCAATGACTGGTTTGATCAACTAGCTAGTGCTCAAATCCAAAAGGAAAAAGTCTCCAAGATTGAGGACAGCTCGTTTGCAGTCACTCAACAAATCAAAAGTACACTGAACATCAAAAGGATGACCAAACGGGAACTTCGCCGAATAAAGAATGATGCTTTCAATCTTCTCAAAGACAAATGATGAACTCAAATAAGCACATTTTATTACCATCATTTATCCTATTTATTTGACTTGTTTTATTATATTATCTGTGAGAATTGATACGTTAATGTTTACTTTTGTAATTCTCAGGTAAAAACAAGTATTATGTGAAACTTGGCGATTTTGGACTAATTATGGAGCAAAACAAGCAAGAAGTTAAGAGTCTACTGAAATGTACAAGATCAAGATCATTCTGCTCCAGATACGCCGCATCCTACTTCGTACATACGGCGCATCACTATCAAGATTTCACAAGTTATAATCCAAGACGGAAAAGGACATGCGCCGCATAGATAAATGGAGTTACGCCGCATCTTCTGGCGGTGTACGAATATTCCTGAATATATTAATCTTGGACCCCACGCGAAGTTAAGTCAATGCGCCGCATCTACTTATCATATGCGCCGCATCTAGCCCTCAGACAAAAACTATAAATACCCCAAGGCCAGACGAATTTCGAGAGCCTAATACAGAAGAAGACCGAAGACCACAAAACCCTAAGGCCGAATTCAGACGAAGTAGCAGCACAAGACACACCCTAAACGAAGATACAAGAGCTGTAAGAAGGTCCTGCATGTATTCAATTCATTAAGTAGTTTTGTTTTATTGTATTAGTACACTTTAATTTATCAGGATTGATGGGCTTGTGTCATTGATTTAATCATGCACTTCAACTCCCCTTAAAATTGCTTTCCCATTAATTAAAGTTTATATGTTGATGTCTTTGGTGACTTTTATTAGTGGATTGATAACCTCTGTGTCTAGCTGAGCATTGATCGGGTCGCCATGCCTCTGTCCTCGCCTATTTATTTTATCGCCTATGCATTCTATCGTCTGTAGAAAAGTAGGAAGAAAGGATAAGTAGGATAGACATAAGTAATCATTAAGGGTTTACTCACCGATAAGATTAGAGCCAACGAGAAAGGTTTACATCTCGGTGCGTTGCATCGAACTATACACTTCATATAAAACTAGCAATAAAACAAGTGACAAGCTACTTAACTATCAGGACAGGTCTTCTTATTGTCTCAAGTATTTATCTGTGTACGTGTGTGCTAATCGCTGATTCGTGCTTATTAGTTTAGTTTATATTTAATCATAACCAAACCGTGCAAGTCTCTCAGGCTGAACCCCCTTGCGTTAGATTAGGTTGTATAGCTAACTTAAGATATTAAAATACTGATTAGAATTACTAGATAATACGTTCCACTCTTAGTGATCGACACTCTACTTACCATTATATTCATACTGACCGGGTACACTGCTCGTAAAGTGTGTGTTATATTGATAATTCGGCTAAATATAAATTTAAAACTTGAATACTGCTAAAACCACAACGACATAACGTGGGTATAAAAATTAGAGCAATACACACGCACACCAAGTTTTTGGCGCCGTTGCCGGGGAGTGAATTGTTATTATCTGTTAATTTGATTAGTATTTTAATTAGGTTTTTCTTTTTAATTTTTATTCTAACCACTAACTCTGTTGTATATTAGTTAAATTGCATTCATTGTATTATTTGAATTTTTTTTTTGTTTTGTGTGTTTTTATTTTCTTTAATTTTGTTTCTTTTTGTTTGTTTTTATTTTTTTTTTATTTTTCGTATTTTCTTGCATTCTGCTATCGTTGTACTGTGCTAATTCAAACGATACGGCGCATCTATTTTCATAGATACGGCGTATTGCGTTTAATTTTTATAAAATACAACGCGTTTAATAAATTCGATACGACGCATCTTTCCCCAAGATACGGCGTATTCTGTTTTTAATAAGAAATTTTTCTAAACGATAACGCTATACGACGCATCTGTTTTAACAGATACGGCGTATTTATTATTTTAATTAAAAACAGTTTTCGAATTATTAAACAGATACGACGTATCGATCTTTATCGATACGGCGCATCTTCTGAATCAAAAATCTTGTATTTTGAAACGTAACGAAAATTCGGCGCATTAACTTTTGTTAATACGACAAATTTAACTTAATAAATATAGTTGATTTTTGATATTCACTTTGATCGTTCCACTACTCTCGTGCGCAAGTTGTTTACTTTCAGGATAAAAGATGGCTTAAGCATCGCTATGGAAGATTACATTCTGAACCTAACCAAAAGACGCTAGCTGGAGTGATCAAACCTTTGATAACCGAAAGGCTGAAATAAAACGACAAGGGTGAAGGAGAACTCAGTACTGATAACACTGAGCATCTTAAAACTCTTGAAATACAATTCCAGGTATCCTTTACAGTCATTCATCTAATCTTAAGAAGAGCTCTCTCTTATACCTCTCCCGAATGTTTGACGATAAAAGTAAATTTCCTTTGCTTTAATCTAGCTATTACATGTTCATATCTGAAAAGAAAATTTCTGAGAAACAAGTTACTAAAAACTGAAAATTGCGTGCTAAACACTGATATAGACTTGTTTTCTTATAAATTACCTAAATGCAAAAAACACAGAATTCCACAACGAAAGTTGTGTTCTTCAGAAATTGATTTATGTAATACCTCTGGTTGAAATTATAGTCTCAATTTTGTAAACTTAAAACGATATTTGTTCCTAACCTCGGAATAAATCATTATCCACTAAGCAATGAGATTATAATCATTAATAAAACGTATATGCCTATTACCCTTACTTTGAATTTATATTTATCATATGGTGTACCGTTTTACCCAATTTTATGTATAAGGAAAAGCGTTGCGGAGGCCAAGGTACGTTCCCTATTTAAATTTTGTTTACTGGAACAACAATACAGCGGATCCAACATTCTAAGCGCCGTATCTCTAACTAATTAAAACCTATTGACCAGTCAACAATTTTAGATAGATACGGCGCGTGTTAATTATGAGATACGACGCATCTATTTGCCCTATAAATACGAAAGGGATGCGCCGGATCTCACTTTCTTACCCAAAAACACGCAAAGTTAAGATCACACACACAGTCAAAAATCAACCCTTGAATCCGAGCTTTCTTATCGAATCAAAACTTCTACTCCTAATCCTAATCGTAATCTAAGGTAATTATTTCATTTAAATCTATTTTAAAAATTAGGGTTTATGCAATAATTCGGTTAGGATTAGGAAGATTTTAGGGAAATGATTAGGACTTGCATTAGATGATTTCTCCCATATTGAATTTGAATAGATCATTGAATTTTGACCCGAATTGATTTGAGCAAAAAAAATTAGGGTTTGGGGAAGTTATTTTGAATTTTAGTGGGAAAATGGATTGGTGGTGGTATAATAAACTTTTAAAACTTTTACAATGGGTATTAGGAACTGTGATGTTAAGTGGGAGTTTACGTCACGGGTCCGAATTCTTGGAATGCATGCCTGACCCCTTTTTATACTGATAGATTGATAGATGCGGCGCATCTTAATTAATTGATGCGGCGTAACGACCTAATTCCAATTTAATAAAATTCCATATACGCCGTATTACTTAATTTAGATACGACGCATCTCCATACGCCGTATTCTATTGTGCTTGCTCCGCATCTCTTATATTTCGCAGATACGCCGCACTGATTTATCAGTTGCGCCGTATCTACCATATTTACAGACTGTTTTCTAACCTTGAAGATTTATTGCAGATGGCACTACCCGAAGCTGCTAACAGACATCCATGGCTCCGCTTTGAGACTTTTGGACTGACTCCTGATACATTGGATGAGTATTTGAGGAGGCTTAGAGCTATTTACTTCAGGAGGATCTTCAGGGTCTCGGTTCTTGGTTTTGCGGATATTGGGTTAATAGATGGGGGTAACGCAGCTGATAGTTTACACGATAGATTGGAGATGGTTATTAGAGATGATGATGACGAGGTCCTATTCAGGTCGTACGCTTGGGAGAGGATGTTTAGGATAGATGAGCCTCTGGTTAGGGAGCTTATGTTGGAGTTTTTCAGTACAGTTCACTATAGAGAGGCTGATATGGGATTGGATACTGCTGATACCCTTGTGTTCAGGTTGGGAGGAGAATTTAGGCAGATGTCGATGAGACAGTTCATTTTGGCTATGGGCTTGCACACGGTGGAGGAGATTGAGTCTGATGGTTTTGCTAGATATTGGGATGAGAGTTTGAGAGTGGTTCCTGATAGGGGGTTGCTAGGAGACTACTGGGAGAGGATCTCTTCAGGGGGTGATTCCACCACGGGCACCCCATCTTATACGTTGATCAGGGAGCCCATGAGGAGGTTATGCCACAGGATGATCGCGCTGACCATTGCGGGGAGGGGTCAGTCACCTGAGAAGGTGACTACTCTTGACCTCTTCCTTCTGAGGAGCATGGACGAGGGGTTGATGGTGAACATCCCCCACTTTTTGGCGCATTTCCTCCGCAGAGGAGCTGCTGCTCCAGCCCAGGAGGAGGCACCAGCACCCCAGCCACCGGTTGCACGCACGGTTGGGCAGAGAGTTGAGGTAGTTGAGGGGGAGGTTAGAGCTCTCAGGGGAGCTGTTGATGGTATGAGGGCCGACCTCACTGTGGTGATGAGGGATGTAGGTTGGCTTGTGGGGAGTATGAGTCGGATTATGGATCATCAGGGGATGAGCCATACTCTCCCAGACGGGACTGAGGTTAGAGCCGTGGCCACATACTCCCGCAGGGTCAGACAGAGGACCGATGGTGCCAGCACTTCCGAGGCTCAGCCGACTACTAGAGATGACCCCCCAGCTACTTGATTTGATATATTGACATTGTTCCACATATATTATTATTATTTTTTGGATTGTACTCATCATTATTATCATGTATATATTTGATGTTTCAGTTTATGTTTCTTGTTATATTTGATGAAGACTGGCATTAAGTTCAGCACGAGAGTACGAGAGGACGTGAGAGATAAACCGTGGAACAAGTCATTTTACAACAAACTGTTAACAGTCTGTTTGGTAACTACATGCGCCGCATCTAGTAAAACAGATGTGACGCATCCTATCCTTTATTTTATTTTGATTCGTATTTATTCCAGGCTCGATACGGCGTATCTTCTTCCATAAGATACGGCGTATCGACTGACCTGATGATTTTCAATTTTAATTTTTTAAGTTTTATTTTTTCTAACTACTAATGTATTATGCAAGTTTGAACCTTCTTAACTCAGGTGTGTTAAAGTCTTGATGGGATTATAGATTCCTGCATTCTTGTGGATACATCATCTATGAAGCTTAAACGTTCTAATCCACAAGAAAGATGATTTTTGCTTTTATACAAATAATGGAGGATCATACCGAGCAAATCTCAGGGGAGTTTTTCTGTTCTAATTCTTTTATTTTCCAGTTTTTTAATCTTTGATACAAACAACGAGGACGTTGTTTAACTTAAGTTTAGGACAAGTAAGTGTTCTAATTCTCCAATCCCCCCACTTAAGTTAAACAACGTCCTGGAATAAATACGAATCAAAATAAAATAAAGGATAGGATGTGTCGCATCTGTTTTACTAGATGCGGCGCATGTAGTTACCAAACAGACTGTTAACAGTTTGTTGTAAAATGACTCATTCCACGGTTTATCTCTCACGTCCTCTCGTACTCTCGTGCTGAACTTAATGCCAGTCTTCATCAAATATAACAAGAAACATAAACTGAAACATCAAATATATACATGATAATAATGATGAGTACAATCCAAAAAATAATAATAATATATGTGGAACAATGTCAATATATCAAATCAAGTAGCTGGGGGGTCATCTCTAGTAGTCGGCTGAGCCTCGGAAGTGCTGGCACCATCGGTCCTCTGTCTGACCCTGCGGGAGTATGTGGCCACGGCTCTAACCTCAGTCCCGTCTGGGAGAGTATGGCTCATCCCCTGATGATCCATAATCCGACTCATACTCCCCACAAGCCAACCTACATCCCTCATCACCACAGTGAGGTCGGCCCTCATACCATCAACAGCTCCCCTGAGAGCTCTAACCTCCCCCTCAACTACCTCAACTCTCTGCCCAACCGTGCGTACAACCGGTGGCTGGGGTGCTGGTGCCTCCTCCTGGGCTGGAGCAGCAGCCGGAGCTCCCTGAGGATCTCCCTGCTCCACCTCTACCTCTGCTGGTCTCGCGGGCCCCAACGCCACCCAAAAGTAACCTCCCATAATCATCTCGCAGATCCCTAGCCTAACCAAATAATCCTGGTCAACAACTGGCAACCTGGTCACCTCAATCTCCAGGCCGGCGGGGATCTCATCACCAATCACGCCGAAATGACGGGCTAGTCTAGATACAAAATGGCCTCCCGTCATCTGGCTCCTACGATCTCTACCCAACGCTCCTCTGTGGAGGAAATGCGCCAAAAAGTGGGGGATGTTCACCATCAACCCCTCGTCCATGCTCCTCAGAAGGAAGAGGTCAAGAGTAGTCACCTTCTCAGGTGACTGACCCCTCCCCGCAATGGTCAGCGCGATCATCCTGTGGCATAACCTCCTCATGGGCTCCCTGATCAACGTATAAGATGGGGTGCCCGTGGTGGAATCACCCCCTGAAGAGATCCTCTCCCAGTAGTCTCCTAGCAACCCCCTATCAGGAACCACTCTCAAACTCTCATCCCAATACCTAGCAAAACCATCAGACTCAATCTCCTCCGCCGTGTGCAAGCCCATAGCCAAAATGAACTGTCTCATCGACATCTGCCTAAATTCTCCTCCCAACCTGAACACAAGGGTATCAGCAGTATCCAATCCCATATCAGCCTCTCTATAGTGAACTGTACTGAAAAACTCCAACATAAGCTCCCTAACCAGAGGCTCATCTATCCTAAACATCCTATCCCAAGCGTACGACCTGAATAGGACCTCTTCATCATCATCTCTAATAACCATCTCCAATCTATCGTGTAAACTATCAGCTGTGTTACCCCTATCTATTAACCCAATATCCGCAAAACCAAGAACCGAGACCCTGAAGATCCTCCTGAAGTAAATAGCTCTAAGCCTCCTCAAATACTCATCCAATGTATCAGGAGTCAGTCCAAAAGTCTCAAAGCGGAGCCATGGATGTCTGTTAGTAGCTTCGGGTAGTGCCATCTGCAATAAATCTTCAAGGTTAGAAAACAGTCTGTAAATATGGTAGATACGGCGCAACTGATAAATCAGTGCAGCGTATCTGCGAAATATAAGAGATGCGGAGCAAGCACAATAGAATACGGCGTAAGGATATGCGTCGTATCTAAATTAAGTAATACGGCGTATATGGAATTTTATTAAATTGGAATTAGGTCGTTACGCCGCATCAATTAATTAAGATGCGCCGCATCTATCAATCTATCAGCATAAAAAGGGGTCGGGCACGCATTCCAAGAATCCGGACCCGTGACTTAAACTCCCACTTAACATCACAGTTCCTAATACCCATTGTAAAAGTTTTAAAAGTTTATTATACCACCACCAATCCATTTTCCCACTAAAATTCAAAATAACTTCCCCAAACCCTAAATTTTTTTGCTCAAATCAATTCGGGTCGAAATTCAATGATCTATTCAAATTCAATATGGGGGAAATCATCTAATGCAAGTCCTAATCATTTCCCTAAAATCTTCCTAATCCTAACCGAATTATTGCATAAACCCTAATTTTTAAAATAGATTTAAATGAAATAATTACCTTAGATTACGATTAGGATTAGGAGTAGAAGTTTTGATTCGATAAGAAAGCTCAGATTCGAGGGTTGATTTTTGACTGTGTGTGTGATCTTAACTGTGCGTGTTTTGGGTAAGAAAGTGAGATCTGGCGCATCCCTTTCGTATTTAGAGGGCAAATAGATGCGTCATATCTCATAATTAACACGCGCCGTATCTATCTAAAATTGTTGACTGGTCAATAGGTTTTAATTAGTTAGAGATACGGCGCTTAGAATGTTGGATCCGCCGTATTGTTGTTCCAGTAAACAAAATTTAAATAGGGAACGTACCTTGGCCTCCGCAACGCTTTTCCTTATACATAAAATTGGGTAAAACGGTACACCATATGATAAATATAAATTCAAAGTAAGGGTAATAGGCATATACGTTTTGTTAATGATTATAATCTCATTGCTTAGTGGATAATGATTTATTCCGAGGTTAGGAACAAATATCGTTTTAAGTTTACAAAATTGAGACTATAATTTCAACCAGAGGTATTACATAAATCAATTTCTGAAGAACACAACTTTCGTTGTGGAATTCTGTGTTTTTTGCATTTAGGTAATTTATAAGAAAACAAGTCTATATCAGTGTTTAGCACGCAATTTTCGTTTTTAGTAACTTGTTTCTCAGAAATTTTCTTTTCGGATATGAACATGTAATAGCTAGATTAAAGCAAAGGAAATTTACTTTTATCGTCAAACATTCGGGAGAGGTATAAGAGAGAGCTCTTCTTAAGATTAGATGAATGACTGTAAAGGATACCTGGAATTGTATTTCAAGAGTTTTAAGATGCTCAGTGTTACCAGTACTGAGTTTTCCTCCACTCTTGTCGTTTTATTTCAGCCTTTCGGTTATCAAAGGTTTGATCACTCCAGCTAGCATCTTTTGGTTAGGTTCAGAATGTAATCTTCCTTAGCGATGCTTAAGCCATCTTTTATCCTGAAAGTAAACAACTTGCGCACGAGAGTAGTGGAACGATCTTTATCGATACGGCGCATCTTCTGAATCAAAAATCTTGTATTTTGAAACGTAACGAAAATTCGGCGCATTAACTTTTGTTAATACGACGAATTTAACTTAATAAAAAAGTGACAAGCTACTTAACTATCAGGACAGGTCTTCTTATTGTCTCAAGTATTTATCTGTGTACGTGTGTGCTAATCGCTGATTCGTGCCTATTAGTTTAGTTTATATTTAATCATAACCAAACCGTGCTAGTCTCTCAGGCTGAACCCCCTTGCGTTAGATTATGATGTATAGCTAACTTAAGATATTAAAATACTGATTAGAATAACTAGATAATACGTTCCACTCTTAGTGATCGACACTCTACTTACCATTATATTCATACTGACCGGGTACACTGCTCGTTAAAGTGTGTGTTATGTTGATAAGTCGGCTAAATATAAATTTAAAACTTGAATGCTGCTAAAACCACAACGACATAACGTGGGTATAAAAATTAGAGCAATACACACGCACACCAAGTTTAATCTTTGATACAAACAACGAGGACGTTGTTTAACTTAAGTGGGGGGATTGGAGAATTAGAACACTTACTTGTCCTAAACTTTTTCAAAATATGCTTTAAATGTGCTTAATATATTAAATTTAAAATTTTTAGCATGTTTTTGTTTAAAGTCTAAATTACATAGCTGCACACATAACATTATTTTCAAAAAAATTGTGAACTTTTCAAAATTCACAAATCTATGAGTGTGTCGGTGACTTGTAAATTTTAGAACTTGGCTTGTATACTATTCGAGACCACCATAATAAGTATTATTTACATAATTGGAATGACTTGTCTAAATTTTATAAATTTCTAGGATTACACCCAAATAGCCTTTATATGTTATGTGATATTAGCTAACTACACTGGTTAGTTAACCCCCGTATAAACCTTTTGTTACTCTCACTTTTAGAGTAAGATACCCCTAGAAAAACACTCAGAGCCATTCCTTTCGTTTCTTACACCTTTGTTATAATGTTTCGTTACACCCTTACACCTTAGCCTACCCTGTAGATTAAAATCCGTGGTTGGTTAATTGCTTTAGGCAAAGTATGTTTCCTTACATTACCTATGTTCGCGTGTGTAATTCATTATCTATGGTTAGGTCGGGAAATTGCACAATGCAATTGGAGTGAAAGTAAATATTGTATATCTTTGAGTTTATTTTTCGTGTGTTTACTACTTTCGCTATTACAGTTATTTCTGAAAGTATGAAAAGTATGGAAAAATTATCCAGAGTTATCGTTATAGTGATGTGGTGAAATTTTACACATCTATGTTTATGTTTAAAGTTAAAGTTCAAAAAAAAAAAAAAAAAAAAAAAAAAAAAAAAAAAAAAAAAAAAAATCGAAAAAATAGAAAAGAAAAAGAAAAAGGAAGAGTTGGAAGTTTGTTTTAACCAACTTATGTAAAGTTTTGTATTAAGTGGTCGATATCACCACTATTTGTTGTATATTATATTTATGGATTGAATGGGAGTTGGCCGTTATGGGAACGCCAACTAAGGTTATTCTTTGATTGAGATCTTGTTGAGTATAATTCGTGTCTACCTAAAGCGTGTGTTTCAAGTGTTAAAGCGTGAGTTATTCAATGATATGAGTCTTATTCATGGGATGGTTGGGATAGCAATTTACCACACTTAGGATTTTAATTTATCTGTTTTGTTTATTTTTCATTTTACACCAATTTGTATCCCAAATATTATCCATACCCTATATTATTCTTTATCTAAACCTTTGATTTATTGAGATTAGGGATTTGAGCAATCTTAAGTATCGTAGTCGTGGATTCGGCTATGTATTTATGATTTTGTCGCCCTTTTTGATATAATATTATTGGTAAAGATTACTTGGTCCTATCTTTAGCCTATTCGAGTTAAGGATTTGAGCAATTGCAAGTATCGTGTTCGTGGATTCGATCATGTATTTGTGATTTTGTCGCCTTTTCTGGAATTTGAGATCGATAGAGATTAAGAAGAATTATTAACCCTTAACCTACAAACCCTTTTTACCACTTTAGACTTGTTATTCCTTAGCTTTAGTGGGGGAGATGCGTATACTCGCCAAGCTTATGATAGAATATTCGTCACGACTGGACAGTTAAACGATTAGATTTGCTTTTATCAATATATTTTATTTTACTTCTAATTCGTTAAGTGTTTGGTTGTGTGATTATGACAAAACGAATACATGCTTAAATATAAAAATAAATCCTAACATCTTTTAGGATACATTTTCATAAGATTAATTCTAAGGTTTACTTGGGGACAAGTAAAATTCAAGTGGGGGGATATTTGATGAACTCAAATAAGTACATTTTATTACCATCATTTATCCTATTTATTTGACTTGTTTTATTATATTATCTGTGAGAATTGATACGTTAATGTTTACTTTTGTAATTCTCAGGTAAAAACAAGTATTATGTGAAACTTGGCGATTTTGGACTAATTATGGAGCAAAACAAGCAAGAAGTTAAGAGTCTATTGAAATGTACAAGATCAAGATCATTCTGCTCCAGATACGCCGCATCCTACTTATTATATACGGCGCATCACTATCAAGATTTCACAAGTTATAATCCAAAACGGCAAAGGACATGCGCCGCATAGATAAATGGAGTTACGCCGCATCTTCTGGCGGTGTACGAATATTCCTGAATATATTAATCTTGGACCCCACGCGAAGTTAAGTCAATGCGCCGCATCTACTTATCCTATGCGCCGCATCTAGCCCTCAGACAGAAACTATAAATACCCCAAGGCCAGACGAATTTCGAGAGCCTAATACAGAAGAAGACCGAAGACCACAAAACCCTAAGGCCGAATTCAGACGAAGTAGCAGCACAAGACACACCCTAAACGAAGATACAAGAGCTGTAAGAAGGTCCTGCATGTATTCAATTCATTAAGTAGTTTTGTTTTATTGTATTAGTACACTTTAATTTATCAGGATTGATGGGCTTGTGTCATTGATTTAATCATGCACTTCAACTCCCCTTAAAATTGCTTTCCCATTAATTAAAGTTTATATGTTGATGTCTTTGGTGACTTTTATTAGTGCATTGATAACCTCTGTGTCTAGCTGAGCATTGATCGGGTCGTCATGCCTCTGTCCTCGCCTATTTATTTTATCGCCTATGCATTCTATCGTCTGTAGAAAAGTAGGAAGAAAGGATAAGTAGGATAGACATAAGTAATCATTAAGGGTTTACTCGCCGATAAGATTAGAGCCAACGAGAAAGGTTTACATCTCGGTGCGTTGCATCGAACTATACACTTCATATAAAACTAGCAATAAAACAAGTGACAAGCTACTTAACTATCAGGACAGGTCTTCTTATTGTCTCAAGTATTTATCTGTGTACGTGTGTGCTAATCGCTGATTCGTGCTTATTAGTTTAGTTTATATTTAATCATAACCAAACCGTGCCAGTCTCTCAGGCTGAACCCCCTTGCGTTAGATTAGGTTGTATAGCTAACTTAAGATATTAAAATACTGATTAGAATAACTAGATAATACGTTCCACTCTTAGTGATCGACACTCTACTTACCATTATATTCATACTGACCAGGTACACTGCTCGTTAAAGTGTGTGTTATATTGATAAGTAGGCTAAATATAAATTTAAAACTTGAATACTGCTAAAACCACAACGACATAACGTGGGTATAAAAATTAGAGCAATACACACGCACACCAACAAATCCAAAAGTGCTGCTGAACTGGAGTATCATCTTGAAAACATTGCTCGAGCAATGTCAAGTGATTTTGACTGGACTAATCCAGACATAATCAGGGTTGATGGCAAAGACAGCAAAAATCGTCCTTATATAACAGACTGGACAAAGCCACTTCCCGTGATACGCAAACATCACACATCAGAAATCCCTTTCCAATTCTTTTTCAACAATGATCTAGAACTTCTCAAGCATGGAGCGTCAAGCAAAACAAAGTATGCAACTTCGATCACCTTCACTCCAACTGCACATTACTCACAACCAGCCATAGAGGAAGCTGCTCTTCACCAACACCTTTTCATCAAGCAACAAGTGAATTATGATCGTAATGCAGAACTAGGCATTTATCACTGGTTTGACAAAAGAAAGACATGGTACAAGAGTAAACTTACCGAGACTTCCCGTGATAAAGTGTACAGCGACCTCAAAATCATGGCAGTGGTTAGTGTCAGGGGAGTAAAGAGGTATGATTACACTTTCCTTACTGAGATCAATGTCCGAAGACATGACGATAAACTCTACTCATTCTCAGAAGCAGACTTTCCGGATTTAAGTCTGAATGATATTGAAGACATGTACCTATTGAAAGTACAAGGAAGGTTGCATCATCTCACTACCGAACTTCAATATGCTTTCAGTACGGCTATCTGCCATTTCATCAGACGAACGATCATAAAAGAAAGAGTAGAGGATCTTCAGCATGCTGCTGCTGAAGATCCTCTACTCTTTCTTTTATGATCGTTCGTCTGATGAAATGGCAGATAGCCGTACTGAAAGCATATTGAAGTTCGGTAGTGAGATGATGCAACCTTCCTTGTACTTTCATTAGGTACATGTCTTCAATATCATTCAGACTTAAATTCGGAAAGGCTACTTCTGAGAATGAGTAGAGTTTATCTTCATGTCTTCGGACGTTGATCTCAGTAAGGAAAGTGTAATCATAACTCTTTACTCCCCTGACACTAACCACTGCCATGATTTTGAGGTCGCTGTACACTTTATCACGGGAAGTCTCGGTAAGTTTACTCTTGTACCATGTCTTTCTTTTGTCAAACCAGTGATAAATGCCTAGTTCTGCATTACGATCATAATTCACTTGTTGCTTGATGAAAAGGTGTTGGTGAAGAGCAGCTTCCTCTATGGCTGGTTGTGAGTAATGTGCAGCTGGAGTGAAGGTGATTGAAGTTGCATACTTTGTTTTGCTTGACGCTCCATGCTTGAGAAGTTCTAGATCATTGTTGAAAAAGAATTGGAAAGGGATTTCTGATGTGTGATGTTTGCGTATCACGGGAAGTGGCTTTGTCCAGTCTGTTATATAAGGACGATTTTTGCTGTCTTTGCCATCAACCCTGATTATGTCTGGATTAGTCCAGTCAAAATCACTTGACATTGCTCGAGCAATGTTTTCAAGATGATACTCCAGTTCAGCAGCACTTTGGGATTTGTCTTTGAGAAGATTGAAAGCATCATTCTTTATTCGGCGAAGTTCCCGTTTGGTCATCCTTTTGATGTTCAGTGTACTTTTGATTTGTTGAGTGACTGCAAACGAGCTGTCCTTAATCTTAGAGACTTCGTCCTTTTAGATTTGAGCACTAGCTAGTTGATCAAACCAGTCATTGCCTTGTATGTCATCATCATTATCAAGCCATGAGACTACATTGACTTGTTTGGAAGATTTTTTGCTGCTTGAAGGCTTTGACTTTGGAGGTAACTTTGGTGGTGATTGTGGTTGATCATCTTGCGGTTGAAAGTCCACATTTTCTGTGGTGAAATGCTCAAATTGATGCTCATCAGCAGTTGGACCAGATTCCGGAGCCTTTGGAGGTTGTGGTTGAAAGCTTGGTTAAGAAGGTTGTTGACCAAATTCCTGATTTGGTGATGGAAAGTTGGATTGAGCAATGAGAGCAAGTGAGTTGGATGTTGGTGCTGATAAGAAACCTCCTCTTGTTATAACTTCCTTATCCACCTCAGATTGATGTTGTCTCAGAAAGTCATACAACAGTCCATACTTGACTTCATTAATCTTCTTAGCTTGCCTGACAAAGGTTGCATATTTCTGCCATTCTGGTCCAAGACATCCAAGGAAATTTGCGTTGATAGCAATCTTTGGTAACTTGATGTCGTGACGGTCCAAGTCATTGATGATATTTGTGAAATGGTGGTAGTATGATTCTATTGATTCCCCTGGTTCCATGATAAAATGAGTGTATTCCATGTAAAGCTTGGATTCAAGATCTTCTTGATTCAACTCAGTGCCTTCCATGAGAAGATGCACATGTTCCCACATGTCTTTGGCAGTCTTCTGAGCATCAATACTTCGGAAAATAGGGTTTGTAATTCCTTGAAGTATATAAGACATTGCCAGCTCATTTGCCTCTTGTTGCAAGGTTTGTTCAACGGTATATTGAGAGACAGGAACGGGACTTGATGTTGCTTCTCTATTTGAATCACCCAGAACATGATTTGTGGGAAGTGGAAAAGGTCCTTCAATGATAACCTGCTTGAGATATTTCCCATGGGGTTTTCTGAGTTCAATGAAGTGGAGGAATCGACCAGACCATTGCACGTAGTTTCCTGGTGTCAGCATGGGTGGAGTATCCTGATTTCCAGCCTCATGTCGGAATTGCTGACTACTGATTGCTTCACACATTTTAGTAAACCAATGTGGTTCTCTGGAGGGAGGTTGATAATTCTGCATTTGATTTTGTTGCATGATTTGTTGTAGGGGTACTTGTTGTGGAGTGAGAAATTGATGCTGTTGCATGAATGCTTGTTGTTGTTGATATTGAGGATGAAATTGTTGTTGTTGTGGATATTGCTGTAGCTGGTAGTAGTAATTGAAGTGTGGTGGTTGAGACTTCCTTGTGTTTGTTGGATCTTGAGATAATTAAGATGTGAGTTAAGAGTTTTGAAGTTTGGTTTTGGTTAAGTGAAACTTTGTTCAATTGCGATAATACTGTTCACCAATTGCGATAACACTGTTCACACCAATTGCGATAAAAATGGTAATTGCGATAAATATTGGAATTGCGAAAATTTTATCAATTTGCGATAAGTTATCTTAATTGCGATAAGAAAGGCAATTTTGATAAATTAACTGAATTGCGAAAGATTTTAGCAATTTCAATAAATTATCAAAATTACAATTTCGATCACTTTCTCAACTCTTATACAAGAGGTGAGAATAAATGCCAAGTCGAAGTATTTTCACTAACTTATACAAGCTAGAAAATACTGAGTTCCAAATCCGATAAAACTGAAGGCTGACAATTGCGATAATTCTGTGGATTGCGATAGACCGTGAATTGCGATAAACCCTCTTTTGTCGAAATTGCTGAACTCGTTTGCGATAAACCCTCTTTTGTCGAATTTCAAGCCCGATTGCGATAAACCCTCTTCTGTCGAAATCTAACCTTCTTTTCACTAACTTTTTCACTCCTAAATGTTTGGATTATGCTTAAAGCTAATGAAAGTGATGGATTTTCGATTGTTTTTTATTTCTAATGATTAAAGCTATGAAAATACGACTAGTTTAGTAACTTTTAATGTAGAAAACACGGGTTTGTGGTGTAGATTAAGTGAAATACGAGTGAAAGATGAACAACGACCACAAAAACTCACAAAACTACACGAAATTTTTAAAACCAAACGGAAAAACTAATAATGAACGATGTAATCTACTCTTAAACACACACCTTAGCTATCTTAGGCGAATGATACCACTTGTAGGTCCTATTTAACTCGAACACAAACACGTAAAATACTCTAAACTACCACAACAACTACTTATTAAATAAGCTACGAGTAGAGATAAGTAAATAAGTTAAAGAGAGAATAAGAGATGAAAAGAAGAATTGGATGATTTTCATTCGAATGATTCAAGGACAAAGCTTACGCACACTTACATGAAAAACCAACAAGAAATATGAGACCTCTAGCCTTCTATTTATAGGCGAAGATCTAGGGCATCTCTTACATGTGTGCTTCTAGAAGATATTTAACTAAAATGGCTGGCCCATGGATTCCTAATGGACCGGACCTTAATTACAAACATAGAATCCTATTTTGAGCAACTAACTATCGGAAATGACTAAGACTTGTTAAATTACAAAACGTGGTAGGTTATGCTCTGATACCACTTGTAGGTCCTATTTAACTCGAACACAAACACGTAAAATACTCTAAACTACCACAACAACTACTTATTAAATAAGCTACGAGTAGAGATAAGTAAATAAGTTAAAGAGAGAATAAGAGATGAAGAGAAGAATTGGATGATTTTCATTCGAATGATTCAAGGACAAAGCTTATGTACACTTACATGAAAAACCAACAAGAAATATGAGACCTCTAGCCTTCTATTTATAGGCGAAGATCTAGGGCATCTCTTACATGTGTGCTTCTAGAAGATATTTAACTAAAATGGCCGGCCCATGGATTCCTAATGGACCGGACCTTAATTACAAACATAGAATCCTATTTTGAGCAACATAGAATCATTTTTAATAAGTAATCCCATATGTTGCCACATTGGGGGAAGATTGTTGGGAATGCTTCTCACACTAAAATGTGACAACATATTTGGGATTATATTAGTTATTATGTATGGCACAAACACAAGGACTAGAAGCGTCATTAATGTAAAGACTTATGTTTGTTTGCCTATTTATACCCTCCTAGACTTCACTAGGAGGGTAGAGGCTTGTGTGTGTAATTTTCACTCTTCTTTATTATCAATAATACAACCAGGTTTCCCTCTATCTCTCTACACTTTCTCTCTCTAACCTCTACCATGGAGATGATGTTTTATCATCATCCAAGACCTCCCGATTCACAATATATCATCCAAAACACGATCCATCATGCAGATGCATCATTTTTTTTTTTATTGATGCACTATTATGACTACACATATGACTACACATATTATATGCATATGCATCATTTTTTTGTTATTGATGCACTATCATTTTTTAATACTTACCAGCATCAATAGAAGTGGCCCGCCGAATCCTGTTATTGATGCACTACTTTATATAATATTATATGCAGATGCATCATTTTTTTTTTGTTATTGATGCACTATTATGACTACACATATTATATGCATATGCATCATTTTTTTTGTTATTGATGCACTATCATTTTTTTGTACTTACCACCATCAACAGAAGTGGCCCGCCGAATCCTGTTGTGCTTTTGTATTCTCTTGTTGTTTTCCTCATTACTTTTAACAAGTATGTACACCAATCCATGTTTTTTATATCCTCTTCCTTCTCTATGCATTGTAAGAACCTTTGGTTCACCAATCCATTTTTTGTACATTCCCCGATAATTGAAATAAATGCTACGAGGAAGTTCAGCTTGAATTCTTTTCCAACATGGTATGCAAACAATAGTTTCTCCACTACCTCTTTTAAATAAAACCTTTCATCTGGTTCATCATATGTGTACCTCTAGTCAACAATCAGTGGGTACTCTGTTGTTGCAAAGTGCACCTCTGTGACTTTGATGTCTCCCATTGGAATTCCTAACATTTCATGAATCATCTTTGCAGTTATCAGAATTGCTCGTCCGTCCCCCATCTTAATTGTGCTGGTGTCAGGGTCAAAATGATTGACCACCCAATATCCCAATTTGGTTGGCGTCGAGTTTATCTTGAAGTTCTCGTTAAGCAATGATCCAAATCCCATTTCAACTACATCATTTTTTTGTGAATCTGTCAACCTCTCTAAAAATTTTACTATGTCTGTTGGGGAAGACCTAGACGTGATTTTTGGGAAAATCATTTTCGTTTCTTTTTCAGTATCTTCTTCGTTAATTTTCTGCTTCTTTCTCTTATTTTCATTCTGCTTCTTTACTTTCCTTTTTTTTGTAGCAATCATTTTCTTTCTGCTCTGGCTCCTATTCGAGTCGGTTTTTTTTACGGTGTTTTGATCGGAATTGGCGGTGTTTTGATCGGATTTTTTACCCTTTTTTTTAGGGAATTGGCGGTGTTTTGATCGGAATTGGGAAAAAAAACCGACTCGAATAGGAGCTAGAGTAGAAAGAAAAAGATTGCTACAAAAAAAAGGAAAGTAAAGAAGCAGAATGAAAATAAGAGAAAGAAGCAGAAAATTGACAAAGAAGATATTGAAAAAGAAACGAAAATGATTTTCCCAAAAATCACGTCTAATCTTCCCCAAGAGACATAGTAAAAATTTTAGAGTGGATGATAGATTCGCAAAAAAATGATGTAGTTGAAATGGGGTTTGGATCATTGCTTAACGAGAACTTCAAGATAAACTCGACGCCAACCAAATTGGGATATTGGGTGGTCAATCATTTTGACCCTGACACCTGCACAATTAAGATGGGGGACGGACGAGCAATTCTGATAACCGCAAAGATGATTCATGAAATGTTAGGAATTCCAATGGGAGACATCAAAGTCACAGAGGTGCGCTTTGCAACAACAGATTACCCACTGATTGTTGACTGGAGGTACACATATGATGAACCAGATGAAAGGTTTTATTTGAAAGAGGTAGTGGAGAAACTATTGTTTGCACACCATGTTGGAAAAGAATTCAAGCTGAACTTCCTCGTAGCATTTATTTCAATTATCGGGGAATGTACAAAAAATGGATTGGTGAACCAAAGGTTCTTACAATGCATATAGAAGGAAGAGGATATAAAAACCATGGATTGGTGTACATACTTGTTAGAAGTAATGAGGAAAACAACAAGAGAATGTAAAAGCACAACAGGATTTGGCGGGCCACTTCTGTTGATGGTGGTAAGTACAAAAAAATGATAGTGCATCAATAACAAAAAAATGATGCATATGCATATAATATGTGTAGTCATAATAGTGCATCAATAACAAAAAAAAATGATGCATCTGCGTATAATATTATATAAAGTAGTGCATCAATAACAGGATTCGGCGGTCCATTTCTGTTGATGGTGGTAAGTACAAAAAAATGATAGTGCGTCAATAACAAAAAAATGATGCATCTGCATATAATATGTGTAATCATATGTGTAGTCATAATAGTGCATCAATAAAAAAAAAATGATGCATCTGCATATGACATGTGTAGTCATAATAGTGTATCAATAACAAAAAAAAAATGATGCATCTGCATATAATATTATATAATAACAAAAAAAAATTATGCGTCAATAACAAAAAAAAATGATTCAGATTGTTTGCAGTATGTTTGTTTATTCATTTATTTTTTATTTTTTATTTTTTGCAGCTTTTGTATCTAAACTCAACTGTGTCGGAAGAAGTTGAAATTGATTAAGAAATCCCAGCCATTAAGGCATGGCAAACAAAAACATTGAAGATGAGAGAAAAACAAGAGATGAAGATGGGTGGATTTGGAAAGTTGCCCATAAAAGAAGGTTTGCAATACGTTGAACCAAAAAAGAAAAGGAAGCTTACAAGGAAGGCAATACAAAACATGAAGAATTCACCAGATAATATATACAAAAAATGCATAAAAAAGTATTAACGTATCCGAGTTATCATATATTCTTAATATTTTACTGATATTTTAATAAAATTCATCAATAAATTTACAGCAAAGCAACTCGAGGATGGGCAGGAAGAAATAATGCACCAACTTTACACACCAAGAGTGGATTTGGAAGATCTGATTTCTAAAATTGGTGAAAGTTCATCCAGAATTGATGAGATCAAAAACTTTAAAAAGAAAACAGCTGAGGGAATTTCATATATATTTAAATAAAATTTACACTATATGTTTAGGAAAAAAAGAAAAAAAATTGCATTACATAGTATGGAATTATGCTTAGATAATATGATTTGTATTATAAATGTGATCGATTTGTATGATTGGTAACTCAATGATATATATTTAGAAAAATCTTAATATGTTTAAGGTAAGCTGTTTGTATCACTGGTGTATATGATATGTATAATTAGTGCGTAACTGAATCAGTAGAATAGGTACATTGATTGGAGCAGTATATTATAGAATATAAGGGCATCTGTTCAGTTTAATTGGTGCATCTGATTTGATTAATTGGTGCATCTGATTTGATAAATTGGTGCATCTGTTTTGTTTAATTGGTGCATCTGTTTTGTTTAATTGGTGCATCTGATTTGAATAATTGCATCTGTTTGTATTTAAAATGTATTGAAATATTAATTATATGACAGACAAAAGCATTTGCGACTTACCTGGAATCAGTAAATCACCCAAGTGCAGCCAAGATAGCCAAATCAAAATTAAAGATAACGAAGCTAGAGTGTGAAAAATATATAACAGTTGTTAAGCATATGTATGAACAGTTGTTAAACCACATGTATAAACAGTTGGTAAACCATCGAATTAAATTTTAGAGGGAATCTTAATTGTATGGTCGATGCATCTGTTATATAAAATTGGTGCATGTTATATATATAATTAGTGCATCAGGTATAACAATTGGTGTTAATTATATGTTTGGTGCAGCTGCTATATTTTTTTGGTGCATGTGTTACATATAGTTAGTGCATCTGCTATCTATAATTAGTGCATCTTCTATATATATGAAAAATACGACATCGATAATAATTTATACATTGTATGTGGAAATTTGTATACAGGAGATGAAGATGGAGATAAATAAGGCGTTGTCACTAACAATTGGTGTACAAGGGGTGGTTGACGAGATGCTTGAAATGGTATTGATTTCCTACCCAGAAGACGATGAGTTCAAAACACTTATTGAGGCCAGAAACGAAAAGCTGATGAGAGCGTTTAGCAAAAAAAACCGAAAAACAATACCGAAAGATGACGAACATCTCAGCGACGCACATATCTCTCAAGAAGAAAATAACATGAGCACAGACGACTTTTTAGAAACACATATTTCACAGGAAGAAGAAGAAGACGTAGATACTGTTATAGAAACACCCGAAGATATGTTGGAAGGAAATGCGGGAAACAAAGAAAAAGATGGAGTTGATGAAGTTAAGGAAGGCGGAGATGGAGATGATGAAGTTAATGAAGGTGTAAACGGTAATCAAATGGGAGTTGATGAAGTTAAAAAAGGCGGAGATGCAGGGGTTGTTAAAGAAAAGGGTGCATCCGAATGATCAATTGAAAAAGCAGTAGAGGTGCAGTTGATGAAGGAGAAAGGTGCATCTGATGCATCAGATGAAGTTCTAAAAGATGTTGTGTCACATGTTGAAGGTACGGAGATTAGGATGGGTGCAAGATCAAGGGATGAAGGATCAGCGAAGAAGAATAATAATAAAAAATCAGTAACAGGTGGCAACAGAACTATAAGCCAAATACTAGGAAACCTAAAGAATAAGGGAGAGTTAACACGGTTTCCACCTGTTCAATTCCCGGCTTTAATTGAAAAAACATCGGAAGGTAAAGAAGGTGGGTCGGTGGTATCAAGACACAGGATGGATTTCACGCCACCAAGTTTCAATCTCTTTTCGCAGAGTGACGAGATGAACGATGTAAACACAAATCTAGAAAAGGTATTGAATCTGCCAATCACTCAGCCAGAAGAAAAAGAAAATGAAGATAATCAGAAAAGCGGGGCGATGGAATCAGAAAAGAATGAAATGATGGGATTGGACAAGAAAGATGATGCAACAAAATCTAATGCACCAGCAGAGAAAAATAGGGTGGTGGAAACACCTGATGCAATAAATAATGATGCATCAGCTCAGGAAACATTTGATACAGCTAAAGGGAAACAACTATCTATATTTGTTAAAACTGATGCAGCTAAAGGGAAACATGCGGAAACATCTGAAGAAGAAATCATATATAGTCCGGTACCATTAAGGATAATTACACCAGAAGAAGCAAGTAAGATGGAAAAAGAAACATAAGTCAGAGGGAAAAGAGTGACTGTACCTACTAAAGCGTTTCTTTCTCCATATGTCAAGAGAAAAGTTAACATCAACAGCAACTTGCAAGCTTCTGAGAAATTTATCGTCGATTGCATATTCAGTGGGATGCTTGCTCCTATGTAAGTAAAGCTAAAACAACTAAATTTAAAATAATATATATATATATATAATGCATCGTATATATATATATATATACATATATATATATATATATATATATATATATATATATATATATATATATATATATATATATATATATTTTTAATGCATCGTATTAATGTTGTTAATGCATCTGTATTTTGAATTAATATAGGGATATTGTATTCAAAACGTCCGACATGTCGATTCCAAGAGTGGTATTTGAAAGTATGTATCAAAACTTACCAGTCACAAGCGCGGCAGTGGATGTGTGGAGCATAATTCAGAACAACGACGAGAAATTGAAAAATAAGATGGCATCACGATTTATATTCTGCAAAACTGTACCCAGCAAACTTCTGTAAGTGTATATGTTTTTTATTGTTGTTAATTTTTAACAATAGTAAAAAACATATACACTTACGGATGTTCGCTAGGTAAATGTGGACACCAAGCATTAGAAGTCCTTAGGTAAGATTGAAAAAAGGAGTATAATGAGAAAGGAGAAAGAAGGGGTTGAAGAATGAAAAAGAAAAGTTTTTGTAAGGGTGAAAAGAAATAGCCCTCCATGAAAACTTAGGACAGAAACCGGGTCAATACATCTGCTATCGGTACTCACTAAGGTGATACTGGTATTGAAGACAAGACGTCATGGACCCAGTGACGCATTTGCACCACCCCTCCTATCCACTCAGATATCTCTCAAAAGATATTTGTTTCATTTCTCACGGAGAACACTGCATAATCTATCGACCTCTCACTCCGAGAAGTGTTGATATTGAAAAGGTGGCACTCTGCTCCATGCCTCCGACGACTAAAATCAAAATGCACATAATTGAGTCTAGAGACATGAGATTCATCAAAAGATCTCTTAGGAACACTTCCTATGCAATACACTTGTCCTGGAATTTCTTCGCGTTTCATTGGTTCTAGATTTGAAAATTGACAGGGCATGTTTATCTAAACTACTATAGTTATTATAGTTGTATAATTGTCTTGAATGTGAATGATTGTTCTTTATGATGCTTTAAGAAGTTTCAAAGACCCAAAAGCCAAAAGTCAATCTCAGAATCCTTTAAGAAGCTTAAGGTAATTACAAGTTGCTTATTTCACCTTATATCACATAAAATAACCAATTTTCTTCAACCAAACACTCAAAGCCCACTTTTTTAATCATTAAATAATTGTTAAAACATGTTCCAAAATTCCGTAAAATTATCTTTGTACATTATCAAATTCATTCCTTAACCCCAAAAAATACTTGACAAAAATAAAAAACTTAATTATTAAATGAAACCAAAAAATAAACTACCAATATTATAGTTGGATGATATGTAAACACAAAAGACTAAGAATTGCACCTGTAGACAGCTTTCTAAGTAGCTCTGGAGTATATTCCAAGGATTAATAAAAGTGTTTTTTAAGTCACTTGAACCCTCATTACGCGACCAAACTTTTGTTGCCACCTCCGGGCGCACTTTGAAGGTCTCATTACGCTATTCGGGGATGATAAATGTTAGCAATTATTTTATGAATTGCAAAAGTGATGGTCATTAGTTTAAGACTTAAGTGTGTAATGTATAATATGTAGTTTAAAAGTGAGCTTGTAGTATTAGTTTTAGTAGTATCTAATGTATAAGTGTAATACATTTATAAGCCCACTACATAGTCCAAGTAAAGCCCACACATATCCAATGTGTTGGCTGTGATACGCATAAAACCACACACACTCTTTGTTTATCAAAGTGTGCCTTATTATTTACATAAGAAAAAAGAGTGTGTGTGTGTGTGTGTGTGAAAGCAACCCTTAGTCTTTGTATTATTTTCATTGTTTGAATATAATCATTAGACTACAAAATATATCCACATATCTCTTATTGTTCTTAATATGCTTATGTGAGTGTCATCATCGTGGTCTCGTGTGTATGATAAAGAAAGGAATCGTGGTGTACAAGTGGTATACATGAGCCTATCAACAAGGTAGAAGGTAAAGATTAGTTGGTTCGGTTTATGGTTAATGAAAACCAACTGTCGTGGTTTTTGATTCTAAAAAGGGCACGAAGTGGGTTTGTGTTCTTTGGAAGTCGAATAGCAAAATCTTGTGTGAAGGTTGTGTTTGTTCTTGGTTTGGCAAACTTGTGATTTTTCTTCACTTGATTGCTGGGAAAAATTGCACTTTTGTTGGTGTTCTAAGTGTTCTTGATCGAAACATTTTTGAGAACAAAATATTTGGATGTTTTTGGAATACTTTGGTTACTTTAATTGATTAATCAGTGTTTTAGTTGATGTGATTGGTGCAAGTTGCTCAAGTTGGTGAAAAGGTGTAAGAGATAATATCTACTAAGATAAGATCAAGTGGGCAAGTGACTCATAAGTCAAAGAAGTTGGAAAAAGTGCAAAAAATCGTCATTCAAAGAGTCCAGCGCGTTTTATCGCAATTGGGGTGAAAATCTGCGTTTTATCGCATTTCAGTTTTCTATCGCTATTGAGATTTGTCAGTTTTATCGCATTTCAGGTTTTCTATCGCAGTTCAAGTTTTATCGCAGTTCAACTTTTATCGCAATTGGAGCTGAAATACCCTATCGCAATTCACAAGGCTGAGGTCTATCGCAATTCAAATAGCGATAACTATCGCAATTGGCCCAATTTCAGACATATCGCTATTGGGCTTTGGGTAGTGTCATCCGACATCTTTGTGCCAATAGCGATATCGGACAAAGAAGGCATCTGGGATATCGGACAACAAAGGATTTTGAGCAGTTTTCAGAATTTGCATTTTCAGTCCCTGTACTTTCCAGCAGCCTTAGGGAACTTTCAGAATTGACAGTTTTGGCCCTCGTACTTGTGTGAATTGATTTCAAAGTTAAATAACTTTTAAGGATTTGATTCGAACGTAATTTCGTCAACTCAAAAGTTTACAAACATTGTAAATTTTGACTTTGTCTTAATTGTACTCTAATCAAATTTAGTAACGTTATTTAATTTGTTTCGTTTACATATCTTACAACCTCAACGATCATCACCAACAAACCAAAGCTTCACATCAACCAAGTTCAAGTTCAACCTTCAACGAAAACAACTTCTATTTTGTTGAAACGATCCTCAATCCACTTTATCATACAATACTATAAAGATGACTACACAACAAGACATTCATGCCGCAGGTTCAGAAAACCGACCTCCAATGTTAGAAAAAGGTGGTTATCTTCCATGGACGAGTCGTATGAAGAGATACATGAAAACCAAGCCTCAAGGACAAGGTAGACTCCTGATCAAATCCTTAGAGGAAGGTCCATTCAAGCCTCGTCAGATTCAAGTCACAGCTGGGAATCCTGATGCAACACCTCCAATTAAAGCAACCTTCCGGACTCAAACGGAAGATGAATACACATTGGCAGAATGGAAGCAAATTGAAGCAGATGACATGGCAATGCATTTAATTCAACTCGGGTTGCCACAAGAAATATTTTGTGCCGTAGATAGTTGTGAAACTGCCTATGAAATGTGGGATCGAGTTAGACGGCTTTGCTATGGTATAGAAATTGGTAAACAAGACATGGAAAACAAGCTTCTCACTGAATGGGAGAAGTTCACATCCTCACCAGCTGAACAGATTGAATCTTACTACACACGGTTTTGTACTCTAATGAATGAGTTGATCAGACACAATTTGGCACCTAAACCAATTGTTCAGAACATCAAGTTCATCAACAACCTTCCAGAAGAATGGGGACGATATGTTACTATTGTCAACCAAACTAAGAATCTTCACGAGGTGAACTACGATCAACTCTATGACTTTCTCAAACAAAACCAAGCAGAGGCGAATGAAGTCAGAAAAGAGAAACAAGCAAAACAACAAGATCCTCTTGCACTCATAGTCCAATCACCTACACCTGCAACAGTAAATGCACAACCTTCATCATCATCTTCATCCCAACAATTCATGCAACAACAATACAACTCTCAAACACCGTTCTACCCACAACAACAACATGTAATCCCACAACAACAATACCCGCAACACCAAGAACCCGATCTTAATGATCAAGATGAGTCAGCTGATGCTTTGACTCAAGCTTTTGCTTACCTAACGAAAGCATTCCAAGGACGCTACTCCACACCCACCAACAACAATCAACGAATCTCATCGAACACTCGCAACAAGCAGATTGCACAGCCGAGTTTCAACATGGGTCAGCAAGGACAGATGGTTGGGGGATATGGGAATCAGCAGGGATATGCTCCAATATTTCAGATGGGTAATCAGAATGCAGGGCAGTATGTTGGTAATCAGATGGGTCAGTTTGCAGGGAATCAGATGGGTACAGCTGTTGGTAATCAAAGGGTACAGAATGCTGGGAATCAGTTTAGGAATGTTGCTCAGGGAGCTGGGAATAGAAATCAGGGTAATGTGATGAAGTGCTTCAACTGTCAGGGTATTGGTCATATGGCTAGGAACTGTCCAGACAAGCCGAATAAAAGGGATCCAGCGTATTTGCAGAAAGCATTAATGTTGGCAAACAAGGAAACGGCTGGGCTTCAGTTGAGTGCAGAAGAGAATGACTTCATGGCTATTATGGATAATTCTGAAGATCTTGAAGACATCGATGCAAACTGCATTTTTATGGCTAATCTCCAGGAGGCAAAGTACGACACAGACTCAGAAGCACCTCCTGCTTTTGACACTAATGCGGTTTCTGAGGTACAACCATATGTTACATGTCACAATAATGAAATGTTTGATATGTCACCTCAAAATGAACAGCATCCTGCGACTCCTAATCTCACTTACGACACATATATGGACGAACCAAGTTGTAGCAATACTAATTTGGTAACTCCAGATATGGATCCTAGTGAAGACTTCGAGTCACAGCATACTGATAATGATGAGGAAACACGTGCTATGTTTGAATCATTATTGCATAATTGTAGTATGGAAATAGAAAAGGTCAAAAAGATTAATCGCGATGTTAAGGCCGCGAATGTAATCTTGACCACTGAGCTTGAGAGTTATAAGGAAAATGCAAAAGCTTTTGATTTTCACAACAAACGTCAGTCAGATCTTGAGGTTAGCTTAAGAGATTCTGAGTTAAGAGAGAAACATTTGCAAATAAAATTTGACACTCTAGATGTTAATTTGAATTTGCAAATCAAATCTCTTAACAAAGAAATTTCTGAACTAACCAACCAGCTTTCAAAACAAAAATCAACTTATTCCAATCTTGAAAAAGAAAAGAAGGAGTTGAATGAAAGGTATTCAAAATGTGAAAAAGATCTTCAAAAGGAGATCACTGACAAAAAGGAAACCATTGCAAAGTTGGAAGATTTACTTGTAAAAACGGGACATTCTGCGCAAACAATTAATTTGTTAATAAACGATAAAAACCCGATTTTACATACAATGAAGAAAGTGGCTATCGGTTATGAAAATCCTTATTATCTCAAGAAAGCTCAGAAAGAACAGAATGTGTTATATGATGGTACTCTTATAAATGATAAACATGATCCTATAGAGGTTCATGATTCTGATGAAACGATCGAGCTTGCTCAGGAGAGTAGAATTAAAATGAGACAAATGAACCCAGAAATTAAACCAATAGACTATAACCAGCTCCACATTGACTATGGAGTTCATCTTGTTCCAAAAGAGTCACCTCTGTTTTTTCAAAAACCAGTGGTTTTCGCAAAACGAATATTTGTCTCAAAACATCTGTCTAACATCGAACAAATGGCATCTAAAAACACTTGTGAAACAAGTGCAGCTAGACTATATTTGGTTGATCTTAAACAGAGAATTGAAACACTTCAAAGTATTGTGGCATCCAAAACAAACAATCAAAAAATCGAATGGTTTTCAAGTTTTCAAAATGACATGACAAAAATGTTCGAAAATGAAATCAATCCACATATTGCTGCAATCTATGCGGTTGTTCAAAATGTGGAACATAATCTTTTGAAAGAGTCAGCAGAATTCGTTAAGGACCACAAATCCTTAGTGAATGAAGCCAATGAATACTTGGATCACATAAAAGTTTTGGAAAAGCGAAATGACTCTCTCTCTCCTTCGAAGCTCTGTCGACCGATATTATGTCTATTATTTTCCAAACATATTCTGTTGAGGATGATGAACGACTTCGAGCTGAGACTTCTGAAATTGTTTCAAAATATGAAAAGGCAATTTTTAAGATTGAAAAGCAAAATGCTACATATTTTAAACAACTTGATACGAAAAAGGAAGAATGCAAGTATGACAAACTGTCGTATGAGCGTTCTTACAAACAGTTGAAAGAACAAATTGATCTTTTAAAGTCTCAGCTTGAAAGTCAAAAAGGGAAGGGTGAGGAAACTACGGGTATTGCACCATTAACCCCCTTGCCTAATGAGAAACAAAAAGGGAAAGCTGTTGTCAAGAACACTAATGTTATAGCACCTGGCCTTTATAGGATTAGTCCCACTACTGCGTCTGCCTCTACATCTAAAATATATAGGGCGATAGACAAAAGTAAGAAAGATAATTCAAATGAGTCTAGGAATGCTACCACCACATCTAAGGACAACAACAAAAATTCTAATGAGTGTGCCTTACCTTCTACAGGAATAGAAAGCAACTCTAGGAGCAAAAGACAGTCTAGGAGCAATAACAAGAAACCTAGTGTCTCGCCTGTTTCTGAGAGTGTATGCAAGAAAGTAGAAGAACACCCTACGAATTAACCGCTTTCCAAGAAGAAACATGTATCATCTAGTTGTAATGATAAGACTCCTGTTTCTAATGCATGTAATGATTCTGATTGTTTAATGTAAAAGAAATCTTTGTCTAAAAATGCTTGTGATAATAATGTTTCTAAGAATGTGAATGTAGTGAAAGAACAGAAAAAGATTCCTTCAGTAACTAAGGCTAAGTCTAGATACATCAGTAGACTTATTGCAAAAGCTAGAAAAACCACTAGCAGCCTGTTACCTAAGGATCACATTAAGTGTTGTGCATGGAAACCAACGGGTAGAAATTTTGCACTTAAGAATGGCACATTAGACATAGTTCCCAATGCAACACCGGAAACCATATCTAAGTGTGATTCACCTGTTACATCTAACCCCTTGGAACCAAATGTTACACGGTTTCCATATACAAATTCTTCTGTTCTTCTCAGGTCATTGAAATCTGTCTTTGGATCGTCGACTCGGGTTGCTCCAAGCACATGACCGGGAATCTGAAGCTGCTGATCAATTTTGTGTGGCAGTTCATGGGGACTGTACGTTTTGGGAATGATCATGTTGCAGCTATTCTGGCTTATGGAGATCTTCGGTTTGGAAATTACTTGATCACTCGGGTTTACTATGTCGAAGGGTTGGGACACAATCTGTTCTCAGTCGGGCAGTTTTGTGATGCTGATTTAGAGGTTGCTTTTAGGAGAAACACTTGTTTTGTCAGGAATTTGGAGGGAAATGATCTCTTAATTGGGGATCGTGGCACCAATCTCTATGCAATTGACATAAACCAAATGGCCTCTTCATCACCTATTTGTCTCATGACCAGGGCAGCGCAAACAAAATCCTGGTTGTGGCATAGACGTTTGTCCCATCTGAACTTTGACACGATCAACAAGCTTGCCAAAGACGACATCGTCTCCGGTCTTCCTAAATTTAAATACACCAAAGAACACCTATGTCCATCATGTGAGCAAGGAAAGAGCAAAAGGGCAACATATAAACCTAAACCCGTACCTAGTTCGGTTGACAGGTTGCATTTGCAGCACATGGACTTATGTGGCCCGATGAGGTTGCATTTGCTGCACAAAACGATTCAATATTATTGATGAAATAATACGGATGATCTAACTATCACCAGGATTACAAAGTAATATTGAATCTTAGATTGTAAAAGGATTTGTGAAATGAGTAACTAAGTTACTAGAGAGGTTGTTCAGTTTTGGTTATTAGTTGAAGAGATGCATGCATGAAGGTGTGACTAAGGGAACCTTTTATAGTATAAGGTACCCTTATTACAAGTTGTCAAGTGGTTTAATATAATATGATACTTTGACTATTCTAGCCTACAATTAAATACAACTACCAATGTAACAACTCTGTTATATTCTTCTGCATACCACAGAAGACTAAACTACTTCTACTAAGCGTGTTACAATGTACAAAGACCAATAATACAACTAAATATCTACTACAAAATATCTATCAACTTGACATAAATCTTGGCAGGACCTTTATCAACTAGCAGTACCTTCTCACCCAGAAGGTACTGTTAGTACATCTTCATACTCTTCAAAATCAACTAGCAGGCTCTTGACATCTTTCAGCAGGCTCTTTGACTTGAACATTTTATTTCCAACAATCCTCCCCTAAACTTGTTATTTCCTTTAAAATACACAAGTTTCTGATGAATAAAATACATACCTTGAGGATTTGAGGGAACTCTTCCAAAAACCTTTACTCTCTGTTCTTCCTTTTTCTTTCACATTGCTCAAATATGCTCCTCAACAAACTTTGAACAATTTCTGAATTTTCTTCATCTTTGTCACATCTTAATCTCTTGGAGATCATAGTTGTAAGAACTTCATAACTAAGTGGATACTCTTTCTCAGCCAACATAAAGAGTTCAATCCCACTTTGTGTGTAAAGATGATGAATACTGCTAAGGCTTAGAAATTCCCATGTTGTTGAAGGATCATGATAGGGAAACTTCCAATGAACATCTTTTGGACTAGGATCATACATCCTATTGAATTCTACCCATAGTTCCTGTTCCTTAACATCAGTACTAGAATTTGTGTCTAGCCTAATTTGAACTAGATTCCACAATTCTTCTAAGTCTGCTCTGTCACATGCTCTTACTAGATTTTCAAAATTCTTAAAGATAGCAGTCTGACCCCCAACCCTTGTTATTTTCCATGACTTTCCTAATCTATCATGGTGAATATCCCAATCAATAATAGGGCGTCTAGACCTAATTGGATCTGCATGAATGATAGTTGGCAAAGTAATTAACATCTTACTTACTTGCTTAGAATCCAATTTTGCTTCTTCTTTCTTCTGAGCATCATTCTTTTTCATTGAGGGCTTTGCATCAGATGGAATTTTGTAGTAAAGACTTTTGTAGGCTTGTAGATACAAGAAGTAGATTTCATCAGCAGATTTCTTCTTCAGTTGATAATCAGTCCAATTTTCCTGACCTTTTAGAAATTTCTTCATAAAATTCACTTGATCTTTCCAAGATTTGCCCACCTTAAAACCTCTTTTCTGACTTTCTTTCATCTTTTCAAAAATGTCAGCTAGAGCTGCTTCCTTATACTTTTTGTTGATAAAGGATTCAAGCTCTGCTGTTTTCTCATCAGAGTTGAGATTCTTGTCATTCACTATTATTGCTGCTTGACCCTTCACAATTGGATCATTGGCAATAATCCATTGCATCTGTGTATCAAAGGTTTCTTGAGCAATTTGAGTTTCAAGAAGAGTCTGAGCAGCATCTTTTTGCTCTTTCATCTCTGTTATTTGTCTTGAAGCTTCAAATGCTTTCTGCAGTTCTTCTTCATGAATTCTTTTTGAGACTTCTTCATCTAAAGCCATCTGAGCTTGCTCTGATCTCTTTAACTTTTTGGGCTTTGGCTCATCTTCTACCACAATGCTCTTGCCCTTATCCTTTGGAGTTGGTTCTTGAGATGGAGCAGAAGATTGCTCATCAGCAATAAATGACCTCCCTTGAACAAACAAATCCCCTTGAGGCTCTAAGTCCCTCTTTCTTTTGTACACATGCTCAGCAGACCCTTTGTAATCCATAGCCAATAGCCTCTCAATCCTAGCAGGCTCTTGCTCTGGCCCAGCAGGCTCTTGCTCTGCACCAGCAGGCTCTTCATCAAAAACCTGAGTTCCTTCATGGAATTCAAATTGAGCCTCCTCTTCATCTTCAGAACTATCCATCCTCCCTTTTTTGGAAGAGTGACCTAACCTTTCAGCATCTGATTTTGAAGAACTAGATAAAACAACCTTTGAAGATCTTTTACCCTTTAGCTTCTTCACTTCAACCTCTAATTTCTTTACCCTCTTGACTAACTTGATGTTGATCTCAGAAAATTTCTTGTTTTGACTTTTAAGAGCATCTTCTAAGAACTTCACCTTCTCTTTTAGTTCTTGCACTGTTTGAGGAGATTGGGGTGGTGTTACATGATGTGATGATGTTGGTGGTGTTGCTGATGGTACTAGAGATGGGATTGGTGATGTTTGATGTGTTGGTGAGATGTAACCAGTTGAAGAACTAGATGATGGTGATTCAGATGATGGTATTGGTTCTTCAGAGATGAAAGAGCAAAAAGATGCTGCTCAGACTCTTCTTGAAACTCAAATTGCTCAAGAAACCTTTGATACACAGATGCAATGGATTATTGCCAATGATCCAATTGTGAAGGGTCAAGCAGCAATAATAGTGAATGACAAGAATCTCAACTCTGATGAGAAAACAGCAGAGCTTGAATCCTTTATCAACAAAAAGTATAAGGAAGCAGCTCTAGCTGACATTTTTGAAAAGATGAAAGAAAGTCAGAAAAGAGGTTTTAAGGTGGGCAAATCTTGGAAAGATCAAGTGAATTTTATGAAGAAATTTCTAAAAGGTCAGGCAAATTGGACTGATTATCAACTGAAGAAGAAATCTGCTGATGAAATCTACTTCTTGTATCTACAAGCCTACAAAAGTCTTTACTACAAAATTCCATCTGATGCAAAGCCCTCAATGAAAAAGAATGATGCTCAGAAGAAAGAAGAAGCAAAATTGGATTCTAAGCAAGTAAGTAAGATGTTAATTACTTTGCCAACTATCATTCATGCAGATCCAATTAGGTCTAGACGCCCTATTATTAATTGGGATATTCACCATGATAGATTAGGAAAGTCATGGAAAATAACAAGGGTTGGGGGTCAGACTGCTATCCTTAAGAATTTTGAAAATCTAGTAAGAGCATGTGACAGAGCAGACTTAGAAGAATTGTGGAATCTAGTTCAAATTAGGCTAGACACAAATTCTAGTACTGATGTTAAGGAACAGGAACTATGGGTAGAATTCAATAGGATGTATGATCCTAGTCCAAAAGATGTTCATTGGAAGTTTCCCTATCATGATCCTTCAACAACATGGGAATTTCTAAGCCTTAGCAGTATTCATCATCTTTACACACAAAGTGGGATTGAACTCTTTATGTTGGCTGAGAAAGAGTATCCACTTAGTTATGAAGTTCTTACAACTATGATCTCCAAGAGATTAAGATGTGACAAAGATGAAGAAAATTCAGAAATTGTTCAAAGTTTGTTGAGGAGCATATTTGAGCAATGTGAAAGAAAAAGGAAGAACAGAGAGTAAAGGTTTTTGGAAGAGTTCCCTCAAATCCTCAAGGTATGTATTTTATTCATCAGAAACTTGTGTATTTTAAAGGAAATAACAAGTTTAGGGGAGGATTGTTGGGAATAAAATGTTCAAGTCAAAGAGCCTGCTGAAAGATGTCAAGAGCCTGCTAGTTGATTTTGAAGAGTATGAAGATGTACTAACAGTACCTTCTGGGTGAGAAGGTACTGCTAGTTGATAAAGGTCCTGCCAAGATTTATGTCAAGTTGATAGATATTTTGTAGTAGATATTTAGTTGTATTATTGGTCTTTGTACATTGTAACACGCTTAGTAGAAGTAGTTTAGTCTTCTGTGGTATGCAGAAGAATATAACAGAGTTGTTACATTGGTAGTTGTATTTAATTGTAGGCTAGAATAGTCAAAGTATCTTATTATATTAAACCACTTGACAACTTGTAATAAGGGTACCTTATACTATAAAAGGTTCCCTTAGTCACACCTTCATGCATGCATCTCTTCAACTAATAACCAAAACTGAACAACCTCTCTAGTAACTTAGTTACTCATTTCACAAATCCTTTTACAATATAAGATTCAAGATTACTTTGTAATCCTGGTGATAGTTAGATCATCCGTATTATTTCATCAATAATATTGAATCGTTTTGGGTTAACTAAAGTTGTGTTCTTTGTTCATTACAAACTCACGTTTACATAACTCACCACCTTTGTGTTCTTTTAAGTGTGTTGTAGTAGATTCCGCATACTAAACACATTCATACATAAATATCTCAAACACGTTACTAAGATTCATATCCCAAGTGTTTGCACAATCCTTCCACACCGATCCCTAATCCATCCAAGATTCAATAAAACCCCATACGAACTTGTCAACAACCGAAAACTGGATATTTCTTATCTTCATGTATTTGGCGCTTTATGCTATCCAACAAATGACAGGGAAGATCTGGGAAAGTTGAAGGCTAAGGGTGATATTGGAATCTTTATTGGGTATTCTGAAAACTCGAGGGCATTCAGGGTGTATAACAGGAGAACGAAAAAGATCATGGAGACGATGAATGTGAAGTTTGATGAAATTTCACAAATGGCTTCTGAGAGACTCGCTCTAGAACCCGCGCTTAACCCAATGACTTCCGGACATATCAGTTCGGGACTCGCAACTCAAGGAGCTCAATCAATTCATGACGACCAACCCACAAATCAAGAAATGGATAATTTCTTCGAGTTCATGTACGATGAATACTATGGTGGCGCTTCGAAAAATGCATCTAACCAACATTCCGCTGCATCCACTCAACATCAACAACCACCACCACCACATCCAGAAGCATCCACAACATTCGAAGCCGGCGCACCAACTCCCTCAACATCAACATCATCTACATTTACTCCAGCAACTCCATTCATTGAAATTGTTCTACCAAGAATTGATGAGCAAGAACAAAATAATGCTGTGTTAGACGATGAAGTCTTTGAAAACCCGTTTGGAACGGAATCTGGTGAATCATCTTCCAGATTACATGAACCGACTAACACACATTCGTTCAGTCCAAGGTACCCTTCAACACTACAGTGGACAAAAGACCATCTGATTGAACAGGTTATTGGTGAACCCTCAAGACCAATTCAGACGAGAAAACAACTTCATACCGATTGCGACATGTGCATCTATGTCTGCTCAGTCAGTCTCATAGAACCTAAGAACATTCGGAAGTGATGCGTGGTTTTGTAACCTTACAACAGGTTTTACCTCTCGAGGGATCTCAAGAGGCTTACAACCCCACCAGGCAGTGTACCTGACCGATGTAGTATAGTGTAGTGGTAAGTACGGGGGATTGATCGTTCTCCACAGGGAATAGTGTTCGTTAGGTATGAAAAACTACTCTAATAGGTCTAAAGGTTGAGGAAGATTCTTTTTATGTTTTTATATTTTTTTATGAAAGCAAGTAAAATCTCGGTTTTGAAGGAGTGGGCGGAATTAGTTGCTAGTCAACTAACCCAAATAACTACAAATGCAAATAAAGTAAATAACTGAAAATAAAATGTTGGTGAGAAACTTATGTGTAGAGAAATGTGTTTACTTAGATTTCCTTACTCCCTAACTATCTTTTACCGGTTGATTAGTGTGTATTAGTTGCGTGGATGACGGGTGTATTCCTTAATACCAATTGTGGGGTGGCGTACGTACTTCCCCAACTCTACAAGCTCCTACTTCACTCCTATGTCGAGCCGGCTAGGAAGCTCCTAACATGGGATCACTAGAATTCGCTTGTGCATTAAATACAACCATAAAAACCTTTAGTACGCATTTGGTTCATGTTTCTTAAGACGTTCAAGCAAGTTACCGAATAGGAAGTTAGCCAGTTTTCTTAAGCCTAACATAGATAAACAATCATCCAATACAACTAATAACACACTAACAACCAATAATCAATAGCTAGGTTTCATTAGATCTAAGCAAACACAAGATAAATCTAGCCTAACATGTTAAACAAAAGACAAGAACAAGATAAAATCAAACAACACATAGACATATTGAATGATTAATTGATAACTTATCTTTCAATGTAACATGGAAGATCTCAAGGCAAAAAGCCTTGAAAAAGATGCTAAAATCGTCCTAGGGTTTTCTCCCAAAAATTCCACACTAAGCTCTCTCTTAATGACAAAAAATTAGAAAACTATATATAGATTTTTACATCTGACGGCGTCACCTTATGGAGTGTGACGCCGTCACCTCGCCGCTTCTAGGGTTCCCGGATGACCTTCTTGACGCCGTCCCTCTTTAGTTCTCCAAAATCCGTTCTGGCTTATCAAGGCTTGACGCCGTCAGCTATTGAACGTGACGCCGTCCCTTTTTGATTTAAGCCGTGACGCCCTTGATCAGGTTAAAGCGTGACGCCGTCAGAATTCACATGCTATTTTCACTGGCTTATCATGAGTAAATTTCACGTCCACCTTTTCTTGCCAAGCCATGACGCCGTCCAGAGTAAAATGTGACGCCGTCAAAGGTAACTTTCAGCACAATTTTGAGACTTTGTCGTTTTCTTCACTTTTATGCTCCAAAAACGTCCAAAATGCCTCCTTTTCCAGATTTCTCCTCAAAAGTACCTAAAATGACAAAAGGAACGATTTAGGGCAATATTTGATCAAATAAATACGATTTAGGGCTTAAATGACCCCTTAAAAGCGGTACACTTTTCGCTTCATCAAATACCCTTACACTTGAGATTTGCTTGTCCTCAAGCAAATGCGCTTTTATTCTAATCAAAATACAAGTTAGGGGTCATTTAACGCAAACATAAAAGTAATTACAACAAATAATCGTTCCACTTCAATCATAATAAGCACGGAGATTATAAACTAGCACCTCACAAGTAGTGTTTAGATACTCACATCTCTCAAGTGTCATCAAAATAAATCTCATAAATGAAAACGGATAATATCTCTCACTACCTGTCATAGCAAATAGATTACCATAGGCTTGGGAAAGGATCGAAAACCTCCTCCACTAGGCGTAAGCACCTAAGATAAACTATCAAAGAGGGCTTTTAAATGGGTTATAACGTTAGGTGTAGGGAAAAGGAAAACACGGTTTTGTTGGATAAAGGATATTTTACTGGTGGCGAGTTAAAGATCTTGATTAATTACATGTACTATACAATGTTGCTAAGCCAAGACTCGACTCAATCTTAAGCTAGAAACAAAATAACAAAATAACAAAAACATAAAAATAAACATAAAATGAAACGGGATGGTAGTCCGTATGTTTTTTTTCTATTTTTCTTTTTCTCATTTTTTTTGTATTTTCTTGATTTTCGATTTTTTTTTTTTTTTTTTTTTTTTTTTTTTTTTTGTGCATACACTTTTGCCCTACCATCCAAAATAATACATCATAGGGGCATTGCATCCCCTTACACTTGAACTTTTACATAACTTTACAAATAACTATTCTAATGACTCGAATTAAGATAATTGAAAAACTTGGAGTACTTTTAAAATATTTAGCACATATGGGGGTAATAAATGATGTTCTTCCCCATTACTCCATTACACTAGTACTTTACCCATGAGTCCCAATCGTCCCAAAACAATATGTACAAGGATATGACTCGACTTAGCAACCATGTAATCAACTAGATAATTAACTTGGGTTTAAACAAATGTTGTCACAATAATGCACTAAAAATGAGTGCATACAAGGTAGGCTAAGGCGATTTGGGTGTACATTTTAGGGGTATCGTGTACTAAAAATGAGTACAACGCAAAGGGTGTGGGAGAATTACTTGACCAATGTAGCCAATGTAATTATAACAAAAACACAGGTGTAAAACAATGGGTTAATCCTAATGCCTCTTATCATGTAGTAAATCTAACTACACGAATGTAGTCTCACTTGTGGCCTCGGAATGGTCCTAACGCAAGTTCTAGAATCTAAGTGCTACCGGTACACACATCATAGCATAAATGCTTTTCCTACCAATTCTAGGGGTGAACCTCACATATTTGGGGGTGGAAAATTTTTTAGTGGTACGGTTTTTGTGCTAGTCATATAACTCCTATCCGTGAGACGCTCATTAAGATCAAAGTTTCACTCCTATATGTTGTAAAAAATTTTAAATTTGGCACTAAAATTACCTTAACAAGTATTTCTCTCAGTTTTATTACACATCTACTATCAAACAAACAAAAATCAAGCGTAATAGTATTCTCTAAAATCGTACTTTTACCCTCCCCTTACACTTAAGATGAACATTGTCCCCAATGTTCAAATAACAAGATGTAAAAGCATAAAGTAAAAGAATGAAATCAAATACTCCCCTGATTCGCTCGGTGGATAATGAAATAATACGGTTAAATCTTCTTCCAAAGTAATGTTGAAGCTCCATGACTAATGCATCGCCAAAAGCTTGATTCAAAACATTTCCTTGTCCAAAATAACCTGTTAAACCTGAGAAAACAAACACGAAAACCTGCATAACATCGGCGGGATAAAATCTATATATAAGGATATAATGCTTGTGGAATGATAACTTTGCAGATTCCTGGAGATTATAAGTTGGAGATTTTAATAAAAACTTTTTTTTAAAAACAAAACTTTCAAAAATTTCTGAAAATTAAATCTGACGCCGTCAGGTTATAAACCCTGACGCCGTCAGAAATGACCTGACAAAAATTTTCATTTTAAGTTTCCGGAAAATTTCTGGAAAAACCTTTACCTTACTTCCTGGAAATCCTGCAAAACATCATTATGACTCGATACAAGCATTTGACTCAAACACACGCTAATATGTATGTTAATTTATTATTATTACGATTCATGTTAATTTGTGTTCTAATAAACCGATTTAGATTTCCCTTACACTTAACTTTTGCAAAATACCTTTATATGTAGTTAAGACGAAGTTAAAAACAAAATAAAGCATTTTCACAATTTTAGTTTTGAACATGAATCAATAAGAATAAAAATTAAACATACATACGGAAACAAATAAAAACAAACAAACAAACAAATAAACACACAAAGCAAATAAAATAACAGTCAAATGAGGCTCGCATGCGATAAATAAAATCAATGTAACAAATGTTTTAAGGCTAACAGATGCCTTCCCTAAATTATTACAGACCATATTGTTTCAACACATACAACCAAATATCAAATTGTTCAAACATCAAAACATCAAATCACATCATCACTGGTGTGGGGGACCTTGGCGATAGTCGTAGCCTGGAGGGAGGTGCCCGTAGTACCCACATGGTGGGTAATCCTGCTCACGACCCGGGAAAGGGTCAATCTGCAGATGCGGGTCCAACTGATCACGTGTAGAAAGATGCTGCATCTGACGAACCGTGTGATCATACATCCAGTCGAACCTCTCGTCCACCCTGGTCCTCCAAGTATCAACCTGGCCCATCCAGGTCCCCTGGTGAGCCTGCCAGTCCCCCCTGCTCATGTGCCGGTAGTAATCAGCTGTACCGGCCTCATAACCCTCATGCTGCTGCTGCTGGGGCTCCTCCTCCTCCTCATCATCCTCATCATCATCATCCTCAGCTCTGGCTGGATGATACCACATAAAGGACCCATCATGCATCTCCATAATCACCTCCATCTGCTTCAGGGACCTCTCCTTCACCGTCCTGCATGCATCACCACTCAAATACCTCATGACCTCGGGCCTGAGGACTCCATAAGACTGGGCCAGCCGGGTGATAAACATCCCACCATAAATCCTGTCTCCTTCCCTCTCCCCAACTCCACCATGCATAAAGCTAGCAACCCAAAACGGGATGTTGCAGTAAACATCATTAGAGTAGATGGTGTACAGGTAGAAGAGATCAGAACCAGTGACACGGTGGTGAGAGCTGTGACGCCCCGTCAAGCTGTAGGTGAGGCATCGATGAGTCAACCGAACCCTAGGATCCCTGATTTGGGATGCCACAGTGGTCGATGTGTATACCCATCCCCAATAGTCTGCCAGAACATGGAACACCTAAAATCATTCTTCATCGACTCCCCATGCAACAACCTCTGCATGAACCCTGCCTGAATGGTATCATGCTGATCGTATAACCCAAGTCTCCACCCAAACTCAGTAACCGAACACGTCCTTAGCTCACCCCCCAGCCTGAAATAGATCGTGGTACTGCCTACATCGGTCCTTGCCTCAGCCATGTCAAAATGAAAGGTGGCAAAGAATTCACGTACCAATTCCTCATATACCGGCTCCTGAATTTTAAACAATCTTTCCCACTGAGGGCCGGTAAACCCATCCGTCTGAAAACTTTGGAGAAAGGTCTGCTCAAGACCTTCTCTCCTCAGAAAGTTCCAATCAACTACGGCCCCATTTTCGACCTTGTGTAGTAACAGTTGTGCGTATTTGCTTGTAGCAGCATCGTTGTCAAAGACACCCCAACTGAGGACCGTATCCCCAAAGTTCTCTTGTTGAGATCGGGAAGAACTTCCTCGGCTGGGTCTTTGACGCTTACTCATCATCTGGAACAAAGGAGGAGGAACAAAAGTGTTAATATGTGAATTAAAGACTTGGTGGCGTATCAGACAGGTCTGACGCCGTCACCCTTTGATAGGTGACGCCGTCAGGTTCAACCAAATTTAAATCCGAAATTACGAGGGAAAAATCAATATTCAAACTTTAAGCTTATAAACCAAACGCCCTTTTTTACAGCAAGATGGGTGATTGGGTCATAGGTTATGGTTCAAATTCGTGGCCTCCCCATTAGTGAATAGACCCAATTGATTGCCAATCATCAAATGCTTTAATTATTGTTAAATAACACTAATTAAAACACATTATGAGTTCTAAGCATGAATCAATCCTAGGGTTTCACGAGTTGGGGATTTTCGAAATTTACAAATCCTATGAGTAATTGAAGCGAAAAGAATGAGTAAAAATTACTTACCACGTGAAGATTGGTGACGAAAGTCGGTGAATTAGATCCTGGAAATTCGAAGGTGGGGTTGGAGTGGATATGGTTTGTGGGGTTTGTGATGAAAGTGATGGAATTAAAGTTATTATTGTTGTGCAGACGGGGTGACGGCGTCACGTTCAAATTCTGACGCCGTCAGATTAGCGTATTTCACTACTTTGTGCAAGTTTACAAATGAGCCCCTCGTACTTTAAGAAAGCAGCTAGTCAGGGTCAATAATCCTGATAGCTAGTCTCGTTAACAAGTTCCTCCTGGGTCAAATGTTTTGTTACTGTCACGGGATGTGGTAAAATGTTGAAAAGGTCCGGTTGACGTCACATTCAGGTTCCAATCTCCGTCACGGCAGGTATTCAGGGAGTGTGAGGAGCTTTTACAGGGGGTTTTCGAAATGAGGATGTGCTTTAATTGAGTTCTTCTCACACCTGGCTTAAAGCCAAAAGATCGTTTCCTAGCCTCATGAAAATTAGGGAGCGTGAAAACCATGCTTCCCACGAAAATGCTACGATCTTGAGAATTCTTTTTCTCGCGAGAGGATCCAAGTAGATAAGAGGGTTTTAAAAGTGAAGGCTCGGGGAGAGGGGTTTCATCATCCCATTCGTTGTATGGTTCATTAGGGACCGGGAGTTCAAAGATCTTCTCGATCTTTTTGTGTGAGGCTTCTTCCCTAATTTTTTCTTTTATTCTCACAATAAACTTTTCTGCTAGTTCCATGAACATATCTTGGGTGTTTTTCAAGTGAGTCTCTAATTCCTGGATCCGCCTTTCTTGGTTGTTCACGAAAGTTAGCATTATCCCTTCAAACTCATCTTGTCGTGAGAATTGATGAAACGTATGCTTACCAATTGTGTTCACGCACTCATCGGGATTTTCATCAGCCGTAGGTGTCTCAGCTTTCATTAAGCTCTCAACCTGCCTTTTTATGTTTTCGAACAGCTGTTCTTGGGTTGCACTCATGCAATTTAAAATCCTTTCTTCCGAGAACGTTGAGTCATTCCATTCTTCCTCTTCGTATTGTGCTAAGTCCTCAATGACTTCCCAGCACTTATCGACACTGAGCCTGCTCAATCTCCCATTGGCGGCGTAATCTATGGCTCTTCTAGTTTGATGATTGACACCATCATAGAAGATTTGGATTTGTAGCCAAGGATCCATGCCATGGTGAGGGACCTTTCGGAGTAAGTCCTTGAATCGAGTCCATGCCTCGTAGAGAGTTTCGCCTTGACGTTGTTGGAACATCAAGATATCATTCCTTAGCTTGGTAGTTCTTCCCGGTGGGAAAAACTGAGCAAGGAAACGAGTGGTGAGATCATCCCAAGAGGTGATGGATCCTGCGGGTTGACGTTCTAGCCACTGACTAGCTTGGTCCCGCAGAGAGAATTGGAAGAGACGCAATCGGGTCGTCTCTCGAGTGGCAACATCAAGGTCTATAGAATCAACGATTTTAAGAAAGTCCTTGAGGTGTTGATTAGGATCTTCAGATCGAAGTCCATGGAATGCGCATCCGCTTTGCACCAACCGGATGGTGTCGGATCGCAAGGGTGTGATATTGGCTCCTTGAGTGAGCTCAATGGTGTTTCGATAGCCATGGTGGCTAGGACGGGAATACTCTCCTAAGGTACGGGCTCTAGGAGGTGGTGGTTGTTTGTGGTGGTGGGTTGTTGGGATTAAGGATATTACCATCTTCCATGATGTCGGATGGTATGGTTACGAACAAAGACACGAAGAAAATAGATAGACTAAAGAAAACCTAGAAAAATAAAACAAAAATCTCACTAGAAAGGAATCTAGTGAGTAGACCTATAAAATAAAAATTCAACCTAAACAATAACTATTCCCCGGCGACGGCGCCAAAAACTTGATGCGTGGTTTTGTAACCTTACAACAGGTTTTACCTCTCGAGGGATCTCAAGAGGCTTACAACCCCACCAGGCAGTGTACCTGACCGATGTAGTATAGTGTAGTGGTAAGTACGGGGGATTGATCGTTCTCCACAGGGAATAGTGTTCGTTAGGTATGAAAAACTACTCTAATAGGTCTAAAGGTTGAGGAAGATTCTTTTTATGTTTTTATATTTTTTTATGAAAGCAAGTAAAATCTCGGTTTTGAAGGAGTGGGCGGAATTAGTTGCTAGTCAACTAACCCAAATAACTACAAATGCAAATAAAGTAAATAACTGAAAATAAAATGTTGGTGAGAAACTTATGTGTAGAGAAATGTGTTTACTTAGATTTCCTTACTCCCTAACTATCTTTTACCGGTTGATTAGTGTGTATTAGTTGCGTGGATGACGGGTGTATTCCTTAATACCAATTGTGGGGTGGCGTACGTACTTCCCCAACTCTACAAGCTCCTACTTTACTCCTATGTCGAGCCGGCTAGGAAGCTCCTAACATGGGATCACTAGAATTCGCTTGTGCATTAAATACAACCATAAAAACCTTTAGTACGCATTTGGTTCATGTTTCTTAAGACGTTCAAGCAAGTTACCGAATAGGAAGTTAGCCAGTTTTCTTAAGCCTAACATAGATAAACAATCATCCAATACAACTAATAACACACTAACAACCAATAATCAATAGCTAGGTTTCATTAGATCTAAGCAAACACAAGATAAATCTAGCCTAACATGTTAAACAAAAGACAAGAACAAGATAAAATCAAACAACACATAGACATATTGAATGATTAATTGATAACTTATCTTTCAATGTAACATGGAAGATCTCAAGGCAAAAAGCCTTGAAAAAGATGCTAAAATCGTCCTAGGGTTTTCTCCCAAAAATTCCACACTAAGCTCTCTCTTAATGACAAAAAATTAGAAAACTATATATAGATTTTTACATCTGACGGCGTCACCTTATGGAGTGTGACGCCGTCACCTCGCCGCTTCTAGGGTTCCCGGATGACCTTCTTGACGCCGTCCCTCTTTAGTTCTCCAAAATCCGTTCTGGCTTATCAAGGCTTGACGCCGTCAGCTATTGAACGTGACGCCGTCCCTTTTTGATTTAAGCCGTGACGCCCTTGATCAGGTTAAAGCGTGACGCCGTCAGAATTCACATGCTATTTTCACTGGCTTATCATGAGTAAATTTCACGTCCACCTTTTCTTGCCAAGCCATGACGCCGTCCAGAGTAAAATGTGACGCCGTCAAAGGTAACTTTCAGCACAATTTTGAGACTTTGTCGTTTTCTTCACTTTTATGCTCCAAAAACGTCCAAAATGCCTCCTTTTCCAGATTTCTCCTCAAAAGTACCTAAAATGACAAAAGGAACGATTTAGGGCAATATTTGATCAAATAAATACGATTTAGGGCTTAAATGACCCCTTAAAAGCGGTACACTTTTCGCTTCATCAAATACCCTTACACTTGAGATTTGCTTGTCCTCAAGCAAATGCGCTTTTATTCTAATCAAAATACAAGTTAGGGGTCATTTAACGCAAACATAAAAGTAATTACAACAAATAATCGTTCCACTTCAATCATAATAAGCACGGAGATTATAAACTAGCACCTCACAAGTAGTGTTTAGATACTCACATCTCTCAAGTGTCATCAAAATAAATCTCATAAATGAAAACGGATAATATCTCTCACTACCTGTCATAGCAAATAGATTACCATAGGCTTGGGAAAGGATCGAAAACCTCCTCCACTAGGCGTAAGCACCTAAGATAAACTATCAAAGAGGGCTTTTAAATGGGTTATAACGTTAGGTGTAGGGAAAAGGAAAACACGGTTTTGTTGGATAAAGGATATTTTACTGGTGGCGAGTTAAAGATCTTGATTAATTACATGTACTATACAATGTTGCTAAGCCAAGACTCGACTCAATCTTAAGCTAGAAACAAAATAACAAAATAACAAAAACATAAAAATAAACATAAAATGAAACGGGATGGTAGTCCGTATGTTTTTTTTCTATTTTTCTTTTTCTCATTTTTTTTGTATTTTTCTTGATTTTTCGATTTTTTTTTTTTTTTTTTTTTTTTTTTTTTTTTTTTTTGTGCATACACTTTTGCCCTACCATCCAAAATAATACATCATAGGGGCATTGCATCCCCTTACACTTGAACTTTTACATAACTTTACAAATAACTATTCTAATGACTCGAATTAAGATAATTGAAAAACTTGGAGTACTTTTAAAATATTTAGCACATATGGGGGTAATAAATGATGTTCTTCCCCATTACTCCATTACACTAGTACTTTACCCATGAGTCCCAATCGTCCCAAAACAATATGTACAAGGATATGACTCGACTTAGCAACCATGTAATCAACTAGATAATTAACTTGGGTTTAAACAAATGTTGTCACAATAATGCACTAAAAATGAGTGCATACAAGGTAGGCTAAGGCGATTTGCTCTGAGGGGTGTACATTTTAGTGGGGTGTACTAGGGGTATCGTGTACTAAAAATGAGTACAACGCAAAGGGTGTGGGAGAATTACTTGACCAATGTAGCCAAAGTAATTATAACAAAAACACAGGTGTAAAACAATGGGTTAATCCTAATGCCTCTTATCATGTAGTAAATCTAACTACACGAATGTAGTCTCACTTGTGGCCTCGGAATGGTCCTAACGCAAGTTCTAGAATCTAAGTGCTACCGGTACACACATCATAGCATAAATGCTTTTCCTACCAATTCTAGGGGTGAACCTCACATATTTGGGGGTGGAAAATTTTTTAGTGGTACGGTTTTTGTGCTAGTCATATAACTCCTATCCGTGAGACGCTCATTAAGATCAAAGTTTCACTCCTATATGTTGTAAAAAATTTTAAATTTGGCACTAAAATTACCTTAACAAGTATTTCTCTCAGTTTTATTACACATCTACTATCAAACAAACAAAAATCAAGCGTAATAGTATTCTCTAAAATCGTACTTTTACCCTCCCCTTACACTTAAGATGAACATTGTCCCCAATGTTCAAATAACAAGATGTAAAAGCATAAAGTAAAAGAATGAAATCAAATACTCCCCTGATTCGCTCGGTGGATAATGAAATAATACGGTTAAATCTTCTTCCAAAGTAATGTTGAAGCTCCATGACTAATGCATCGCCAAAAGCTTGATTCAAAACATTTCCTTGTCCAAAATAACCTGTTAAACCTGAGAAAACAAACACGAAAACCTGCATAACATCGGCGGGATAAAATCTATATATAAGGATATAATGCTTGTGGAATGATAACTTTGCAGATTCCTGGAGATTATAAGTTGGAGATTTTAATAAAAACTTTTTTTTAAAAACAAAACTTTCAAAAATTTCTGAAAATTAAATCTGACGCCGTCAGGTTATAAACCCTGACGCCATCAGAAATGACCTGACAAAAATTTTCATTTTAAGTTTCCGGAAAATTTCTGGAAAAACCTTTACCTTACTTCCTGGAAATCCTGCAAAACATCATTATGACTCGATACAAGCATTTGACTCAAACACACGCTAATATGTATGTTAATTTATTATTATTACGATTCATGTTAATTTGTGTTCTAATAAACCGATTTAGATTTCCCTTACACTTAACTTTTGCAAAATACCTTTATATGTAGTTAAGACGAAGTTAAAAACAAAATAAAGCATTTTCACAATTTTAGTTTTGAACATGAATCAATAAGAATAAAAATTAAACATACATACGGAAACAAATAAAAACAAACAAACAAACAAATAAACACACAAAGCAAATAAAATAACAGTCAAATGAGGCTCGCATGCGATAAATAAAATCAATGTAACAAATGTTTTAAGGCTAACAGATGCCTTCCCTAAATTATTACAGACCATATTGTTTCAACACATACAACCAAATATCAAATTGTTCAAACATCAAAACATCAAATCACATCATCACTGGTGTGGGGGACCTTGGCGATAGTCGTAGCCTGGAGGGAGGTGCCCGTAGTACCCACATGGTGGGTAATCCTGCTCACGACCCGGGAAAGGGTCAATCTGCAGATGCGGGTCCAACTGATCACGTGTAGAAAGATGCTGCATCTGACGAACCGTGTGATCATACATCCAGTCGAACCTCTCGTCCACCCTGGTCCTCCAAGTATCAACCTGGCCCATCCAGGTCCCCTGGTGAGCCTGCCAGTCCCCCCTGCTCATGTGCCGGTAGTAATCAGCTGTACCGGCCTCATAACCCTCATGCTGCTGCTGCTGGGGCTCCTCCTCCTCCTCATCATCCTCATCATCATCATCCTCAGCTCTGGCTGGATGATACCACATAAAGGACCCATCATGCATCTCCATAATCACCTCCATCTGCTTCAGGGACCTCTCCTTCACCGTCCTGCATGCATCACCACTCAAATACCTCATGACCTCGGGCCTGAGGACTCCATAAGACTGGGCCAGCCGGGTGATAAACATCCCACCATAAATCCTGTCTCCTTCCCTCTCCCCAACTCCACCATGCATAAAGCTAGCAACCCAAAACGGGATGTTGCAGTAAACATCATTAGAGTAGATGGTGTACAGGTAGAAGAGATCAGAACCAGTGACACGGTGGTGAGAGCTGTGACGCCCCGTCAAGCTGTAGGTGAGGCATCGATGAGTCAACCGAACCCTAGGATCCCTGATTTGGGATGCCACAGTGGTCGATGTGTATACCCCATCCCCAATAGTCTGCCAGAACATGGAACACCTAAAATCATTCTTCATCGACTCCCCATGCAACAACCTCTGCATGAACCCTGCCTGAATGGTATCATGCTGATCGTATAACCCAAGTCTCCACCCAAACTCAGTAACCGAACACGTCCTTAGCTCACCCCCCAGCCTGAAATAGATCGTGGTACTGCCTACATCGGTCCTTTCCTCAGCCATGTCAAAATGAAAGGTGGCAAAGAATTCACGTACCAATTCCTCATATACCGGCTCCTGAATTTTAAACAATCTTTCCCACTGAGGGCCGGTAAACCCATTCGTCTGAAAACTTTGGAGAAAGGTCTGCTCAAGACCTTCTCTCCTCAGAAAGTTCCAATCAACTACGGCCCCATTTTCGACCTTGTGTAGTAACAGTTGTGCGTATTTGCTTGTAGCAGCATCGTTGTCAAAGACACCCCAACTGAGGACCGTATCCCCAAAGTTCTCTTGTTGAGATCGGGAAGAACTTCCTCGGCTGGGTCTTTGACGCTTACTCATCATCTGGAACAAAGGAGGAGGAACAAAAGTGTTAATATGTGAATTAAAGACTTGGTGGCGTATCAGACAGGTCTGACGCCGTCACCCTTTGATAGGTGACGCCGTCAGGTTCAACCAAATTTAAATCCGAAATTACGAGGGAAAAATCAATATTCAAACTTTAAGCTTATAAACCAAACGCCCTTTTTTACAGCAAGATGGGTGATTGGGTCATAGGTTATGGTTCAAATTCGTGGCCTCCCCATTAGTGAATAGACCCAATTGATTGCCAATCATCAAATGCTTTAATTATTGTTAAATAACACTAATTAAAACACATTATGAGTTCTAAGCATGAATCAATCCTAGGGTTTCACGAGTTGGGGATTTTCGAAATTTACAAATCCTATGAGTAATTGAAGCGAAAAGAATGAGTAAAAATTACTTACCACGTGAAGATTGGTGACGAAAGTCGGTGAATTAGATCCTGGAAATTCGAAGGTGGGGTTGGAGTGGATATGGTTTGTGGGGTTTGTGATGAAAGTGATGGAATTAAAGTTATTATTGTTGTGCAGACGGGGTGACGGCGTCACGTTCAAATTCTGACGCCGTCAGATTAGCGTATTTCACTACTTTGTGCAAGTTTACAAATGAGCCCCTCGTACTTTAAGAAAGCAGCTAGTCAGGGTCAATAATCCTGATAGCTAGTCTCGTTAACAAGTTCCTCCTGGGTCAAATGTTTTGTTACTGTCACGGGATGTGGTAAAATGTTGAAAAGGTCCGGTTGACGTCACATTCAGGTTCCAATCTCCGTCACGGCAGGTATTCAGGGAGTGTGAGGAGCTTTTACAGGGGGTTTTCGAAATGAGGATGTGCTTTAATTGAGTTCTTCTCACACCTGGCTTAAAGCCAAAAGATCGTTTCCTAGCCTCATGAAAATTAGGGAGCGTGAAAACCATGCTTCCCACGAAAATGCTACGATCTTGAGAATTCTTTTTCTCGCGAGAGGATCCAAGTAGATAAGAGGGTTTTAAAAGTGGAGGCTCGGGGAGAGGGGTTTCATCATCCCATTCGTTGTATGGTTCATTAGGGACCGGGAGTTCAAAGATCTTCTCGATCTTTTTGTGTGAGGCTTCTTCCCTAATTTTTTCTTTTATTCTCACAATAAACTTTTCTGCTAGTTCCATGAACATATCTTGGGTGTTTTTCAAGTGAGTCTCTAATTCCTGGATCCGCCTTTCTTGGTTGTTCACGAAAGTTAGCATTATCCCTTCAAACTCATCTTGTCGTGAGAATTGATGAAACGTATGCTTACCAATTGTGTTCACGCACTCATCGGGATTTTCATCAGCCGTAGGTGTCTCAGCTTTCATTAAGCTCTCAACCTGCCTTTTTATGTTTTCGAACAGCTGTTCTTGGGTTGCACTCATGCCATTTAAAATCCTTTCTTCCGAGAACGTTGAGTCATTCCATTCTTCCTCTTCGTATTGTGCTAAGTCCTCAATGACTTCCCAGCACTTATCGACACTGAGCCTGCTCAATCTCCCATTGGCGGCGTAATCTATGGCTCTTCTAGTTTGATGATTGACACCATCATAGAAGATTTGGATTTGTAGCCAAGGATCCATGCCATGGTGAGGGACCTTTCGGAGTAAGTCCTTGAATCGAGTCCATGCCTCGTAGAGAGTTTCGCCTTGACGTTGTTGGAACATCAAGATATCATTCCTTAGCTTGGTAGTTCTTCCCGGTGGGAAAAACTGAGCAAGGAAACGAGTGGTGAGATCATCCCAAGAGGTGATGGATCCTGCGGGTTGACGTTCTAGCCACTGACTAGCTTGGTCCCGCAGAGAGAATTGGAAGAGACGCAATCGGGTCGTCTCTCGAGTGGCAACATCAAGGTCTATAGAATCAACGATTTTAAGAAAGTCCTTGAGGTGTTGATTAGGATCTTCAGATCGAAGTCCATGGAATGCGCATCCGCTTTGCACCAACCGGATGGTGTCGGATCGCAAGGGTGTGATATTGGCTCCTTGAGTGAGCTCAATGGTGTTTCGATAGCCATGGTGGCTAGGACGGGAATACTCTCCTAAGGTACGGGCTCTAGGAGGTGGTGGTTGTTGTGGTGGTGGGTTGTTGGGATTAAGGATATTACCATCTTCCATGATGTCGGATGGTATGGTTACGAACAAAGACACGAAGAAAATAGATAGACTAAAGAAAACCTAGAAAAATAAAACAAAAATCTCACTAGAAAGGAATCTAGTGAGTAGACCTATAAAATAAAAATTCAACCTAAACAATAACTATTCCCCGGCGACGGCGCCAAAAACTTGATGCGTGGTTTTGTAACCTTACAACAGGTTTTACCTCTCGAGGGATCTCAAGAGGCTTACAACCCCACCAGGCAGTGTACCTGACCGATGTAGTATAGTGTAGTGGTAAGTACGGGGGATTGATCGTTCTCCACAGGGAATAGTGTTCGTTAGGTATGAAAAACTACTCTAATAGGTCTAAAGGTTGAGGAAGATTTTTTTATGTTTTTATATTTTTTTATGAAAGCAAGTAAAATCTCGGTTTTGAAGGAGTGGGCGGAATTAGTTGCTAGTCAACTAACCCAAATAACTACAAATGCAAATAAAGTAAATAACTGAAAATAAAATGTTGGTGAGAAACTTATGTGTAGAGAAATGTGTTTACTTAGATTTCCTTACTCCCTAACTATCTTTTACCGGTTGATTAGTGTGTATTAGTTGCGTGGATGACGGGTGTATTCCTTAATACCAATTGTGGGGTGGCGTACGTACTTCCCCAACTCTACAAGCTCCTACTTTACTCCTATGTCGAGCCGGCTAGGAAGCTCCTAACATGGGATCACTAGAATTCGCTTGTGCATTAAATACAACCATAAAAACCTTTAGTACGCATTTGGTTCATGTTTCTTAAGACGTTCAAGCAAGTTACCGAATAGGAAGTTAGCCAGTTTTCTTAAGCCTAACATAGATAAACAATCATCCAATACAACTAATAACACACTAACAACCAATAATCAATAGCTAGGTTTCATTAGATCTAAGCAAACACAAGATAAATCTAGCCTAACATGTTAAACAAAAGACAAGAACAAGATAAAATCAAACAACACATAGACATATTGAATGATTAATTGATAACTTATCTTTCAATGTAACATGGAAGATCTCAAGGCAAAAAGCCTTGAAAAAGATGCTAAAATCGTCCTAGGGTTTTCTCCCAAAAATTCCACACTAAGCTCTCTCTTAATGACAAAAAATTAGAAAACTATATATAGATTTTTACATCTGACGGCGTCACCTTATGGAGTGTGACGCCGTCACCTCGCCGCTTCTAGGGTTCCCGGATGACCTTCTTGACGCCGTCCCTCTTTAGTTCTCCAAAATCCGTTCTGGCTTATCAAGGCTTGACGACGTCAGCTATTGAACGTGACGCCGTCCCTCTTTGATTTAAGCCGTGACGCCCTTGATCAGGTTAAAGCGTGACGCCGTCAGAATTCACATGCTATTTTCACTGGCTTATCATGAGTAAATTTCACGTCCACCTTTTCTTGCCAAGCCATGACGCCGTCCAGAGTAAAATGTGACGCCGTCAAAGGTAACTTTCAGCACAATTTTGAGACTTTGTCGTTTTCTTCACTTTTATGCTCCAAAAACGTCCAAAATGCCTCCTTTTCCAGATTTCTCCTCAAAAGTACCTAAAATGACAAAAGGAACGATTTAGGGCAATATTTGATCAAATAAATACGATTTAGGGCTTAAATGACCCCTTAAAAGCGGTACACTTTTCGCTTCATCAGGAAGCAATGGCAGATAATGCCTGGATTGAAGCGATGCAGGAAGAACTTCTTCAATTTCAAATCCATGACACCTGGGATTTAGTTCCAAGACCAATTGACAAACTAGTCATTGATCTTAAGTGGTTATGGAAAAACAAAAAGGATGAAGAAATGACTGTAATTCGCAACAAAGCTCGTCTGGTGGCAAAGGGATACAGACAAGAAGAAGGGATAGATTTTGAAGAGTCATTCGCACCAGTTGCAAGGCTTGAAGCTGTCAGGATTTTCTTAGCTTATGCCGCTCACAAGAACATCACGGTTTATCAGATGGACATCAAGACCGCTTTCTTGAATGGAACTCTGAAAGAAGAAGTGTATGTGAGTCAACCGGACGGTTTCGTTGACAAAGATCATCCGGAATACGTCTATAGGCTAAAGAAGGCAATCTATGGTTTGAAACAAGCCCCACGGGCGTGGTATGACGAGTTATCATCTTTCTTGTTGTCAAATAATTTCACCAAAGGAACAATTGATCCAACCTTGTTTACAAGAAAATACAAAAATGATATTTTGATTGTTCAGATTTATGTGGACGACATAATATTTGGGTCCACTAATCCGACACATTCAAAACATTTTTTTTTTTTTGATCGAACATTCATTCAAAACATTTTGAAAATCTCATGAAAAGCAAATTCGAAATGTCCATGATGGGTGAATTAAAATTCTTTTTAGGCTTACAAATTCATCAATCCCCACGTGGTATTTTTCTTAATCAGGCTAAATACACAATTGAGATTTTGAAAAAACATGGTATGGAAAATTGTGACTCTATTGGTACTCCAATGGTCACTTCACCAAAAATTGGCGCTGACCTATATGGGAAACCCCCGCAAATTCGAAATGTCCATGATGGGTGAATTAAAATTCTTTTTAGGCTTACAAATTCATCAATCCCCACGTGGTATTTTTCTTAATCAGGCTAAATACACAATTGAGATTTTGAAAAAACATGGTATGGAAAATTGTGACTCTATTGGTACTCCAATGGTCACTTCACCAAAAATTGGCGCTGACCTATATGGGAAACCCATGGATCCGAAGAAATATCGGAGCATGATTGGTTCTCTCATGTACCTAACTGCAAGCCGACCAGATAATCATTTTGCTGTTTGCTTACTTGCACGGTTTCAGGCAAGGCCTACCGAACTTCACCTCCAAGAGGTTAAACGGATCTTTCGAAACCTTCGAAGAACCATTAACATGGGACTTTGGTATCCGAAGGATTCAGAGTTTACACTAATTGCCTTTTCAGATGCCGATCATGCTGGCTGCCAAGTAACAGCGAAAAGTACATCAGGCGGAGCGCAATTTCTGGGAGAAAAGCTAGTAGGCTGGTCGTCAAGAAAACAAGATTGCACTGCTTTATCAACAGCAGAAGCCGAGTATGTGTCTCTATCTGCGTGTTGTGCTCAAGTCCTTTGGATGAGAACACAACTCACAGATTATGGTTTCTCTTTCAACCGCATACCTTTGTATTGCGATTCAAAAAGTGCCATAGCCATCTCGTGCAACCCAGTGCAACACTCGAAGACCAAGCATATTAGAGTCCGCTACCACTTCATAAAAGAGCACGTTGAAGAGGGTACTGTTGAATTGTTTTTCGTTAAGACTGAATACCAGCTCGCCGATCTATTTACTAAGGCCCTCTCAAAAGAGCGGTTTGAAAACTTAGTTCGTCGAATTGGAATGCGAAGCCTAACTCCCGAAGAGTTAGAAAGTCTTCTTGAATCATATTGATTTACTTCATAAAGCTTCGCAAGTAAATATATTTGTGTAAATATTGGTAAATATTTATGTATATATTTTTGGTAAATATATATATATATACTTTTTCAAAAACAAAAATATAAAAATAGAAAACTTCAAAAAGACATAAAAAATATAAAACAACAAAAACCAAAAATATTCTTCTCACGACATGTCTCTTGTCTAATCAATATTCTGTACGTATCTAGATATGTCATTCAACAATGATACGGACATGTACAGATGCTTGAGCGAGAGTTATTTTTTATGTTTTTCTAAAACATGTCGTTTCTCAAATATTCTTCATTACGGCTTTCGTGCATTTTAGTACGGAACCCGAGCTACATTGAATGACTTCTGATTATTTCCGATCAGAACTCGCAATGTTAATGGCGAAAAGCTAAAACCCGTGAGCACTTAATCAAAATTGTTTCAATAGATTTTTCAAAGTCTTTTTATAAATTTTGTGCTCACAACAACTCCCTCTAAGACCTCTAAATGCTTTTAAACTCAAAAGTTTAACCATTTGCTCTGATTAAGGGGGAGTAGAAAAAGAAAAATGTTCAAATTTCATGCTAAAATCAGTCCGTCTCTCCACAAAAAGTTTCATTTTAATCAACTGTTTTCAAAAATACCACTTCATGCTATTTTTGAGGGGGAGATTAGGTGTTTATTATAAATATGGGGGAGAGGACGTGATTAAAATGTGATCTAAAAGAAGTTTTATCGTTTGAATCTCAAAAAGAGTTCTTCAAAAAGACTCAGCATGAACCCTCGAATTGACGAAACTAAATGTCCGCTCTCGAAAAGACATGTCCTGGACGGGTAATAATTTCAAGCTGGCTTTCCAGTGATGTAAGCGTGTCTCGCAAAGGACTTGTCTGAGTAGAATGTACCAATTCGAGAGATGATCATTGAATATGACCGGGACGGGTAATAATTTCTAGCTAGTCTAACTAGTGATGTAAGCGTGTCTCGCGAAGGTTGTGTTCATTGAAAGTCGATCATTTTAAATGTGCGAACTCTACCCAACATGTGCAATTTATTTCAAAAATGCATGAGCACATGTGAAGGGGGAGTGTTTCAAAAATGTAAAACTCTCAATGTGAACAAAATGTGTTTTCTCATAAACACGTTGAGAAATTTTCACAAGGTTTAATGGCATGTGACAAATAATCTAGGATAATCATGGAGTAATAAGGTGATTATGGTTAGGTTATGTCCAATGATCCGCCAGAACCGGAGGGATCTACCCAAGGACAACTCCAATAGCTTAGCATTAGAAGTCCTTAGGTAAGATTGAAAAAAGGAGTATAATGAGAAAGGAGAAAGAAGGGGTTGAAGAATGAAAAAGAAAAGTTTTTGTAAGGGTGAAAAGAAATAGCCCTCCATGAAAACTTAGGACAGAAACCGGGTCAATACATCTGCTATCGGTACTCACTAAGGTGATACTGGTATTGAAGACAAGACGTCATGGACCCAGTGACGCATTTGCACCACCCCTCCTATCCACTTAGATATCTCTCAAAAGATATTTGTTTCATTTCTCACGGAGAACACTGCATAATCTATCGACCTCTCACTCCGAGAAGTGTTGATATTGAAAAGGTGGCACTCTGCTCCATGCCTCCGACGACTAAAATCAAAATGCACATAATTGAGTCTAGAGACATGAGATTCATCAAAAGATCTCTTAGGAACACTTCCTATGCAATACACTTGTCCTGGAATTTCTTCGCGTTTCATTGGTTCTAGATTTGAAAATTGACAGGGCATGTTTATCTAAACTACTATAGTTATTATAGTTGTATAATTGTCTTGAATGTGAATGATTGTTCTTTATGATGCTTTAAGAAGTTTCAAAGACCCAAAAGCCAAAAGTCAATCTCAGAATCCTTTAAGAAGCTTAAGGTAATTACAAGTTGCTTATTTCACCTTATATCACATAAAATAACCAATTTTCTTCAACCAAACACTCAAAGCCCACTTTTTTAATCATTAAATAATTGTTAAAACATGTTCCAAAATTCCGTAAAATTATCTTTGTACATTATCAAATTCATTCCTTAACCCCAAAAAATACTTGACAAAAATAAAAAACTTAATTATTAAATGAAACCAAAAAATAAACTACCAATATTATAGTTGGATGATATGTAAACACAAAAGACTAAGAATTGCACCTGTAGACAGCTTTCTAAGTAGCTCTGGAGTATATTCCAAGGATTAATAAAAGTGTTTTTTAAGTCACTTGAACCCTCATTACGCGACCAAACTTTTGTTGCCACCTCCGGGCGCACTTTGAAGGTCTCATTACGCTATTCGGGGATGATAAATGTTAGCAATTATTTTATGAATTGCAAAAGTGATGGTCATTAGTTTAAGACTTAAGTGTGTAATGTATAATATGTAGTTTAAAAGTGAGCTTGTAGTATTAGTTTTAGTAGTATCTAATGTATAAGTGTAATACATTTATAAGCCCACTACATAGTCCAAGTAAAGCCCACACATATCCAATGTGTTGGCTGTGATACGCATAAAACCACACACACTCTTTATTTTTCAAAGTGTGCCTCATTATTTACATAAGAAAAAAGAGTGTGTGTGTGTGTGTGAAAGCAACCCTTAGTCTTTGTATTATTTTCATTGTTTGAATATAATCATTAGACTACAAAATATATCCACATATCTCTTATTGTTCTTAATATGCTTATGTGAGTGTCATCATCAAGTGTTCGTGTGTATGATAAAGAAGGAAGTCGTGGTCTACACTATTCGGGGATGATAAACATTTTCTTGAGAAGATTAGCACGCAGCTGAAAGGGTCCCTTTGCAATATAGCCTAAACACAAAAGAGGCCTCATTAAAAAAATTAAAATATAGATTAAGTTTTCTCTTTTCACTCTTTATATTATATATTGACAAACAGAGTTCTATCTCAAAACAAATCAATCCACAAAAGGGTTCCTGATCACTTTATCTACTTAACAGAAGTAATCCCATCCATTTATGTACCTACATCATACAGATTTTTCCACTCTCAACCATCCCGTCATTTCATATAATACACTTTTAAGAGTTAGATTTTCTCGATAAGAAAAACAACAAAGTCCATTTTTTATATATTGCATCTACTGATTGTGAAAGTTTTAAGTGAATTTGGAGTTAATTATTTACCTCAATAGATGGCCTAAGTAAATCGGCATAAATAAGATTTTTTCCCGAGCATTTCAACAACTTCCTGGTCACTTTCCATACCCATGGCCTTAAAAACCACCATAAACCTAAATGCATAAAAGAATTATACATAATAAGTTATATAATACTAGTAAATAGAGTAGTACGTAACCACTCATTACTGGGAATTTGTGAGCCAAGTGTCTTAACACTTTACCAAAGAAAGGTGTTTTTTTCTTTAGTACAAGCGTTACTCCTAATTGTAGCATGTCAGCGTCTTGGACTCTTGGCGCACCCTAACATGTTCAACTAATGTTACGCCAAATAGTTGTGCATTGGGTTCATGGTCATGAAATTGTATTGTTTGCATCAGATATTATGTCACATATTTTAAGTTGCTTTATTAGAGTTGCATTGGGTTCATGGTCATGAAACTGTATTATTATGGACTCTTGGCGCACCCTAACGTGTTCAACTAATGTTACGTCAGGGTTGCTAGAATTCTCAACTAAATGTTGATTTATTATAAGTTGCTTTCATGAGCGTCACATTGGTTCTATATTTGAAAATTGACACGGCATGTTTATCTAAACTATTGTTGTTATTAGATTTGTATAATTCTCTTGAATGTGAATGATTGTTCTTTATGATCCTTAAGAAGTTTCAAGACTCAAAAGCAAAAAGATAATCTCAGAATCCTATAAGAAGGTTAAGGTAATTACAAGTTGCTTATTTCACCAAAAAACACTTGACAAACACTCAAAGCCACTTTATTAATCATTACATAAATGTTAAAACATGTTCCAAAAAATACTTGACAAAAATCAAAACCCTAATTATTTAATAAACCAAAAATAAACAAAGATTATAAGAGTTATACCTATTTAAACGGAGGAATCGTGGTAGGAAAACATGTAACATCATCAACTCTAAGAAAACATCCACAAAACCAATGATTCCAGCTTTGATCAACATAAGTCAACCAGCAGGAGCAAATCTATATCATGAGAATGCAGTTAGAAACAAAACAAAAATAGTTTAAAGGCCAGTTTTAAAAAAAAATAACTCACCTTAAAATTTTACTAAGAATCGCTTTGGAAATGGAGAAGATGTAAAGAAAATTCGTTCAAACTGGCGAGTTTGATGCTTGATAAACTTTAGCTACTAGAAAAAGAATTATAAATATACTCGGTATGTAGGTAGGAAAGGGTAGAAGGTACGAGTTTGAACAAAGTTAATGTGTATATTTGTTTTGTGAAAAGTTGTTGGGTTTTAGATAGGGAGTTAAATGGGGAGGGTTAATACTCAGTAATAAATATATACACCAAGGTAGTACCGTAGTAAGTAGGGAGGGTTAGCACTCAGTAATAAATATATGCACCTAAGGTAGAAGTAAATATATACACCAAAGTAGTAGTAAATGGGGAGGGTTAGTACCAGTAATAAATATGCACACCAAGGTAGTAGTAAGCATTGATATCTTGGTAGTTGGAACTGTGACCGGAAGACAAGGAAATTAATGAATGAGTTGTCGTGTCGTGTCTTAGAACTTTATGAATTTTGCTCTTTTATATATTTGATTTACCAAATTGGTCATATTTTTTGTGTTTTAGCAAGAGTGAGTACATGATGGAGATTGGAGAGATACACACAAACCCGAAAAGGTTTTATAAGCTTTTACAAAAGGATGCCAATGACAATACAATATGGTGTCATACACGTGGTTTAGATTTTCAATGAAGTACAGTAAATAATTTGAGATTCCTGAAGGGTTGACATGTTTTGTATTGTGCTAGAGCTCAAAAATCTCCATCGGTCTTAGTTTGGACTCTAAAGAGAAGCTTCATATGCAATGGATAAAAGTGCAGGTCAAAACCTGTTTGTCCTGTCAAGTTCCTCGCGACAAATTGTTAGTTCAAAGGGTCCACACGAACGGACAATAACTCATGACTCGCCCAAATACATCAAGCAAATTAGACCAAGTCCAAACAAGAGTTGAACATGTCCATAATGATGTTAGTCCAAAGTGACACCACTTGAGACTAAAGAAAGATAAATCTTGCAACAACTGAATATATGTCAACCTTATACAAAACTTTGAAAGCTTGAAGAAATGCAAAATAGTAAAATATTTGAATACCAACAAAAGCAATGTACAAAACTACAAATTAATGACAAAACCTAAAACAGTAATCGAAATCAACCCAACATCTACATCTCTTAAATTGGTATCATTAATAAAAAAAGAGCCAATGCACCTACCGTAATTGAATCACAATGGGACACAACCATGAAACTGACCTTCTCAACCTTATGAATCGAAAAGGTTATACAAAACTTCCTTTGCATTCCATTTAGTGTTTCTTGTTCTACTCCCCTACTTGGTTTACTAGCAAAAAAAAACATTGCTTTGACCCTCTTTGTTTGAAACTACAACTTACTAGCAAAAAAACATTGATTCTGCTAACTTTGGGTGAGTGTAAAGGACTCTTCGGGCTGCTTCAAGAGTGTGTGTCACCTTGGTTTTTCATTGATTAATATATCTGTCTCGAGATGCATCCGTCCTCTAGCTGCCAATTTGTGTGCATATATAAGTGGTGGCACTGCATAAAAAACACAGAAACATAATTTATATTTTGCAATATGAAAACCTAAATAGATTCAACGAAAGAGCGGTATTTACCAGTTAAGGCAGAAGACTCGATCACATACAGCGTATCTAAAATACAAACGGGCAACTATGTTAGGGAAATACCCGATTGCCTCACTACATTGTCCTTAAGGACGAGAACCACTTCTCATACAATGATCTAGAACAATTGACACACATCTTGTGTTATAGGTATAGCAACAAAGGGGGATGCATACATATAACACAAGATGTGTGTCAATTGTTCTAGATCAAGTCGACCATCTTCGGCATGCATAAATACTTATCTACCACCGTTCCTGCCAACAGTTGATAATAAAAAATAGTATTAGAACATACTTTTGAGCAGCAACTAGTTAAAGCCTGTTTTACTTGGAACTGTTGCCCTTGTATTTTAGGTTTAACCAGAAATCCCCCAAATCACATAGCCAAATTATTATGGCTTAGTTTCTTTATAAGTTAATAACCAAGATATCATATCTTTTCCCTAAGAACTTCCACTTCATTGTCCCTCTATTCTACTCTACTAGGTCGCAATATTCTCTTATGGTTGTACTCTACTAGAACGCCAAATTCCTCTATCTATGTGGTTCTATCATACATCATTAAAATAGTTTGAGTTTCTTTTTCATGTTTTATGGTGTTTAAGCTCTAAAAAATCACACGGGTAACCTTATAGATGTAGATTATGCTTGGGATGCATGTCAAGAGAGAGAAAGAACTAAATTTAAGAAAATTTTGACTTTCATTAACCAGGAGGGTTCGATTTTGCAATTGAGCTCTCCCATTGGTTAATAGAAAAATTGGTTCACTTTTTGTATATTCTCTTATCATATGTAAAAAATATAAAAATACTTTTATACCTTTATTTAGTAACGTCAAAGCTTCATCTATATTGCACCAAAAAATATAAAGTAAATATGAGTCGCATGCTAAAATTAATAGATCATGTTGTTATTAATGTTTATTATTATGGGTCGAGTAATTGCCCCTTATTTAACAAACTATTGCAGACAACAGAAGCACACACAAACAATCTTCTACTACTCGTTTTATTTTTACTGATCATCAAAGTATTCAATATCACATAATCAAGCAGAGACATCAATTTCACTAGCAAATCTACTTTCACTAGTATACGCGCCTAAATCAGGGCAGTCAATTTCACAAAATACTGTAAGTTATGGTATTATATCACATTGTTGTTATCCCGTTACAACATATGCATAAAACACACGGAGACATAAACAAGAATACAAACATATACAGCTCGCATCCTATGCACATCTTAGCATTTGTTAAATTCATGTCATCAGCAAAAATTGCATTAATCAAACACATTGAGAAATCGCAAAAACATGGAAGTCATAAATAGACCCCTTTTAACATCAACAATATCTAAAATTATCACATTAACATCTAAGCTCAAACAAATTACAACATAGTTGAGTAATAGATGAAATTAAAAGTTGGACAACAAACATTTCAATACTAATATCACCTGTCACACATTCCCTTATATGCAGAAGCTTTAATTAAGTAACAGCCAATATATGAAAATAAAAACCAAGGTATACCAATCACAAGCTGTTATAGTCCCATAAAAAAATTTGCTTTACCAACAAGTAATAATCGGATTAAGTAGTGTTTTAAGGAAAGAGTATGATTTAGTGTTGGTATACAAAATATTTACATGTAAAAAGTTACCTCAATTTCATTAAATTCATCAAATGATCCACCTGAAGCACAAGTAGATTGACGTTGTTCCCATTTAAGGTTTTGAACGTTTCGGATGTACTTTTCAAAGCTTCCATTGGAAGCATAATCATAAATAATGATCATTTCACCATATTCATAACAAAACCCGACAAGAGATGTTATATTTTGATGATTTAATCCAGAAAGCACGTCGATTTCTTTCCAGAATTCTTTCCTTCCTTGATCAGACATAATTTCTCTCCGCTTAAGAGCAACTTCGCCTTTTCTTCTAGGGTAGCCATAGAGTTCAACAAGAGATTCTTTCTTTCCGACATACTTTCTTACATCGACATGGAAGAGTTCTGCTCTGTACACACCTCCAAATCCACCCCATCCGATCATGCGACTATCAACAAAACCATTGGTGGCATATATGTCTTTGAATGGACTAGTTGACATGTCCCAGAGAGTCTGGTTGTAATGTGGGTATTTGACTCGTCACGGCAGCCATCACATTCTCTGTTACTTTCTTCATCATGGCATCAAAATTTTCAACTACTACCTCACACTTCCTCACACCCCATTTCCTAATCCCTTCTTTATTCCAACAACAGATGATTTTATTTTGCCATGTATATATAGTACCATAAGCAATCATTTCACGCTCTTTTCTTGCCTGTTGAAACAATAGTTAAAACATATTACTCGTGGAGATGATATAAGCTTTAGAGGTTGGAACATTTGGTTAATACAATAGTTAAATATATTTCTTACCAACTCTTTAAGTCTTTGGCGATGAGACTCTGTCAATTCCTTTTTCCCTGTGTCGTTAAGTATGAAGGTAGTCTAGTCCACACGAACAACAACATTACCAAAACAGAAAGAGCGACACATGGTAATTTTTCAGAGAGACGGAGATTTGGAGTGAAGCTGAGTATGAATAAAACGGCGCCATCAGGTTTATTAGGGTTTATTTATGATTCAAAGTGATTTATTCGGGTCATTTATCGTATCCAGGTACCCAGACCTGTCTAAAAATATATAATGAATATATTTTGCTAGGCTTATTTGCTTATTTGGATTCATTAAAAATCTGAGGGGACTATATATCATAATGGACTAATGTATTAGACTCATATTGGACATACCTTGGGCTATGATTTGGACCATAAACAAACTAATGTATTGGACTCTTAATGGACTTATGACTTAATATAAAATTACTTATTATCGGAGTTTATTATACGGACTGTGATTTGATTATTATTGGATTATTAAGCCAATAACTAATAAATATAAGTTGAAACTTCTAAAGACTATTTATTAGTAAAACTTAACCGGTCTACCTATCTCTCGCTTAATTGCTATTCGATCCTTACGTGTTTATTTTCCTTTTATACTTGTGCTATATGTTTTATGCTTTGGCGTGCGTTTTGTTTAAGTCTATGACTGCATACCACCACACGAATGAGATACTAAACTTCTTACAAACATTGATACAAATATTCCACGAAAACTAAAACGCTCTATCTTTTGAAACTCATACGCATCGATTACTTTACGCGTGTCATATTTTGAAACAAGCTTATATTCACTAGGTTATGCCGATTCCATATCGTTGCGCTATACTTCTCTATATTGTTCTGCCATACTCCTTGGCACCGTTGCATTACTTACGTCACTACATTCCAAGGTGAGTCATAGCCCCACTTTTACTCGTTTAATAACTTTATACTCTTTGGGGGAGATACATGCTCGTTTTACTTACAAATCTTACTCGTTTACCTTAAACGTTGTACTCAATTGATGACACACTCTATTCGTTTATTGAAACATAATACTTGCTTTTACTTACACAAGTACTTTAAACTTTTACGAATTACCATGAGTTCATATACCTACTTTTATACGTTATTCTATCTCATAGGGAGATACATGCTACAAACATGAACACAAGTACTATTTTCTGTATGCTATATATGCTATACCTGATTGATATTGTCTAACTTACCGCTATTGCCACTATTACAAGTCCCTCCCATCATGACCCATTAATCACTTGCGAGTGAACGCGAATATAGTGAATAGATCTATTGGCAGTTGACGCCCCATTTGAGTTAGCCGGTTAGGTGACCAAATGCACTTTATTTGAAGGAAATAGGAAGATGGCAATCTCCTACACAAGGGCCATAAACTCACACCATTAATTTGGTGTGTTCATGTCGTTTGTGCGGTACTTGTTAACGTTTGCGTGTCATGAGACTTAGGGCAATATACTGAACTACAATACTAAAGTACCGTAGTCATGATACGATACTGTCACTACTACATTTCGGGCGTATAACAATGTAGCCCACTTTCTATTAAACTTGAAACTTGTGTTCAACTGATTAGCATACAAATCCTATGGTTTCACTCAATCTTTGACCCGGTTAGGGCAGACGAACTACTTTTGTGTTGACCCGGTTAGGGCAAACAAACGAACTATGGGTGTATAACAACGTAACCCACTACTTATTTCATCAACATTTGTATTTATTACAATTATCACCCAAACTTGGAACTATTGGAATCAACTGTTTTACTTATAAACTCTATGAACTCACCAGCTTTTGTGTTGACACTTTTAGCATGTTTATTTCAGGTCCATAATGAACGAGGATGGCACGGAGAAGCACGAATACATCAAGAAGGCTATAAATTTTATTATCATTCGAAAACTTATTTTGTAAACTTGAAATCACTGGGACCTCATTTTGTAAACTCTGATATTCGAATGGTAAATCTTTTAAAACGACTAAATTAGAGATCGTTTTCTATTATTATAATTGTTATACCATGAGGTAACACCCAGTTTGAATTCCGCTGCGTATCGCGAAATTTGGGGTGTTACATCTAACAAAACATTTCTTTCTCCATACATAATTTCTCTCTCATTTACTCGTATTTTTCTCAATATTATCATATGAATTTATTACGAATTCATTGCGAAATTCAATAAGGATTTTTTGATTTTTTTATATCTTTTAAAAAACATCTACACACTTTATAAAATATATACAAGTTAATAACTAAAATTATTAAACAATTTATATCAAATATTTTAAAATTTGATCTTCTTTCATTTGAGATCAATTTTACTCCATATATATATATATATATATATATATGTGTGTGTGTGTGTGTGTGTGTGTGTATAGGATAAAGATCAAATAAAAAGACAAATATCCGTACACTACGTAAAAAGATTATTTTTTTTTAAAGTTTGCGAAAAATTCTAAAAAAATTCCACAAGATCGAGTATGTTGGTGCATGAAAAAGTTGTGAAGGAAGTTTTTCTAAAAGTGGATACTTTTTTCGAAAAAAAATTATGAAAAAATACGTTTGTGCATTAAATCGGTTTTTTGTTCATCAAAAATTCATTTTTACACCCAACTTCTTTTGACTTTTTTCATCAAAATAACATTGCGCATCTAACTAAAACAAGTTGAAAATTTTGTGCATCAAAATTTTTTTGCGCATCAAAATTCGTTTTTTGTGCATTAAAAAAAACGTATAAAAATTCAAAATTACAAAAACTTCTTTCACAAAAGTTTTATGCACCAACATACCCGATATTGTGGAATTTTTTTTGGATTTTTTCGCGATTTTTTTTTTAAATAATCTTTTTACGTAGTGTACGGATATTTGTCTTTTTATTTCAACTTTACCCTATATATATATATATATATATATATATATATATATATATATATATATATATATATATATATATATATATATATATATATATATATATATATATATATTCTAAAATTTTAAGGTTTATAAAAATCATTTCTTAAAAAATGTCTGTTGTGATGCGTAAGAAACCAAAAGCATCGAACTGGAAATAACGGGGCAGACAATGGTGTAAGAATGTGTGAGAGTTTTGTTGCTTGTGAGGAGAGTGTAATCTTAAAATATTGATATAAAATCCTAGTTTTAACAATATACCACAAAAATGAGTCAAATTAGAAATAAGTATCATCTTGAGTAAATATTTTACAAATTTCCCTCTTAATATTCATACTAAGCATATACAAACAAATAAGTCTCAAGATAAGTCCAAAAATTTGGCCTTATGAAATATAAACCAAAATCAAATGAGCTCGTAAGTCTAAACAAACACTCTCATAACAAAATAAATTTTGTTCGCGCAATAATATTTTTTAACTTATATTTTAGTCCCTTATAAAATTTCACATAAATAAGAATATTTTAGTCATTTCAATTTGGCTAGAAACCATTTCCAAAAAAAAAAAAAATCTCACAAATACTACTCTCGCAATTTCAAAGTTTTAGTGACTGCGCCTGCGATTTAGACAAACTATATAGACGGTTTTTGCAGTTTACTCATGTTATAATATAAAGTTTCTAAATTTGTGAATCTTTTTTAAAAATTAAAATAAGAGTAAGCTGCAAAAATCGTTTAGATGGTTCGCATGTGCGATGTTTTTAACTTTTAAAGTGAAACTTAAGTCAATGCGGGGAACTTTTAGTTCAGTTTTCGTCTTAGCCAAAGTAAAATGACCCGAATACTCATTCGTTTAACGTATTCGGTCATTTCGCTTTGACCATGAGAAATGAACCAAAAATCTCATGAACAACGTCTGCATTTTCGAAGTTAAGAGGATTGTGTTTTTGCGATTAGACAAAGCACGTTAACAACTTTTACAATTTACTCTTAAAAAAACGATGTCAAATCTTTAACGATTCTTAGATCATATTTAGAAGGAAAAAAAATCTCGTTCTTTATGTGTAGCCATCACAACCTTCCACATACTATACAAAGTTACAAACCAACATAACCTCGTAAAATAATTAGAAACCCACTTTTATCTCTTTCCGATGTTCCCTTCTCTTGAAGTACAATCACCATTCACCAACGTCTGCGTTGGAAATGGCCATTACACTTGTTATATTGACGAGATATGGATAGTTGATTGGAGACATGCAAGGTTATGTGGGTTTGTAACTTTGTTTTAAAACGGTTGTGGTTGTGGTTGTGGTATACTAATGATGCATTCGAGAAGTATATTGCTATTACATAGACTAACATGTAAAAAAAAATCCTAATTAATGTGCTCACTATTAGGTTTCAAGCACTTTGCACTACTTGATTAAGATGCATATTTGAGAAGTATATTGTTATTAGATAGACTAACATGCCTAAAATAAATAAATAAATAAATAAAAACCCTAATTAATGCGGTCACTATCGGGTTTCAGGCACCTTGCACTACTTGAATGCATATTCCATGTATAGAGGGTACAGGTGGCAAAATGGGTGGGCCGGGCGGGCACGGGCTAAACGGGCACGGGCTAAACGAGCGCGGGCCAAACGGGCACATGTTATACAAATCGCTTTAGAAAAGACACAAAACGACGAAATAAATTCCTCAAACGTAACACCTCATTTATATTTACAAAATTAAATATATTATATCTATAAGTTTTTCTTTAAAAACAATTGTAATGTTCTCCAATTGAGAGAAAATATATGTCTGCTTGTGCCCATTTAACTTTTAAATGGGCAGTATATGCCCATTTCAAAAAAATGATGAGACCAAATGTGCCCAAATCTTTTAAAATTTTGCCCGGTTAGCTCATTTTTTTGAGTTTGATCACAAATTGGCACATCTATGTATAGAGGGCAAGATGTCCAAAAGAACAAAAAATTACCTGGAAGTTAGAAACACGACAATTTGGAAAATCGTTTCTATTGTACATGATAATAAGTCCAACAAAGACTTGCCCATTTTCAAGCAAAGGTAGTAGCATTTCATCATGTATTGAGCAAGAAGGCATGTACTCATACGATTTATTCGTTCTTTTACCTAAAAACATGCCTAATACATCTTGTCACTTTATGTTTTCATCAGTTTCTCTTTCCTAACATTCACCTTTTATGTTTTCATCAGTTATCTTATTATTAGGCATACCTTAAGCATCTTTGTTAGGCATGAGAATCTACAAGTTGGGCCAGTCCTCAAGAGTTGCCACTTAACAAGTTTCGCAATTCTACAAGTAGGGGACCAGTCCTTAAAGTTTACTAGTTAACTACTCATACAAGAAGCTCTCGACCTGTTTGAATCCCAAACTAAGCTTGGCCTAACAAATCAATAATGCTGATATATTCTGCCAACAAATAAATAGACAGCAGCAGTCATTTACAGTTTCTAACATCTTGCATTACCACCAAATATACCACAAGCTAAAAACCCACAAAAATGTCTAACAAAGTCCACCTATTGATACACCTAGATACCAACCGCGAACCTTTTACTAAGTTTACTAACCAAAACTGAAAAAACAAAAAAATCAAAATTAGAAACTTTCAACACTACAAAACTAGTTGGGGGACGGGTGCATGAATCTTCCTTTGCATTTTCAAACTGTATTCCCTGTTTCATCGTCAAGTATAATTACCATAATCCCCTGTGATCATTAACCTCTGTACAGTAACGACAATGAATCTAGTACCGTGCTTCAAGTCTTGTAGCATGCTACCTGACTGGTAACTTCAAAACCAATTCCACGTTCTGCGTGTCGTCATGGGTATAGCTAAGATACACCAAGATCAGCCAAAAGGCAATCCAGGATCATCTAATCCGAGAGTAACTCTTCAAGTTCAGGTAATTCAGATATTGAAGGATCATCATCCACATTTGTTTCATTGACTGGTTGTAGAAATTGTGGGCCCATAAGATCGTCATCTTCATCCTGGTCAGATACTTCTGGTTCGTTTTCAGTGTCCTGATCAGCAACCACTTCATCCGAGTCGATATTAGCTTTCCCAAATTTTCGAGGGAGAGTTTCAGATCTTGATTTGGCTTCTGGGTCTTCACAGATACAAGTAGCAGGATTTTCATGAAATTCGCCTCTACCAGGCCTTACCTCTTTTGGTTCCCCCATGAAACCTCTCTGATGAGTTCTAACTCTTGAAGAAAATTCTTCCCATGTGGTGTTTTCTCGGTTTAGGAACAAACGGTATAGCTTTTTAGCATTTGGTCGTATTGTTGGTTTGTGTCCAAAGTATCTCCTGCAATAGACCAATCAAACAAAAGGAGCGCTTTATAATATAAACACTGACAGAAAACACATGTAAACTGTACAGAAAAATGTTTTACAAGGGCTATGATGTCAAGTAGGATATTTAACCTTTACAAATAGTAGCGAGACCAGGCAATACGTTATAATAGTAATCAGTATGAATCTAGGCAAGTTTGTACACGTTTAAGATAGTAAAAATGGATGGGTCATGCAGGTTGGACGAATGGTCAAGATGGGTCATTTGACCTGTTAGGATCAAAAATCCAAACGAACCAGTTATAAGTAAGCGGGCGAAATTTTCCACCTCTAACTGACTTTAGTTCCATTGTTTAGCGTAGGCAAAACTAGCGGGTCATGCAGGGTTGGATTAAACCAAAAAGTCAACTTTGCTTTAAACATACCTCCGACCAGCCAAAATTTTTGCCATATTGCCGTTGTTATTCGTAACAAACACGTCGCTTTCATCACACACAATGAAATCTAGTGCAGCCATACGAGATGAGAAAGTAGAAAATGGTTCGAGCTCGTCTTTGGTGGCTATGGTGTCTTTCGAATGAATGTTTGGGAAGAGTGCTCTCAAGGGTGCTAACGTCTCATCCCCACCATATACTTCACCAGAAGCCACATAAAGATGAACATCTTTGCTATATCCAAGTGCTCTCAGCATCAGACCCACTTCTTCCGGTGTAAGAGGGCATCTCCCTTGTCTCCTTTCTTTGTCAGGATTGTTGCTCTGCAGTTGGTATAGAAAATTATTAGGCCTTGCTTAAAGTAAAGGATATCTTGGTAACCATGATTTCCGACCTTTTGGCCGACTAATCCACGGGGTTTGAACCCACCGCCACACAGACTCAAACCAGGTAAAGCCCTCCCTTTTCAGGAGGATAAAAGTTAGTTCTGTCAGAGACTGATCCTATAGGATAATAGAAATTTCCTTTGAAGTGTTAAAAGTTGAATTGCACTTTCGAAATGGTCAACATATAAACATTAGCAGTTTTGCATTGCAGAAAATTATCAAACGAATCACGAATGTATTATAGAAGAGGACATTTGACCCATTTACTTATAAACGGGGCAATTTGGGTCAAAAGGGTAAGATTGAGTGCTTACATGTAAGGTTTTCCACCTCTTCCGAATTTTACCTAGTTCTTTTCTTTCCTTCTCGCCACCACCATAATAGCATCCTGAAAATGCAAGCATATCAGGTTCAAACCTGTACGTAAATGGTAAAAGCTGTAGTTAGCACAAGGAATACAATCTTTCGAACTGACCACAGTAAATATGGAAGAACCTAAATGCACAAAGGCGACAGCAGTAACAGAGAACAGAGTACCTATTTAGCTGTATAGGTTTAGTATTTTAAGCAGGTTTTAAGCACCATAAGATATCAATCACTTTGAATTAGGGGAGTTATGCTAATACTTATCTAACCAACCTAAAACTATAGAAAGAATATGCCATAAAACAGACAAGATAAAAAGGCTTATGGTTACTCCTGTGTGAAGCGGGTTGGGTCTTATTAGCAAACAATTTTTCAATGTAATAAATAACAAATGTGCTAAATATAACCACATAAACTATATTATGCAAACATAATCAAATGTTATCATGAGATTTATTCATTTTAATAGCCTTTAGATTACTTTTAACCCATTTGACCAGTCTCCTATTCAGTTGAAGATAAAAACATATGTTCCCAGTTATATCTACTCATAATGAGATCAGCTAGACGAGGGATGGAAACGAAGATGAATAAGACACCAAAGTTATTGCTAAAGTGAAGAGCAATATAAGAAGCCTCAAGTGCGTACCTCAGGTGTAGAGCAACATAGTGCTTTCCCATCTTCCTCATTCGGTTGACCAACTTTTGACCCATTTTGTTTATAGGATCAGTGAATTTCAAAGCATGGTAGTTTACCCTACATCTAAGCTTTTGCAAATCAGTGTCCAACTTGTTAGAAAGTCTATAGTCAAACTTGCTCAGCTGAACAGCCTGTCCAAAAAGGAAAATCATGATTAATACTTACATACAAGCATAGAACCTATTGACAATAATGCCAAAAATTGCCACTACAATATAGTCTATAACAAGAGAACCTATACTAGACAAAGAATACAATTCCTTATAAAGGACAAATTCAGAAATGAAATATAATCATCTGTCAAACATATTGAGGAAAATGTTTATTAATACCTTAATTAAACTTTACTTGCCATCGAAGTTAAAATTACTCAAATTAAAAAAATGACTAACAAATGTGCGTCCTACTAATCATGAGTGTAATTTCACCCTACCTTTATAGTCACTGGTTTCAACCAATACAGTTTTTGGCATGTTAATGCTCATTTCCAAACATGTTAATGTCTCTCTATTGGTTAGGCATTGGTCCCTTTAAAATGCATTTTGAAACTGGGGAGTGATCCCGTCACAGTTTTGTCAATAACATATGCCCCAGCACTCATATAAACAACAATTCGTCTATTCAAGTATTCATCTTTTATAAACCAAGTGGTTGTTGATACAGTCTCATGGAAACATTTCTATGTCACGAGATGTTTATTACTTTTGAATTATAAAATTATTAAACATCAGAGATAGATTAAGGCAGTTAAGATACATAAAGGGTCAAGTGTCTATGGACTAGCAAAGTCAAGGAACATATCAAACAACCTAACAGACAAGTTTCATAATCACTAGAAAGAATGCAAGACATTTATGTTACTCTGTAGAGAATATAACAATTAAGCTATAACTTACATGCTTCTTCAAAAGCACGGGCAATACACGAATCTGATAACATCTCTCGTTACACTTTCTAGGTACACGCATATTATACGGAACCCAAACCTTCCCTCCCTTGCGTGGAAGCTCTTTTATAACTTTTACATCTTTTGATAGACGCGAAATAAACCACTCAACATCAAATATCTCTGAAAAAGTACTGTACAAAAAAATCGTACTATCAGTTATAACAAACTTATTCATAAACCCACTCATGTAATTTGTATGCGCAACCATTTGCACATGACTAACCTAGAATCCTTCCAAAAAGACTTCTGATCTAGCTTTGGAATAACTAGAGTAGCATTCAAGATACGTGCAGCAACAACAGCATCTGTAATCTGTGAAATATACCATTTATCGATAATTACTCAAAAAAAAGTAATAAATTTTATATCAGTTAAAAGTAAGTAACCAGGACTTACACCAGTCCGTTGCTGGTTTAAGCCGCCACTCGTAGCTATCATCAAGTACCGATTCGGATATGTGACTGTTTCTACTTCTGCAATTCAATCAAACATCCAAATTAAACCCAGCAAATACGTGCAAAATCACAAAAAAAAAAAAAAAAAAAAAAAAAAAAAAAAAAAAAAAAAAAAACATCTCGAATTAATCCATTTATCACTTACTTGGAAACTTAACACTAGCATTGCTACATCCATAATAAAATTTCGACATCCTCGTACTCCATAGATTCCGTTCACTCATCATCCCACCACTAATCTACATCACAAACAACACCTGAATCAAATCAATAACTAATTCAACAAACAATTAGTTCAAAATATATCCAACTTGTCACAAAATTCTTTTCGCGTGCATCAATCTATTCTTTTCCCTACTAAATACACCAACTGTCTTAACATTCCCTCTCTGTGAACTATAGATGACGGGGCACCCATCATTTAGTACACACAATATGACAACACTCCCAGTTGGTGTATTTAATAGGAAAAAGAATATATGGATACACGCGAAAGAATTTTACGACAAGTCAGATACATTTTGAACTAATTAACCCTGTATCACAACATGCTCAGATCCAATCACTCTTCAATTTTTTATTTTATAAAAATCCCACCTTTTATAAAAAAAATAAAAAACTAACCGGAACTTTAAATATGGACGAAACTGGATTCGATTCGTGATTAACTTGATCATCATCATCATCACTCAACTAAAATACATAAACTTAAAACCATTAATAAAAAGTTAATAAAATAAATGTCAGTGTGAATTAAATAAAAAAAAAAAAAAAAAAAAAAAAAAAAAAATTACCGTGGTGCGGCGTAAGGGGGGATGCGAATGATCAGGAGAGGGAGCAAGTAAAGATATAAAAGCATAAATGAATAAAATAGTAACGGAGACTAACGGAATAATGTAACGGAACCGTTTGTTGTTATTGTTGTGATAACGGCGTCGATGTATCGCCATTAGCTTGTTTCTCTCTCTAGGTTTGGTTATTTTAGAGAGAGAAATGAAAATGATGAAGAAGAAGAAAAGGGAGGGAACACGATCTATCTACTACTGTCAGGCTTTATATATATACTGTGCTATTTTTTTTTTAAGTTTGTTTTCAGGGTATGAGACGATGACAAGATGCCATTTTTGGTAGGTTGTTTTTTATTTCTTTTTTTATATTTTTGTGTTTTGTGGGACTTTATTATGGTCGACTTCTTAAAAATTTTAAATGTGTTTAAAGAATAGCTCGATCCTGATAAGATCTTACAATTTTACAATTCTACAAAGCAAAAACGATCCGGATACTAGGATCCCGATCTTGATCATAGGATCTTAAGATCTACTCCGATCCAATCTTACTTTTCTCGAACCACAAATCAAAAAAACTGCAAATTTATGGTTATGTTTTTATAAAATTTAAAAAACAACATGTGATTCTTCTTAAACATTTCATATTCATAATTTATGACAATAATTTCATGAAATATTCATATAATTCATGTTTATAATATATAATAATTTGTGGATTTGAATAATATTACAAAGATCATTAAATAATAACATTATAGTAAAATCTTAGGATACCGATCCGATCTTACGATCACGATCTTGCAAAGACGAAAACAATCCTAGGTAGAATCCCGATCTTGAAAAACTTGGTTTAAAGTAGCACCAACCTTTCCAGATCTACATTTACATCATCGTATACAAAAGTACTCGATGCAAATATTCATTAAAGGTGTTAGAAATGGTGTTGTATGTTAATTGACGGATTGCTGAGATTAGGGGTGTTAAACAGGTTGGAGTGGTCGGGTTCGGGTCAGTTTTGGTCGGGTCGAGGCTAAAAATAACATATGACCTTATTTGAATTTGAGTTAGTCGGGTTCAAGTCAATTCAGATCGGGTCCGTTCGAGTTCATTTCAACCCAAATATGAGTAGAATGATAATAAAATTGACAATTTTTATTACTTTAAATTGAAATTTTATAAAAAAAAATTAAAAAAAAAATACTAAAGATTTTCAATCTGATATCTGACCCCATTTAGTATTCGTGTTACTCGGGTTGACCCGAATAACCCGTCCCGATTAGGCTTAATCGAGTTCGGGTCGCGTCGGGTTTTTTTGACACCCGTAGCTGAGATGCACTTCACCAATGCCGAAATTTCTTCTCTTTTCTTATAATCAATATTATTACAAAAAAAATTCATAATGATTAGTTACATCTTCGACTATTGTTTGATTGAATATAGTATTGTCTTTTCATTTTTATTTAAAAATAAAAATAAAAATAAAAATAAAATAAAATAAAAATAAAAAAAATAAAATAATAATAATAATAATAATAATAATAATAATAATAATAATAATTATAAGTATATATTAAAACCGGTGACGACGACGCCGTTTTGCCCTGCCTTTTTCCCGCCAAAACCACCAGGCCTCCTTTAGCCCAAACCCGCCCTTCTCTAGCCCAGTTTTGCTGCACCTTTCTGGTCCGGCTAACCTAACCCGAAAGATAAACGGCTTCTAGATAAGTATACACACACATATAGAGATTTCCACAGATCTCCAGAACCTACCGACCTCACGCTGCATCAACATCTGCCATACCTTATTTTTGGGAGATTTGTGTTTAAGGTGGCTTCGATAGTGTTTTTAAGGTACGCGTGTTTTGACCGATTATCTATTTTGAATTTATAAGTATTTAAGGTGGTCCTTGCTGGCTTGCTGTCAATATAGCCATATAGGGGTTGTTTGGTGGTTGTTATTAATGTGATAACAGGGGCTGTTTTGTTGCCATTTCGAGGATTTGAAGATTTGGTTGAAACGGTGTGTTAATTGGTAGATCTTGGTGTGTTTATGTTTAACTTTGTGGTTTTCTTTCGTATGATTCTTGGATAAAGGGTATTGAAAAGTTTAAAGGTTTATGTAATTCGGTGTTGTTTTGGTAAAAGAAATTGGTTGGATGTTTGTTTAAGCTTATGTTCAGGACTGTTTTCTTTTGACTTATTTTTGAGCTTATGGCCTTTTTATGTATGTAGCTCAAAAAACCAATGAAGAAAAAATACGCTAAAGAAACATCTAAGTATAGTTATTAATTTGTTTTCAATTTTGGGTAAACGGGTGAGATTATATGGAATATCAGATTCTTTTGGACATGAGAAGATGTAGTAGATAGACTAAGAAAGTGGTTCGAGTGGGGAGTAGGGGTGTTTGGATTAGCTTATTCTCCCGTCCTAAGTGCTCATTCGAATTTGGAAAAGCTTATTAGCTCACTTTTTTTTTTTCCTTTTTTTATGAGCTTATCATCTTCAACTTATGACTTAGCCATAGTGATTTCGTAATGATTTTTGTTTGGGTTTTTCTACAGACCCGCACACACAGGGAGTTTGTTGCAAGTGGAATTTTTGGAATAGATACTGCGATATAGGTGAGATAATTTTAACCACTTGCCTTTTATCGATAGTCAACCGGGAAGGGGAAGAGAAAAGTGGATGACGTTTAAGAATATGCTGTTGATGGTAAGCTTCTTTTTTGAGACACTTAAACACATGTCTCATGTGTCTTTGTTTCGTGTAATTTACTCACACTTTATGCATCATTTGTTTCTCTTGCGTTTGTGACAGGGTTGCAGGAGCGTCAACAATATGTTGAGTTGCCGCCTTTAATATACGTATACACCGGATAAGCTTATCTTCCTAACCTATGGCGGTTGTCCACGAATCGGGTTCTCAACAACAAGATTAAAATTAAGAGAAGAAGAAGATCACACGGAGGTTTACTTACTGAAAATGTTTTGATGGTGGTATTTTAGGATATGATTTGAGGATGTACAAGAACGTCGGGCTGTTTCATGTTGGGGTATTCTTTTTTTTTTTTTTTTTTTTTTTTTTTTTTTTTTTTTTTTTGCTTTGGTAAATCTTTTATACTGTTAATGTTTTTGCAGCTCAGGTTTTTGATACTGTTTGGCAACATTATGATTTTGATTCAACATCTCATTGGTCGCTTTATGTGCACGAATTAGGGGGAGAAGATGCGGGGTTTAGCCCTCGATTATATCTTTAACAAATGCAAGTCAATAACTAAAAAACGACATGTAAAAGAAACAGGTTAAGTGGGTTACATAGGTTGCAACCAGTCTAAGCGGACGTGATTTAACCTGTACAAGGTTGGTCGTTTTTTATCTTTTCGCCCAACCATGGTTTATTAATTTCCTACTTCTTATTGGTACTGTAATTACAGTTTGTAGTGACAATGGTTGAAGCATTCATATCGCTGAACATTGTGCAGCAGAAATGCAACAAAGGTAGGGGTATTCCTATTATCTACTTAGAAATATATCAACTATTTAGTATGCGATTTTTTTATTTTTTTATTTCCAGATGCTGGAATCCATTATCTTGAGTTGTTACCAACAACGAACACTACGTTTTAGTGAAAGTGTTCATATACCATCGTTCTTTCACCATCTATGACCTGGTCCATCGGAGCTTGCTTTAAAGAATGCTTTCTTAGACATGGTCGAAGCTGCACAAACATGCTGTCTCACGCAACGGGTCAGAGTGAGTACTTTGTTTTTAACACATTAGACGTCGTCCGGTGAAGTGACTAATACGAATATATTTTCGAGGATGCGGACAGCCAGGAAAGATTCAAACAGACTTTACTGTTTTAAGGATAGGTTTTGTTCTTGCAGAGGGTAATAGTGAAGCAAGAGCTAAGAAATAATTTCTCAGCAGCTCTTTTTGATAGATTATGAGGTAAATCAGGTAATGTATTATAGCTATACAGACAATTCAACAAGTTTGTTAAATAATAGTATTGTTTCATAATATGATGTGTATATTGAAAACTTATGCTGAGGTTTTGTACGAAGCCAAATACAAGCTAAAGTGGTCACAGACTAGCCAAACCAAACAAAACAAAGTTGGTTTAAGATTTTATAACATGCATGCAGCACAAAAACAGCCCGGCTTTTTACTTAAAAAAATACCGGCCAATGATCAACAACGTAAAACAATGCCCCGCCGCAACGCGGCGGACCGTCGCCTGTCACTTGCTCCACACAAGGTTGTTACAGGTATGAGTCTGCATTATTTTTAGATGCTTTGCTCGCATCCCATTTGTTTCGTAAGCCCATATCTCCAGTGATCCAATAATAACTATCTTTTTCTGTTAGAATCGGGAACTCTAAGATGACACTAAATGTGAATCTCCAGCAAGGTTTATATAATCTTAATTTTATCAAACTTCTTCATAATGATATTGGTCAGAAGAAATTATTTATAACACAACCTTGGATGGTTTCAAATTGTGTAGGACACAAGAAAGGTCTGTCACTTCTAATGGATAATGGTGTGCTCACATGGTTGCTTGCAAACTCAAATATTGCCCAACGGTACACATTTACTTTCATACTACTGTTGTCGTATTTGCATAAACTGAATTTATAGGCTGCTATAAAAAGTAGTGATAAATATGTTTATAACCTGTGATCATAAACTGTTGATAGGGTCGCATCATAGTTACTGATCTCATAAATGTTATAGGATGCGTTTTACTTAGTTAGGATGATGCGGAAAGTTGAAGTATATCGCAAATGGACTGTAAGAAATGTACCGAGCCCAGAACCAACTGCCTTTTGTTGTATACTACTAGACAACAAAAGTAAACTGAAAAGAGTTTCAATTATGTAATCTCAAGGGGTCAGTGGGCGATAGGGTTTTTGCGATTGCTTATATTTTTGGTTTAGTTCTTAAATAGCTTGCCTTTCTCATGTAATAATACAAATAAGTTCTATTTGCTTATTCACTTTTCAATTACAATATTCAATAAGCCCATAAGCTGAAAAAATAGGGCAAATTAAATACCTCCTTGGTGTTACAATGTTAACTATAATAAATTATATGAATGTACCACTACATTTTGGTGCTATTAAATGAATATTGATTTTATCATGGTGGTAAATTGTTAGGTGGAAGAGAAATTCGAACAGGTTCAAAAAGTGAGTGGTCATGTCATGTTTACGTGTTTGGTGAGGGTGCCATTAAAACGTTGGTGGAGTTCCTAAAGCTAGCTGCTGACATGCCAATGCCAGTGCTACAACAAGCGGGTGGAGAAGTGGTGAAGATTGTTATGCCCGTGATGTCAGAGGTAACAAAGAAAGCACAAGAAGCTATTCAAAGCGCTGAGTTGTTGATTGTTAAAGTTGTAAAAATGCTGATCCTGCTTATTTTTCAGTTTCTTAGGCTTAATGTCTCACTCTTGATATTCTTTTTTTTTAAAGATATTAAATAGGAATTCCTTTTTTTATGACAGCTACTGTACTTCGATCTGATGTAACGGGTAAGGTTCTTATGAAATGGCTTCTTTCTGGAATGCCTGATTTAAAGCTGGGATTGGATGACAAAATTGGACTCGAGAAAGAGTGAAATTAAGTCGCGTCCAGAGGTAATTTCTGTTTTTGCGTTGAATTAGTTTTGACTCTTTGATATTTGATTTGTTGGATAAGGAAATCTTTATTTACAACGAATAAACCAATTTTTAAATAAATGGGCCGAAACTCGCTACCAATATTAGTATAACTAAGTGAATAAACTTTTTTTAAAGGCCATTTCATTTAAGTAATACCCTCCGTAGCTCTCACTTACAGCTCTTATTTGCGGCTCCGGTCTATGGTGTAATCGGTAGGTTTGAGTGATAAAGTGGGGGCTGAAATGGGTGGGTTTGGGGGCTGAAATCGGGCCGTTTGGGTGTTGAGATTAGGACTGAAACGGGTAGGTTTGGATGCAGAAGCCGGGACTGAAAAGTGGTTGAAACGTGTGCATTTGGGGGCTGAGGCAGGGCTGAAACGGATGCGTTTATGTACTGAAATGGGTAGCTTTGCCTGCTGAAACGGAAGCTGAAACAGGTGGGTTTGGGAGCTCAAGTGGGTGTCAGTTCATTAGAAAGGGGTAACATAATTAACTATTAAATGGCAGTTCATTGTATTCATCCAACCAAGGTGATGCAAATGATGGATGAATACAATGAACTGCCATTTAATAGTTAATTATGTTACCCCTTTCTAATGCTACCCCTTCTGGATGCTTATGTGGTAGATTGCGGTTTTTTGGAAGCTCTTGGGTTGCCGATTGATTTGTTGTCCAATGGGTATGGCTCAACTATCGTGCAGCTCTAATAATCCAAATGTCGCCCTCACTTAGTTACAGATGTTCAGGTTTTTTTTTATCATACAATACTAGATTTCTATTTGTCGTAAATGGGAAACATACACACATGTTTAAGGTTTTTTTAGCAGTGATTTTTGCCCAGTTAAGTCCATACCGTTGTCTGACATCTCTAATTAAGTGATACCAAAAAAATTTGTGTTCAGCCAACTGTAAAGTAAGTGTGGGTTAGGATTTCCTATAAGTTTTGTTTTGCATTTACAATTCAGTGAGTTAGTTAGTGGGTGTGTTTAATGGGCGCGCTGAGCGGGTGGATTCAATAAACAATCTTTAAAAGTCCTGTTTGTTTTGTGTATGCTTATGTTGTTACTGTTTGCTTATTTATGTAGGTAAAAGAGAAAGACACTGCTTGGTTTGTGAAGTTCTGTGTGCCTTGGTGCAAGGACTGGTTTCAGAAAGACAATGGAAGGGGAGGATGAGATAGAGGTTGGTGAAGTGGATTGTGGTACTAATAAGCCTCTTTGCTCAGTTCATTATGTGTGGCTTTGGGAGCTCAAGTGGGTGTCAGTTTGGGCGCTGAATTGGAAGCTGAAACAGGTGAGTTTTGGTGCTCAAACAGGGGATGAAATGGGTGTGTTTATGAGTTGAAGTGGGTGGCTTTTATACTGAAACGGGGCTGAAGTGGGTACGCTTGGGTGCTGACGTGGGGGCTGACTTAGTCGGGTTTTGGTGCTGAAACGCGGTATTGCTTTTCTTTGATTTAGTAATGGTAACTATCGATACAAGTCGTTAGAGTTTATAAGCTATAGATATTCCACCTAGAATTCTAAATAGACAGGTGCAGAATAGGTTTTCTTACATGTTCCCGCTTTATTGTAAATAAAATGCTTTTCAAGTTTTTTCATATTGCAACGAGTAAAAATTCTACTTTATTTGTACAAAATCGACTCGGCCAAAAAACAGGCCCGCCCGCAACGCGGCGGACCGCTGCCATTCTCGTAATAATAATAATAATAATAATAATAATAATAATAATAATTTGTGCTAAACACCCCATTCAACAATGTACCTTCGTAATGGTCCAATAAGTAAGTCAATTATGCCACCCACATAACAACAGTTCAATAATGTACTCACCTAGTTCATTAAAGTTAGACACAAACTTTTAATATTGTTCTTGTTTGCAAATCAATTTCTTTACTTTGTTTGACAAGACATTTGATTTGTATATCATGTTGTCCTTTAAAGCTTTTACTCGTAGGTTGAAAAGAAAGAGGCACGTCAATGTAGGAAAGCCAAATCGTGCACCGTATATTAATGGTTAATTAACAAACGAGTGTCTAAAAATCAACCAAGAGCTATGCCTTATCCACTTATATTGATTGACATGATATATGAATTTTCTCAATCTTAAAAAATCAACTATATAGTATGTCATGTGTTGCAAACGACATATGTTTTCACATATATACTTCAAAAATGAATTTGAGCATTTTTTATACACGTAAACATGAAGTAAATACTTCGAAGCCTAGTAAGAGCCAGAGTGCAAGAGTTCTAACAATATATAAACAGGTTAAACAATATAATCATAGTTGATAACCAATTTGTGGAAACAACAAATATATTCTTTTTAAGATAATGACCCTCTCAAGTTATTATCGGCATGATAGGTCATGTTGTGTATATTGTTAAAGAGAAAAACATAACCAAACCTTTATTTTTTTTAAAAAAAAATAATAAAAATAAAAAAATAAAAAATGTAAGGAGCAAACAATCCCCAATAATATACATCAAAAGGTGATATTGGTATAAAGTTAGGTTTACAATTGTGGTTTTCCATTGTCTTTCATTTGAAGATGAAAAAGAACATACCTTACTCCATTATCAGAAAATGAACATAACCGCAACATCATATTCTTTCAAAAGGATTGATTCTATACATAAATTATAACCAAGCAATTTTATTTTTTTACATTTCGTCGCAATACTTTGAAAAAGTTAATTTTCCGAAACTTTCAACCTACCCAATGTTCACTTAAGGGGTGTTTGGCTAAACTGATATGATGGGCTTATAAGCTTGTTAGCATATATATGTTAAATAAGCCTAAACTAAGTATTTGGCTAAGCTTATATGGGTGAGCTTATGAGCTTATATAAGAGAGTTTTATTGGGGGTGTTTGTTTCGGCTTATATATGGGCTTATTAGCTTATATGAGTTCGGCTTATTTAACATAAGTCATAATTTTGTGGCTTATTTTGACACTTATGGACTTATATAACATTGACAATGTTATATAAGCCCGTAAGTGTCAAAATAAGCCACAAAATTGTGACTTATATATGTTATATAAGCCGAACACGGCTTATGTTATATAAGCTTAAACAAACACCTAAGCCCAAACTTTATGGCTTATTTAAGGAGGGGTGAGCTTATATAGGGATATTATATAAAAAGACTTTAATACTCCCATTTAATAAATACACTATTTTATTGTTCATGTACTTTTTTATCATTTTACTTTTATTAATTATGATAAGCTAAGTAAAACACTTAACAAAAATTTATGAGCTCATAATATATAAACTATAAACCGTTTATACAAAAGTTGGGCGTTCCTTGATAGGACTTCTATTCTCGTACCAATTGAATCTTAATGCTCGATGGAACCTGCGCACTAAGAAAAAAGAACAAACACCGTTAGGCTTATCGAGGGATTGTTTCCCCCGATTATCCTCCGGCGTGAGAGTAAGTAATCGAATGTAGGGTTTAGTAAAGGGTTAGGGTTTATTGAAGATCGTACCTCTACCGAGGGCTGGAATGCCCTTTATATATGCACGAAACCCTAGTAGGTTTCATGTTCCCTACTCCTCGGCGTGTTAGCCGATATCGGATATTTGGTATATATCCTCTTTATTTAGAAGATACTCCCTATATTATCCGGAAATAACTTTGGGCTTGGGCCTTGTCGACCCAAGTCGCATAACTGGTAGTCCAGTTGCGGCCCATACGTGGTGGGCTTAACTGTTAGTATTGTTTACTAATCGGGTTCGTGACCCGGGTATGGACTATACGTCATCATGTCCCCCCAGTCTAGTATGCGCAGGGTAAAACCTGCGGATGCTAGACTAAAATCGTGTCGAATTAATTCCACACGCGTACGCGGGAAGCTTTCAAAAATATACCGCCTAAAAAATACACGTATCATGTATCTAGTCCAAAAAAGTGCAATTTGGGTACCTTGGGAAATGGAGAGGTTGCCCACTTGTCTTGTACCGTCCTTTATCCTAGCCACACGATTTGAGATAGTGGGATACACGTGTCACTCATCTGTGGTGGATGGGAAAAGTATATAAACTACCGCCTCTCATTCACTGTGACGTCCACAGTTAAAAAATCACAATTCCACCATTTTTATATCTTCAATTCTGCTTTCAAGAACGATAATTCATAGGTAATAGCGCGTGCGCACATAGTCTGAATCACAAAATGGTAGCGCAACTTCATGATTTCCGTTCTAACATAACCGAGGATGAACTAATGCAGTTCACTTCGGATTATTTTATCCCTTTGGGCCTGCGCCCAGAGGTACCAGGTCCGAATGACACCATCGCGGATTTCCCTGCCGGGAAGGTGGGGTTATATACGCGCTTTTTCGAGTGGGCGAATCAGCGCGTCCCCATCTCCGTGTTATTGAGTGACATACTCCATTATTACGACCTCCACATCTCCCAGTTGCATTGTATTGGTGCTGGGAAGATTGCTAATTTTGAGGTGAACTGTCGCTTGTTAGCGGTTCACCCGTCCCTCCACTTATTCCGCGCGTTCTATCACGCGACGTGGTCAAATGGGTGGGTTACCTTCTCCAAGCGCGTAGGCAAGTTGCAGTGCTATGTGCAGAAGGTGGATAAACTCAAAGACTGGAGGGAGAAGTTCTTTTGGATTGACGCCGCCGTCTTTCCTTCCCACTTTCCGTTTTACACCCGTGCCAATCTGCCCAAGGATGAGCGCCCCCCTGAGACGTGGTATAACGTGGATCATGCGGCGATCATAGATGAGAACCGCCTTCCGATCAAACCATATCCGGAAGCGTTTCTGGTGCACATGGGCATCAGTCGCAACTACTTTGAGCATGAGACAGAAGTTCCCACATTCTTGAATGCGGATGGCACGGGTGGGTGCTCCTTCTATCGCCTTACTGTCGTTATTAGTGTAAGCGTTTCTTCGTTTTCCATACTTTATGTAACTTGCTTCTTTATGCGCAGAGATGGACCTTTTTTCGGTTGTACGTCTGGAGAATCCGCGTTCCGTGGCAGTGGGAGTGCGTCCTTTGGGGGATGGTGAGCAGACTATTCTGCAGGCGACGGCAGGGCGCGTCGTGGATCTGGTTATCCCAGATCCCGAAGGCTCCCCTGATGTGATCGTAGCTGAGCCAATACAGGAGGTGGCTCCTCCTGTGCAGCCAGGTCCTGACGCTGCGCAGCCTCCTCTTCCTGAAACGGTGATCCATTTAGAGGAGACTGACAGTGAGATGGAGGAGAGCTCCCCACTGACGCGCAAGAGAGCGCTTGGCAGTGATGGTGAAGGGCCTTCCAAGAGGCCGCGGACTGAGGATGGGGGAAGCTCGTCTTTTACTGAGGTGCAGCTGAAGTAAGTACCTTAGTTATTAGTTATAAACTTTTGTCAAGATATATTTTGTGCTAACTTTGTCCCTTCGTGTCCTCAGTGTGGATGTTGAGAAGTCTGGTGGAGGTGTGTCCACAACTGAGACTGAGAAGGAGAAGGACGTGTCCTCGACTCCTCCCCCCATGTAAGTATTTTTTAGCAATTCCTTAGGATTTTGTGTATGCTCGACCGTGCGCTAACCTTGTTTCTTGATGCTTTGTGCAGTGAACAGCCTGTGGAGGACGCTGGCGTCCTAGATGGGAGTGCGCCACCCGAGGTGAGTCATGCTCTGGACGGGGCGCGTTCACCGAGGGATGTTGAAGTGGAGTCAAGTCCATTTGACTCTACGATGGAGGAGCTTGCCTCTATCGCTGTGCGCCAGTCTGAGCTGGTGGCGCAAGCAAGGGTGCACAAGTCTGAGAAAGTTTCCAGACTGCAGGCGCAATTAGCGTCTGTGCAGGCTGAATTAGCAAGCTCTAAAGCTGAGCAGCTGAGCTCCAAGGCTAAACTGGAGCGCGCAGAGGCGTCTGCGCAAAGGTTGGGGGAGGGGAAGATGTTTGTGATGGCTGAGCTGGAGAAGGAGCGTGCTGCTGCGGATCTTCAGAGACGAAATTCTTTATGGGCGCTGAAGTACTTGCAACAGAATAGGAGCAAGCACTTTGCCAATATTGAAGAGTTCCGTAGCAAAGTGGAGCTTGCGCTGAAGATGCAGGAGGAGAAGCTCCGTAAGCTCAGCGTCGAGTATGATGAGGAGCTATACCCTCATTTGGTTGAGTCTGTGGCTGAGCGCAGGTACATGCTGATGTATTTCCATATAACTTGTATATATTTATATCCTCTCTCGTATTAACACTTGTGTTATTTTGGTAGGTGGTTGATCAGTAATGGTCTTCGCCTTGCCGCCATGTGCACGCTGGAACATCCCGAGGTCACCACCTCCTTTGGCAAGGTTGTGGAGTGCGCTATTGCACATGGTAAGACCTTGGCCGCGGACAAACTTGCTGAGGACAAGTTGTTGACCGTGCCGCTTGCGGAGGTCCCTGGGTACAAGGCGGATGCCCGAGCTGAGCTTGTTGCTGCTATGGAAGATTTAAAAAAGCTTGAGCTTCCGCATATCGCTCTCTTGGAGCGTGATCAGGATCAGCCTATCAGCGTGATCATGGCGGGGCTTACTCTTCCTAGGCATCTGCAGGATGATGCAGATCAGCAGGTGGACTTCTACTTGAAGCCTGATGTAGCGCAGTTGAAGGTACCCATTTTTGCTCAGCCTCGTGACATTCTGAATCCTTTCCGTATTGAGAAAGAGATTTCTTTGCAAAGATCGCTAAATGCGCATGTTTCCAGGGTCGCACGAAAGAAAGGCGAGAAAGGAAAGGCCATTATGTGCGGCATAGGCGCTGCGCATCAGCCTAGATCCGATGGTGTGCCTGTCTGCGTGGCCACTGTTTCCCTTGATGATGCAGAGTTGTTGAAGCGGCTGGCGGATGCAAAGGAAGCGGCTTTGAGTGGCGGCTCCATCCAGTTAAGGCGTACATATAGTATTTAACTTTTTTGTACAAGTCCTTTTGTAGAAACGTATTCTATAAATAAAAGGTTGCTTTTTGTACTTAGTGTTTTTGTAACTTCTAAATACTTATGCTTTTGACCTCGTAGATCTTGTATGACTTATGTATCTTTGCGTGAAGATATCTTTAAGTGTCTAAGCGTATTTAGAAAGAGAAGAATCATAATCGTGTATGAATTTCCTTAAATAATGACCGTAGTCGTGTATTGAATTTGTCTAACTTATTGTAAAGAAAGAAATCATAGTCGTCTATGTATTTTTGTAATTTTACTTGTCGTATTTTACTTTAAGGAGTCAAAAGTCTTGACTTCCTGAGTTGTTAAACGCGCACAGTGTGCCCTTTTACGCATCCGTCGTGGGGTGCGTAAGGAACTTGCGCCAACGTCTTGAGCGCAAGGTGTTTAACAAGGATTCGTGATCCAATGTTGATGGGTTTGCAACCCTCTTACTCAACGAGTTGTTTATTAGGTTAACTCATCCTTTCTGCCATCGTGGGTCTTAGTGTGTGCATGCACGCCATGTAGGCAAGATTATAACAATATTGAAACACGATGATACAAGATGCAAACAATAAAGTTAAATGTGTTATGGAGTTAGCTAGAAACCATAACGTTTTATTAATACTTGCAAGTTTTGAAAAAGAATACTTATCTAGATAATACTTAAAAAATAAAGTTACATGGATCTTTATTGGGGGCACTTTCTAAAGCGCATGAGTGTCCATGTTGGGCCGTAGCCTTCTTCAAAGATAGCACCGTTTAAGGTTGCGGACGTTCCATGTTCGCTGTAGCTCACGTCCGTCCTTGTCGCGTAGCTTGTACGCTCCATTGCCAAGTGCTTCCACGACCTCGTAAGGTCCTTCCCACTTTGGTCCTAGCTTACCAGTGTCTTCTGCGCGGCTTGAGTCATTGTCGCGGTATACGAAGTCGCCTGGTCTGAATGAAGTGCTGCGTACTTTGGTATCATAGTATTTTTTCATTCTCGACTTGGCTTTCTCTTCGCGTATTGCTGCGCGTTCACGTCGCTCTTCTAATAGATCTAAGTCTATGCGCCGCTCATCGTCGTTGGTTGCCACGTTAACTTCCGCAGTACGGATGGTTGGCATTCCAATTTCAGCTGGTATAACAGCTTCTGTCCCATAGACCAAAGAGAAGGGGGTGTCCCCGTTGCTAACCTTGATGGTTGTTCGGTGCGCCCAGAGAACATGTGATAGTTCTTCTACCCATCTACCTTTGTGTCTGTCCAGGCGCGCTTTGATTCCTTCACCTAGGCTTCTATTTGCGCGCTCAACCAGACCATTGGTTTGTGGATGAGTTACTGATGCAAAGTGTTGCGTGATGTTCAGCTGTTCGCACCAATCTTTGAACGGGTTATCACGGAATTGTTTTTCGTTATCAGAGATAATTTCTCCAGGTAATCCAAAGCGACATACTATGTTGTCCCACACGAATCGTTTCACCTGGTTACCTGTTATAGTCGCTACTGCCTTTGCTTCGATCCACTTGGTAAAGTAATCTATTGCCACAATGAGGAATTTCAATCCTCCTGCGGCAATGGGGAAAGGTCCAGCGATGTCGATACCCCATTTGTAGAAGGGCCATGGCGATGTAATAGGTGTTAGTTCATGTTGTGGTCGGCGCGGAATAGGTCTGTGAACTTGGCAATCATTGCACTTCCGTACCAAGTCACGTGCGTCACGGTGCATAGTTGGCCAATAGTATCCAGACCTTAGGGCGCGCGCTACAATGGACCGTGGTCCTGAGTGCATGCTGCATGAACCTGCGTGGATCTCTCGAAGAACATAGTCTGCCTGGAGAGGTCCAACACACCTAAGCCATGGTTGCAGGAATGAGCGTCTATATAAGACGTCGTCTCTGAGCTCGAATCGCTGCGCTGTGCGTCGGATTCTTCGAGCTTCCTTCTGTTCTTGGGGAAGTATGCCCTTGCTGATGAAGTCAATGATCGGTGTCATCCACGTAGGATTTTCCTCTTCTATCACCGTGGATATTTCCATCTCTGTGATTGACTTGTTTTTCAAGGTTTCCACCAAAACTTGTTTTGATAGATGCGCAAAACTGGTGGATGCAATCTTGCTCAGCGCATCTGCTTTCCTATTTTCACTCCTGGGAACCTGCTTGATGATAAATCTATCGAAGTTTTGGATCAGAGATTTGGTCTTTTCGAGGTATTGGATCATGTGTTCCTCCTTTGCTATATATTCTCCTGACACGTGGTTAGCCACTAGCCGCGAATCGACATTTACTTCTAGGTTGCGTGCACCCATTTGAGTTGCGATGCGTAACCCAGCTAGGAGTGCTTCGTATTCTGCCTCGTTGTTCGTGGCTGTGAATTCGAAACGCAGTGCGTAGGTGAATTCAACTCCTTCTGGGTTGGTGAGAATAAGGCCACCTCCTGATCCATCTACGCATGAGGATCCATCAGTAAATAGAATCCATGGTTCTTGAAGTTCCTCCTTGCTTGTCGCAGGTGGAGTGTCTGTATCCGGCTTCTCAATGATGAAGTCGGCCAATATCTGCCCTTTAATTGCAGTGCGCGGTCTGTATGATATGTTATGCTCACCCAGTAACACACTCCATTTTTGTAGGCGTCCCGATGCGTCGGGTTTCGATATAACCTGTTTGATGGGTTGGTCTGTGATAACAGCGATTGGATGCGCCTGGAAGTACCTGCGCAGTCTTTTCGCTGCAAACACTAAGGCTAGGACCAATTTCTCCATTGCAGTGTAGTTAATCTCCGTTTTCTTCAGCGCCTTACTAACAAAATAGATGGGTGTTTGGACGGAGTTCCTGTCTGTCAATAGCACTGCGCTGACTGCTCCTTGGGTCGCAGATAGATACATGATCAGCTCTTCCCCTGGTCTGGGTGCGACAAGTTTTGGGAGTGCTGCTATGTGTTGTTTGAGCTGTTGGAAGGCTTCTTCTGCTTCCGCAGTCCACCTGAAGTCTCCCTTTTTGGTGCACTTCTTGGGTGTCTTGAATAGGGGAAGTGACTTGTCTGCTGATTTGGATAAAAATCGGTTCAGTCCGGCTAGCTTGCCGTTTAGTGACTGAACTTCTTTCAGTGTGCGCGGTGAGGGGAGGTCAATGACTGCTTGAGTCTTCTCTGGGCAAGGCTTGATCCCATCGGGTTCTATCAAATACCCGAGAAACATGCCTTCCGTAGCGCCAAACGTACACTTTTTGGGGTTCAATTTCATGTTGATTCTCCTGAGTGTTTTGAACGTTTCCTCCATGTCGCGCACTAGCTCTTCCTCTGTATGGCTTTTGATGACGAGATCATCGACGTAGACTTCCAAGTTGCGTCCCACTTGCTTCTCGAACGCAGTGTCCACCAATCTTTGGTATGTTGCTCCTGCGTTTTTTAGGCCGAAGGGCATCTTTGTGTAGCAGTAGACCCCTTGACTTGTGTGGAAGGCCGTCTTTTCTTCGTCTTCCTCCGCCATTTGAATTTGGTGGTATCCCTTATATGCGTCCAGGAAGCATTTGAAGGGATATCCACACAGAGACTCGATCTTCCAGTCTATCTCTGGAAGCGGGTAGCAGTCCTGTGGACATGCTTTATTCAGGTCTGTGAAGTCTACGCACATCCTCCAACTGCCATCGCTCTTCTTTACCATCACTGGGTTAGAGAGCCAGTCATGGTAGTAGACTTCACGCATGATGCCTGCATCTACTAGTTTATGTACTTCTTCCAGGATGGCTTTTGTGCGGTCTGGAGCTTGTCCGCGCTTTTTCTGTCGTATTGGAGGATATCCTTGTCGGATTTGCAGCTTATGTTCCGTGATGGAGCGTGGCACTCCTGTCATATGCTTTGGTTCCCATGCAAAAATATCCAAATTATTTTGCAAGAGTACGCATATAGCTGATCTGCCTTTGTCAGACAGAGACCCGCCAATAGATACCTGTTGATCCGGGTATTCAGGGTGAATGGCGACCGTTAGGTTTGGGACTTTAATTGTTCGCTGTTCTGGAACAACGCTTACGTCACTTGTCACTGCGTTGCATTCTTTGGGTGGTATGGTGGTATTGTAAAGGGTGACAATGCCTCCTTCCACTGGGAACTTGAGCATCCCATGCGCTGTGGATGGCACGGCGCTAATGGATGATATTCCAGGTCTCCCAACGATACCGTTGTACGGAGAGGGGGATTTGATTACCATGAAGTTCATCTAGGTGACTGTAGAGTGTGGTTTGTCACCAACTTCTACGAATAGACGTAATTGCCCCATGGGCCATATTTTTTCCCCTGTGAAGCCGGTGAGCGGTGTTGTGGCTGGGATTAGCTGGCTCTGTATCTCAGGTCGCAGCTTCTTGAAACAGTGTTCATATATAATATCGGCGGATGCACCTCCATCTATATACATGCGACGGATGTCGTGACCCCCGTATGTATTTCAATGGTGAGTGGATCCACTACTGCGTTGTTCGCGGTCAGGGAGGGGAAAGAAATTTCGTTTCCCTTAGAAAAACGCTGACTAACTTTCTGTCTTGTCGCGCGCGGCCATGGCTGTATCATGTAGATGATGTCTGCCTTTTCTCTTGGCGTCTCTTTCTTGGCCACTGGTCTTTGTTTGTCTTTCCCTTCTCTGATGTTTTTTACGAGGTGGTCCATCTTTCCTTCCTTTACCAATTTTTCAATCAATTGGCGCAGTTGGACGCAATCGTTAGTTGTGTGGCCCTTCTGTCCATGGTATTCGCAATAACCATTCCCTATGCGCTTATCCTCTGGGGTGCGGATTGGTGGTGGTTTCGGGAAGTTCGCCCCTTCTGTTGCGAATATCTCCTTTGGAGTTTTTGTTAATGGGGTATACTTGTCGTTTCCCCTTCCGCCGCCTTGATTGCGGTAACTCCTATTACGATTGCCGCTCTGGTCGTTGGATTGTCTCCTTGACTCTTCTTGCGACCTATGGTTCGAATAGCTTTTCTTGCTATCCGCGGCGGCTTCTTCTCCTTGGACGAAAGACCTCGTGCGCTTCATGAGTTCGTCGAAAGTTAAGGGAACCTTATCGTTTAACTTTTTTATCAAATCTGGGTTATTGATCGCATTCATAAAACCCGATATTTTTAGTATCTCTGGACACGCCTTGACTTTCATGCACTCGTCCTTGAAGCGTTCCATGAAAGCGCTTGTGGGTTCCCCTTGTCGCTGTTTAACCCTAGCGAGTTCGACAGGGTTTTTGGCGCACTTCTTCCTTTGAGTGAAGTTTAAGCGAAACGCTCTGCGCAACTCTTCAAACCCACCAATGCTTCTGCGTGGAAGCTTACTAAACCAGTTGCGCGCATTCCCTACTAATGTGGAGTTGAACATATGGCACCACACAGGCTGTGGCCAATTTTCGATAGTAGCTGCTGATTCGAAAAATTTTAGGTGATCATCAGGATCACCTGTCCCATCATATGTTTTGACATTAGCAGGCATGCGCCTTTTCTTATTCTCAGAAAAGTCACTGATGCGCCTAGTAAACGCATCAACCTTTTGGCGACGCCAGGGAAGAGACATGTCTTCATCATCCTGGTCGCGGTATTTCCCTCTTGATTTCCAGTGTCTAGTCTCGCTGTCCGAGGAATCTCTTGAAGATGAGCGAACTCTTTTGTGACGCTTGCGTCGACTATCATCAGAGTCCGAGCTTGCTCCTCTGCGACGCTTGCGCCGACTATCCTCAGAATCGGAGCTTGAGGGGCTTTCACTTGGGGAACATCGTCGCCCAAGCCTATCTTGGATCCTGCGTCTGCCAAGCCTAGCGTAGACATTGGCGCGCCGCTCCCCCTCTTCAGGCTCTTCCATATGTTGAAGGTCGGCTGCTTCATCGTCCACAACCTTCCTTCCAATCCTGGCAAACACTGGTTGTTTGCGGCTATCCCTTTCGCGTCTTTCCTTTTGGTAGCGCGGTGGGGATGCTTCGTGCTCAGGGTCGAAGTTGAGTCTGGCGTGCAGACTTTGGCTTGACCTCTTCTTTGCCTCCTCTCGCATAAGCGCAGTCAAGGCTTCGTAGTTTTGGGATACGAAGTCGCTTGGCGCTAATTCGGAAGTGACTCCTTCTAGCGCGATGGGGTCTATTTCCAAGGTAGGATCCTTGTTTCGGATAGGCGCGTTGGGAGGTTCAGTGAAGTTCACCTCTGGCATGGCAAGAGGAGTGCGCTCCAGTTCTACCGCGCTAGTACTTGTTGTAATAGCGGGGGTAGTTTTGGTAAGTGATTCTACCGCAGGAAAGACCAGATCTGAATACGCTCCTAAGCTTCTAGGCGTGCTGGTTGTCCCAGTGGCCTGCTTTGGGGGCGCATCCGTTTGATGCTTCTTCCCTAGTGAGTCGTCATGCGCTTTCTTCCCATGCGGACTCTTGTGACTTCCGTGTTTCGTCATTCTAGTTCTTGGTAAAATTCTTAGTGTAGGGTCCCACGGATGGCGCCACTTGTTGATACAAAAGTTGGGCGTTCCTTGATAGGACTTCTATTCTCGTACCAATTGAATCTTAATGCTTGATGGAACCTGCGCACTAAGAAAAAAGAACAAACACCGTTAGGCTTATCGAGGGATTGTTTCCCCCGATTATCCTCCGGCGTGAGAGTAAGTAATCGAATGTAGGGTTTAGTAAAGGGTTAGGGTTTATTGAAGATCGTACCTCTACCGAGGGCTGGAATGCCCTTTATATATGCACGAAACCCTAGTAGGTTTCGTGTTCCCTACTCCTCGGCGTGTTAGCCGATATCGGATATTTGGTATATATCCTCTTTATTTAGAAGATACTCCCTATATTATCCGGAAATAACTTTGGGCTTGGGCCTTGTCGACCCAAGTCGCATAACTGGTAGTCCAGTTGCGGCCCATACGTGGTGGGCTTAACTGTTAGTATTGTTTACTAATCGGGTTCGTGACCCGGGTATGGACTATACGTCATCATATATAAACCATAAACCGTTTATATAACATAAGGCTAAACCTAATTTATAAGCTTGCCTAGCAAAACACCCCCTTAGTGGTCTTGCCTCAAGACTAGTTTAACAGTTTGTTTATTTGAAGCCATAGTCGATGTTATTGAATGACTCTAAACGCACAAATAAATCATAAAAACAATAAGTCGAAATCTAGTGGAGATTTGTTACGATCTCACATCGGCCAAGTATGGGATTTGTTGGTGGTTTATAAAATCTAGGTGTCCCCTCCTTCTTTGAGCTAGCTTTTTGGAGTGAGTTCTACACTTAGCTTATAAACAATTGATATTCAATAAAAGCTTTCGGTTCGTCCATTGTACCCATTAACGGATCTTAAGTGATCCCTAGTGGAGCGTATTAAGATTATGGGAAAAGGGTAAATTTTTTAGATTTCCAAGACGTAAACTGTTGGTGTATGTGTCCGGACGTCATACTTCGTCCGGACCATGCTCCACGGTGTCCGGACGTCCCATCTCGTTCGGACTATCTCACCTCCGGATACACATACGAAGCGGACCGCCGCCATCTGAAGTGACAAGTCCCATCAACCGCTGACACCCCAGATATCACGGGATTATGTCTACCACGTGACCTGACATCTACCTGCTAAGTCAGATGTAGGTCAACGCACAAGTTCCAAGGTAAACAGGTACAGTAGATGTGGGTAGTATAAATACTCACATCTCATTAGCAATAGACATACTTTTTACACCAACTACTGTTACTCTCACATCACTGTTCATATTACCCGATACTTATTTTCACGCCGGAGGTTGGTCCTGGGATCAAACCCGGGGCGAGCCTAACGCGTATTCTTCTTGTGCAGGAGTGAACAAGGTCCGAAGGAGCCCATCCGAAGGACGAAGCATAGAAGTAGGACCTACCCGCAAGGTTTTACTTCAACAAATTGGCGCCATCCGTGGGACCCGCTATTCAATCTACCAGAGTGTTGAAATGGCTGGTCCTTCCTCTCACTTCCCAAACGAAACCGATAACAACCAGAACCAACAACCGAAAAAACCGAAACTCCTCAAAAAATCCGAAACGATCGGCATGGTAAGAAGCCATCCGGAGAATAGAAAGAGAAAGTATGGGGGGCAGGACGAGGAATGGATGAACGTCCCCATAGTTTTCCCCCCGGTCGCGACCGGTGATCTGTCAGATGAACCACTCATTGTCGAGGGTGACATAGAAGGGTATTTAGTCCGAAGGATATACATCGACGAAGGATCCTCTGTGAACGTAATGTATGAGCATTGCTTCAGTAACCTCAGCTCAGACATAAGGGAAAGGCTCAAAGAGACGAGCACTTCTCTGGTGGGATTCTATGGAGAAACGAGCAAGCCGTTGGGCAAAATCGAATTGGATGTGTGTTTCGGAAACCACGGTATGTTGCGAAAAACAACTATGAAATTTTGTGTGATACAGTCCCCATCCCCCTACAATGTGATACTGGGCCGAACCGGCCTTAAGGAGTTAAGGGCAATCCCATCGACAATTCATTCGATGGTCAAGTTCCCCACACCGAAGGGCGTGGCGACATTAGTCGCACGGTCGGCTATGGTGCTAGAATGCAGGCAACTGGAAAAGAAACAAATAACGGAAGTGCCTCGAGAGGCAAAAATTGTCAAATCGGAAGGGGGTAGTACTGAGGAAATCCTAGTAAACCCCGCACATCCGGAACAACTGGTCACCATAGGAACGGGGTTTTTGAAAGAATGCCGGAAACATCTAGTCGAGCTGTTGAGGAAGAACAGAGACGTGTTCGCGTGGCAACCTTCAGATATGACCGGAGTTCCACGACGACTGATCAAGCACCACCTGAACGTTAACATTGACGACACACCGGTAGCTCAGAAGAAGCGTAACTTATCCGAGGAAAAGAATCAAGTGGTACTAAAGGAGGTGGACGAATGGCTGAAAGCGGGAATCGTTCGGCCAGTTCGCTACCCCACGTGGATCTCCAACCCAGTACTAGTAAAGAAGAGTGATGGAAATTGGCGAATGTGTATTGATTTCAAAAACTTAAACTCCTCGTGTCCAAAGGATTACTATCCACTCCCGGAAATTGATTGGAAGATCGAGTCGGTTATGGGGTTCAAGTATAAGTGCTTTCTAGACGCATACAAGGGTTACCACCAAGTCCAAATGGCCGAAGAAGATGAAGAAAAGACAACGTTCTATACGGAGCAAGGGACATACTGCTATACCAAAATGCCATTCGGCTTAAAGAATGCCGGAGCCACCTACCAACGTCTCGTTGATTCGGCTTTCCGGAGTCAGATTGGTAGGAATCTGGAAGCTTATATGGACGATATGGTGATCAAGAGCAAAGGAGAAAAGGAGATGTTGGCCGACATCACCGAAACTTTCTACAACCTGCGAAAAATTAACATGAAATTAAATCCGAAGAAATGCTCTTTTGGCGTGGAAGAAGGAAAATTTCTAGGCTACATGGTAACTTCCGAAGGTATTCGGGTAAACCCGACCAAAACAAAAGTCATTGCACAAATGAAATCCCCTTCCACTTTGAAAGAAATGCAGAGTTTAAGTGGCAAATTGGCCGCTCTAAACAGATTTCTGGCAAAATCCGCCGAGAGGTCCCTTCCATTCTTTGAAACTCTGAAAAACATTACCAAAGAAAACAAGGACGAATATAGGTGGACCGATGAGGCTGAGGAGGCATTCCAATCGCTCAAGAAACTCATCTTAGATCTCCCATACCTATCAACACCTAAAACAAAAGAGACCTTATACGTGTACCTGTCAGCGGCAAGAGAAGCAATCAGTGCAGTCCTGCTAACCGAGAGAGACGGGAAGCAATCGCCCATTCACTATGTAAGCCGAACCTTACAAGAAGCTGAAAAGAACTACTCTCCGGTCGAAAAACTGGCGTTGTCGCTGATACACACATCAAGAAGATTGAGAAGGTATTTTGAGGCCCATCCCATCCGAGTAATAACGGATCAACCAATAAAGCAAGTTCTAAGTAAGCCTGAGGCCTCCGGAAGGTTGACAAAATTTTCCATAGAGTTAGGAGCCTACAACATCACCTACATGCCAAGGAACGCAATTAAGGGGCAAGTCCTTGCGGACTTCATATCGGAAATTCCTGTCGGAATGGAGGAGTCGCGTCCGAAAAAACAAGAAAAAGGAGTCCATGACATCTCCAATCCGGAGAACTGGATACTCTACACAGATGGTGCGTCGAGCAGTAAGGGTTCCGGAGCGGGCCTCGTGTTGATCGGACCCTGCCAGACCGAACACACTTACGCTCTCCGTTTAAACTTCAAAAGTACCAATAACGAAGCGGAATATGAGGCGCTCCTTGCCGGTCTGCGACTCGCCACAAAGATGATGGTGAAATACCTTGAGGTCCGAGTGGACTCAAAGCTGGTAGCGAGTCAGATCAATGGGGACTTTGTAGCGACCAAAGAAAGTATGATCCGATACTTGGCAAAGGCAAAAGAATACATCGGCGGTTTCAAAAAATTCAAAATCTGTAACATACCGAGAACACAGAATCAAAAGGCGGACGTTTTGAGCAAACTAGCCTCGGTAGCTTTTAACCATTTGACCAAAGAAATTCTGGTCGAAGTTTTGGAAAAGCCGTCAACCGAAGAGAAACAGGTCGGAGCAATCGTAGAAGAAGAGGAGGATAACTGGATGACCCCGATCATCCGATGTTTGAAAGAAGGGGTGTGGCCTAATGACCCCAATGAAGCAAGGGCACTACGGATGAAAATCGCTCAATATACGATGGAAGGAGATGTGTTGTTCAAAAAATCATACCTCAGCCCGATGCTAAGATGTGTCGGCCCTCTCCAAGCAAACTATGTCATCCGAGAGGTGCACGAAGGGGCATGCGGGATGCATCCCGGTCCAAGGTCGGTCGTAGCCAAGCTAATGCGACAAGGATACTACTGGCCAACCATGCACAGAGACGCCAGAGAAGAAATCAACAAATGCGACTCCTGCCAGATCCACGCTCCGGTTCCGAAGCTACCTAAAACCATCATGACATCTATCATGGCACCATGGCCTTTTTACCAATGGGGAATGGACGTCCTAGGTCCCCTACCGGAAGCCCCAGGGAAAGTAAAATTTGTCATTGTAGCCGTAGATTACTTCACGAAGTGGATAGAGGCAAAACCCCTTGCTAAAACCACCGGCAAAGATGTAAAGAAATTCGTGTGGGAGAATATCGTTTGTAGGTTCGGACTCCCAGGCATTATAGTCACAGATAACGGAACAAATTTCATCAAAGACCCGTTCAAAAGCTGGTGTGAGAAGTTGAAAATTAAGCAGATTAACACAGCGGTGGCTCATGCTCAGGCAAATGGACTAGTCGAAAGGGCCAACAAAAGCCTCATGCACGGTATCAAAACCCGCCTCGGGAGAGAAAGAGCCGGATGGGTGGATGAGCTACCAAACGTTCTATGGGCCTTCCGGACTTCACTGAAAACAAGTAACGGGGAGACCCCCTTCAGCCTCACGTACGGTAGCGAGGCGGTTATTCCAGCCGAAATTGGAATGCCTACACACCGCACCATGCTGTATAACCCGAAAGACAATGAAGAACAACAGCGTCTAAACCTTGATTTGCTACAAGAAAGACGAGAGATGGCAGCTATCCGAGAGGCCAAGTATAAAACCAAGGTCGAACAATATTACAACCAAAGGGTCCGTCCGGTGTCTTTCAAAGTGGGAGATTTCGTGTATCGAAGAAATGAGGCTAGCCGAGTCGAAAACCAAGGAAAGTTGGGACCTAATTGGGAAGGCCCATACCGGGTCGTCGAGGCCTATGACAACGGCTCATACAAGCTCCACACGATGGAAGACCGAGAGGTACCTCGGACATGGAATGCAATGAATTTACGAAATTGTTTCTTGTAAAACCGGTAAGCCGAAGTTTCCTAACATCTGCATCTATAGTTTTCCAATAAATAAAAAGAACAGTTTTCCGATATAAAATTGTGTGATATTCTAATAATGTGCCAATACATTCATCGGATTGTGGAAAACACTCCCTCACCCGTGAGTGGATCGTGAAATCACTCCGGACAATACATTCATCGGATTATGGAAAACACTCCCTCACCCGTGAGTGGATCGTGAAATCACTCCGGACAATACATTCATCGGATTGTGGAAAACACTCCCTCACCCGTGAGTGGATCGTGAAATCACTCCGGACAATACATTCATCGGATTGTGGAAAACACTCCCTCACCCGTGAGTGGATCGTGAAATCACTCCGGACAATACATTCATCGGATTGTGGAAAACACTCCCTCACTCGTGAGTGGATCGTGAAATCACTCCGGATAATACATTCATCGGATTGTGGAAAACACTCCCTCACTCGTGAGTGGATCGTGAAATCACTCCGGACAATACATTCATCGGATTGTGGAAAACACTCCCTCACTCGTGAGTGGATCGTGAAATCACTCCGGACAATACATTCATCGGATTGTGGAAAACACTCCCTCAATCGTGAGTGGATCGTGAAATCACTCCGGACAATACATTCATCGGATCGTGGAAAACACTCCCTCACTCGTGAGTGGATCGTGAAATCACTCCGGACAATACATTCATCGGATTGTGGAAAACACTCCCTCACTCGTGAGTGGATCGTGAAATCACTCCGGCCAATACACTCATCGGATTATGGAAAACACTCCCTCACTCGTGAGTGGATCGTGAAATCGCTCCGGCCAATACATTCATCGGATCGTGGGAAACACTCCGGATAATCCGTAACGACGGCTCAAGCAAATAAAGACTACATTCTCGCAAGAGAGGCAACAAACGCATAGCTGTATTAATCCACCTGAAGATGCAAAAAGTGACACCGGCCACAAATAATAATATACAAATATTTAAGCTAAAAATATTGTTCATGTTACATTCATCCAACATAAGGAACACAAAACAAGAATCAAGGGCCCCTGCCGGCAATTTCCTTCACTCCGGAAGAGCTTCCGGTTTGTTGATTCGCTACGGCTTCAATGGCGCTCGGCTCTGAAGAAGGAAGATCAGGAAAAAGGTTCATAAGGTCACCAAGTGGAAGGCGAGCGGAGTCCGCGAGCTTCTTAATGTAAGGATATTGAGCCTCAAACAATTTATTGTACTCGGCTTTCCAGATATTTGGAGCTTCCATGTTAAGTTTCTGAAACCGAGGCAAAAACTTTTGGACATCCTCTTCCGTTCGCTCATACCGAAGACCGTCCAAAAACCCAGTTGAATAAGATAAGCCATAAACTCTCCCCAGGCTCCTCTTATACTCATGACTCTCAAATAACCTTCGACAAGCCGCAGGGATTAACTCTTTCACAGTGTTGTGGCGAATGGACTCCGACACACTAACTTCTTCCGCCAACTCCGCTTTCTGCTCCTCCAACTGCTTAACAGCCTGATTCGACTCCTTCAACTCCCTTTCCAGCTCCCTAATCCTATCAGCTTGACCCCCGGCCACTTTCCTCCAGTCATCCCTCTCTTTTTGCATATCAGCCAGCTGGTCAGACAACCCTTCCTCCCTCACCACGGTAGCCTCCCGCTCAGCGGACATTTGTCTCTGCATCTCTTCAAGCTCTCCCACCGCACGATCATACTTCCCAACCATAGCTATTCTCCCTTGCTCAGCAACCTGTTGACCATGCTCCAACTCCCTAGTCCGTGTGATCATCCTGGTAAACCGGCGCAACACTTCTGCTTGTGTCACAATCCCATTCGCAGACTGAACATACGAACAGCGGATTAGCCGGCTGGTGGACAACTCCTCCAACGCAGCCTGCTCAGCGGGAGTCGCAAGATGCGACAACATCTCCTGACAGGCCCTATAAGAATTTAGCCGGACATCTTTTGTCAAAGACCATGCCGGGACAAACACTTCCCTTCCGGAAGACCCTTCATCTACAACAAATCAACCACAACTTAGAATCACAAAAGAGCAGTCAAAGGAACCATAAAGAAGGACTCATATACCTCTCGCCATTGAGTTGGGTCCTTCAGACGCGGGAGGGAAATCCTCGGGATGCACAGACAGATCTATTAAAAAAAATGTGTATGTGTAAAAAAAAAAAAAACAGAGAAGGGGAGAAAGGAAGGAACGAGAGGCCTAAAAGACAAACATTTCTTACCATGATCCGGAGGCATCTGATTCTGCGGCTGGCTCTCCTCAGTGGGTTGCCTTTCGTCTTGAGGCGGCTGGCTATGATCGGTCTCATCATTCTCTCCCTCTTGATTCAGGGCATTCTCCCCACCATCAACCACTTCTTCAACATGAATCACACCTTGTACAATAACCTCTTCAGGAATAACCTTTGAAACATTCCCAGTGGAGGCACCCTCACCCGCGTTGCTCCTAGACTGTTTCCTCGGTTTCTTCCTCCTCTTCTCCGTAGCAGAAGATCCCTCAGCACTCCTCTTCGACCCAGCCTTTTCCACTGCGCTCTTTTTTCTCTCTTTCTCCTGCCTAGCGGCCAAAACACCGGAATCCGCCCTCTCAACAGCCTTTTGGAGAGAAGTCTTTGCAGGAACAGAGCTCCCTGGCACCGACGGAGCGGTTGTCCTATTCACCCTCTCACCCCCTTCCGGTAGAGGCCCACCCTTTCCAGCCTCAGTCACAATCTCAATCGGAAGCTCCAGATATTCAGCCATTGTTAGCACTACAAGAAACAAGAGGGGAAGGAAGGTAAAGATCAAATACAAGACAGCATATTACATACGGTTAGGTAAAAGATATAACATTACCCTTTCCCTCGGCATCCTTTATAACAAGCTCATACCCGGGATACTCAGAGACTTTAGATAAACCGGTCATCCATAAAAGGGCGACAGAGGGTTGCCTAAGGGGAATAACTTTCGCAGCGACCCGTCTAGTATCTCTTTCAGAATAAGTCTCCGGAAAGTCATCCTTAATCTTCGAATCTCTGTGCCTCCATGGCATGGCATTCGGAATAGCTCTCCGATCTATCAAGAAAAAATGGTTCTTCCAATTCTTCAGCCCACTAAGCATCTCCTTAAAACATTTCTTAGCCCTACGACCCGTCCGATTCTCGAACGAAAACCAATGCCCTTGCTTGCAGAGTCTATAGAAAACCCGGAATAATGGAACGGTCGGTTGAACATCTAAACTATAACAACGAACCTCAAACATAGTCACCCTATTTAAACCTATCGGTACAAGTTGAGAAATGTGTACTCGGAAATACTCTATCACCGCTAGTAAGAAAGTCGAAAAGGGAATCCGAAAACCTCCGGTTCTCAATTGCTGAACGTAAACACCTATTTTATCGTCCGGTAATCTATCCATTGTCATTCCATCCGGCAGAAGCGTGGGACGCAGATCCGCCGGAATCCCAAACTCCCCCACCACCTTATCTAGGTCTGCTTGCGTCATCTTAGAAGTGTGAATATGCATATCGCATTTAGGGACTATCCTATCGGAAGAGGGCCCAGGCCTATTACTTACCAGGGGGTTATTCGAAGTACTCATCTCTACGGTCGTCACTAAAGGGATGCCGAGGAATATATATTATAAAACTAAGAAAGCAAAACGCACCTCACAAGAATAATTGGAGAACGGAAGTCGAGAATTTCCGAAAGCAAGGTAAATACACACAGTAAGAAGTAAGAAAAATGAAGAAGCGTTAAGCGGTATATATAGGGCAGACCTGAAAAGAAGCGAAACGTCGAATCAACCTGCCAGTCGCTGACGTGGCAAACTCTGGGGCATTGGATCTATAGGACAAAAGGTACGCGTGGCAGACAGCTGTGTAACATACAGTAAAAATATTTTTATATTCGGCCCATGGGCCTGGGTTTCAAGCAGCCCATGAAGACCTAACAGGCTCTAATGCTCTTACCCGAACCGACACCCATGACCCGGATACTTTAAAAGGACAACTGATCACCCGTAAAGCACGGAAGGACCGAAGTCGCTTAAGTATTGCACCATCGACTAGTGACCGATACTACAATACTGGGGGGGACATGTTGGTGTATGTGTCCGGACAACATGTGCCGAAACCAAGAAGATAGTGTTAAAGTATTGCACCATCGATCTTCAACCGATACTACAATACTGGGGGGGGACATGTTGGTGTATGTGTCCGGACGTCATACTTCGTCCGGACCATGCTCCACGGTGTCCGGACGTCCCATCTCGTTCGGACTATCTCACCTCCGGATACACATACGAAGCGGACCGCCGCCATCTGCAGTGACAAGTCCCATCAACCGCTGACACCCCAGATATCACGGGATTATGTCTACCACGTGACCTGACATCTACCTGCTAAGTCAGATGTAGGTCAACGCACAAGTTCCAAGGTAAACAGGTACAGTAGATGTGGGTAGTATAAATACTCACATCTCATTAGCAATAGACATACTTTTTACACCTACTACTGTTACTCTCACATCACTGTTCATATTACCCGATACTTATTTTCACGCCGGAGGTTGGTCCTGGGATCAAACCCGGGGCGAGCCTAACGCGTATTCTTCTTGTGCAGGAGTGAACAAGGTCCGAAGGAGCCCATCCGAAGGACGAAGCATAGAAGTAGGACCTACCCGCAAGGTTTTACTTCAACATAAACATAACAATTCCATCGGGATAGATAAACCTTAAACAGGGAAATTATGTATTAAAATTCAAAATTAAATATAGAAAACCTAAAAGCCATTTTGGGGTCCTCAACGATCTCGAATAGCCAAAAAAAATAGTTTTGGTGATTTGTCTGTTTCCATCAACATACAAATTTGGTCCACATTTAAGACTGGAATTAAATCGGATACTAAAAAACGAAGATGCCATTTTATTTTCAATCCTACCAGTGATTCGGAAGTCTTTAAAACTTGTATAAAAAACAAAGATATTTCATGACATCATTATCATTGAGCCCCTTGTAAATTAAACCAGATATAAACCGATTATATTACTCCTAGAGGCTTGTTATCACACATACATAGCTTAGAACTTGTTAGTTGAATTCTTTTATTAAGTTGTGTTTAAATAAAAAAATGAGTTAATGTAGAAATCCAGTCATTAATAATTTTTAATTTGTAATCATTTTTCTCTATTAAGTGATAAAGAAACAAACATTAATTAGACTTTCATAATTTAGTTTTTACATATTAATCGCTTGTTCGTTTAATGTTTGTATTAAGACACGTTATCACTTTTTATTTTCAGACGTCTATCTATAATATATAAAGCTTAAGTACCTTAATTTAATGTGCAAGGGGGGTTGTGCACAACCAAAAGTACGGTACAAACATGAGTATGCATACCAAAATAACTACAAAAAATTTCGTTTATGATGATCCGAATTGAATGCAAACAAGATGAACAGTCTCATATAAATGTGAAGTGGTCATGATAAATGTGGCACGCATTGAAAGTATGGGCGAATTGAATGTAAGAATATGAAGAGTGACTACTGAAGTTGAAGTGTTGTTGGAGTTATGAGAATGTGAAAGATGTAGTCTCTTCATATCTACAATACACACATAATTATTACTAAAATCTCTTCAACTTATTTGAAAGTATAAATACCACCATTTGCTTCACTTTGGTCACGGTTCCGGTTCAGCACACCAAAGATGACTACTTTGTTGTTGTGGAGGAGTTGCATGTGCATGGCTGATATGCCTATTGATTAATAATCTTAAAATGCATGCTGATATGATTTACCACCTCTTTTTTTTTATGCATAATTGATTTTGTTAGTTTAGTTTATTTTTGTGTTTCACTTTGTTAGTTTATTGTAAATATGTGATGGATATTGGTTAGTCTAATGCTTGATTTCTTTTTGTGGTGTTATGAGTGTTTAGCAGTGAAGATGACAGAGTTTTGGACTTGGATCGATAGAACTTTATGAAGACTGATGCAATGATGATCACCATAAAAATGAAGATAGCTGGTAATTTTTTTATGTGTTCATGAGTCTCCCAAAAAATAAGTTTTACTATTATCATGGTTTTTTAAATGTTCAGACACGCATCATGTGTAATTGCTCAAGTTCAGTGGGTTAATCAGTATGGTTCTTATTTTCTTGCAGGTAGTCATGGTTTCTGTTGCAAGGGGATCCTTAATATGTGAAGGCGTATCAATTTCGTTTTTTGCAAATAGGCTTCTCATTTAAGTTGTTTATAGTGAGAACCCTTTGTCTCTAGCCATCATGTGATATCTATTAACCACTTAACTGCTATATAGCCATCTTTCAGTTTTGTGATTTTATATCATGTACTTTTTATATCATAAGCATTGATGTAATATCTATTAAGCTAAATTTGGTTTTTAGTGTTATTATCAAATTAATAGATATTCATTCAAAGTTGATTTTTGTGTGAAATAAGCTCTTCATTCAAAGTTGTTGGATTGATAATATTGATTGTTGATGTAAACTTTAGGAGACAACAAACTTTCTTCCAAAAGAAATCGGAAATTATCTCAACCAAGTATATGTTTAATTCCAAAGAGATCACAAGATGCTGCTACTTCCCCAGGAGATGACTTATATCTGCACATAAATGACACAAATTATGTTAATCGTTATATTTTTTTTTCTTATGTATGAATTTCTATTATGAAGTGTGTTTTGTTTTATAAGTACTACCTAGAGGTGTTTAGATAATTGGATGTGCCTTTTGTAGTTATGATTTTCTGAATATTTATGTTAAAAAAAAAGAAGCAAAATTGGAGTAGTACTTACGTGTTATTGCAAGAAAACTAGCTATTGATATGGATGTAAATATTGGATTATCTCATTGGCATTTTATGAAGCTAAAATGATTAGAGGATCATTTACACCAAATCATACCTTCACTGAGACTAGAAAACAGTGTTTAAATTTTGAAGCAAACCTACCTTAATAATTGTTTAACAATAAAGATGTTAAAAGTAGCTCGCGGATACTTACTTTGCACCCAGATCGATAAGAGGATCACATTTGCTCTTGGTCCTATTCCAAACAGTCACATCACATCTACAACAAGCCAACAAAAAAGTATAAACACCACAATTTTACTGTAACGAACTGAAGAACACAATGTTTTTGCTAAATAGGGCATGGCTCGAGAAATATGGTTAGCAGAATTAATACCCTGCTTTTATCAGATTTTGTGCCATTGGAGAGCCCATAATTCCAAGACCAAGAAACCCCACACGTGTAGGACTTTCATCTGTCACAAATATCAAAATAGATAAAATAAAATAAATATAAAAATTAACGAATATACATGACATGATCGCACAAGAAAATGAACTGATTCATCAAAGTTAGTAATACTCGGTGTGACATTGTGTAAAAGAAAAAGTTATAACTCCGTTCATCATCATTTTCAAAATACGGCCAAGTCTGATAGTCATGTAAGACAAATTACACAAAAATAATGATGTTAAATCTGAACACTCTTGGAGTTTAGCATTGCTTATTAAAAGCTTACGCATTTATACAAAGGTACCTATTAGCTTATAGTTGTATCAAAACACCAGTAAGTTGATAGTGTTTGGATATGCTTATGTCATATGAAAACGCAATAAGCTGATAACTTGATAAGTTGTTTTAAAGTGTTCGCCAAATTCCGATTATAGAGGTAAAAAATGTTACGAAACAACCATCTGAAAACAGCTTGGATAATAAGTTGTATCAAAACTTCAAAACATAATAAGTTAATAAGTTGTTTAATAAGTACCTTATGAATGAAAATCATAATGATTAATAGTTTTTTTGTGAATAACCTAATAGGGTCAAACGGATGAGGTTTTCCCCTCTTCAGGTGGGGCGAGTCTTTAACCGAGATGTACGCGGCCCAATCGAGGTATCGACCGTTTCCAACACTTTCCCCGGCCACCCCAAGACGTGTAATGATAATTATCACCGTCTAAAACAGTTATTAAAAACGGTTTTTACAAGAGAAAATAACTGTATGACAGTTATATAAAGTCTGCACTAGCAGCAGGCTCTTAAGGCTAGCAGCAGGCTCTTAAAGCTAGCAGCAGGTACTTTACCATAGCAGCAGTCTAACTGCACTAGCAGCAGGTTAACCAACAACACTAGCAGCAGGTTAACCAACTAGCAGTACCTTTGCATAACTAGCAGTACCTTAGCATAAACACTAGCAGTACCTTAGCATGTTTAATTCCAAAGAGGTTATGTCTTTATCTTAAATGATAATTATCACCAAGGAGGTACCATTAAGGTTGACCGTTGATTACAAAGGGTTACTTCTGGAAGGAAGTCACTAAGTTTATATGTTTGGCAAGGAGAGGTTATGTGATAATTATCATTATTTATGTTTTGTATTTTCTACTACATAGTAAATGTGATTTTAAATGTGCTACTTTGTTTAATTCCATTATAGCTTTTACAATACTGATTGCCATGGCCCTTTAAGGACAAAAAAGGTAAAAACACAATATGTGATAGCACTTTATATACTGATGAATATTTATATACACAAATATGTTCTTGGGAAGAAAAACTTTAGGTTTTATGACATACGTATTAGTATTGCCATTCCTTGACAATGTCAGATTTGTATATATTTGGCAGGAATCCACATGTGGGTCTAGAAGCTAACGATCATGCTCATAGGATCAGATAGTAGAAAGGAGTTCCAAGTGTTTCGCTTCTGTACTGAGAACCCTTTTTATATTTTTCTCATACATGTTTCAGCAATTGCATAAATATGTTTTATAATTTTGTAACTAAAGGTTATTTGAAGATAAATAATGAATAAGAATAAGCAAGCCATTTAGATTCTGGTACATATGTCACTCAAAACCTTTCGTATATTACCATATGACCTAAGAAATCATTATGATAGATTTTTTATTATGACATATTTTAAACTAAGGCCAATAACATATTCAGGTGGTTGAAAAGAAGTATATTAGCTTCTATCCAACTTCATTGTCAGAGGAACTTTACCAACACTTCGAATCCCTGCTGAAGAATTCCAGCCAGGTAGTTCTACTGTTATTGTCGGCTTAGGACGTACACTGTAGGGTAGGTCTATTTATATGCTTGCGCATAGTTAGTGCTATGAGAAAATCAACAAAATTAGATGGTGCTGAACAGCAAATGGTGCCCTCTTTTTTGTGTGTACGAATGATAAAACCACGAAATATTGGAAGGTAGCAACAGTAACCCTCATCTTACTTGCATTCTTTATAAGTAGATTTGTATAAATTGTTAAATCTGGTCTGCAACTTTTACAGTGACTTACTTGACTGTTGATCTTATTGTTCTGCCTGCTCCATTTATCCGAACCGTAAGATGTATATTGTATATATGAATTTTAGTCCAAATTGATAGATTAGTGATAGGGGATTAAGGGTACAGTTGTGTTAGCTTGGATGTTTGGTTTATGAGCTTAAGTGAAAGTTGAAAAGCTAATAAGTTCTTTTTTTATGGCAAATAAGCTATAAGCTCAAGTTTGTAATGTAACAAGTTGGTAAGGTAACAAAACGAGGTTATCTGCTTTACATATTTTACATAAGTTCAATGCTCATTAGCCCAACATATAACACAAACATCATCTGATTGATTATTTAACGATGTTGAGGTATCGAGTGAGAAATAGTTAAGAAGTTAGGTTTCTATAGAATTTTGTGCTATAATTTTTGCTCATTATGTGTGCAATTATGTGTACCTATATAAGCTCAAGTTTGTAATGTAACAAGTTGGTAAGGTAACAAAACGAGGTTATCTGCTTTACATATTTTACATAAGTTCAATGCTCATTAGCCCAACATATAACACAAACATCATCTGATTGATTATTTAACGATGTTGAGGTATCGAGTGAGAAATAGTTAAGAAGTTAGGTTTCTATAGAATTTTGTGCTATAATTTTTGCTCATTATGTGTGCAATTATGTGTACCTATATGCATCGAATAGTTACGAATGGTGCGCTTTTATTTGGCAAGTTATGTGACTCAATTGTGAATAAGTTTTTTATTTTTGTTTACACCACGTGACAAGAGAAATTAGTGGGCAAAAAGGAAATTATGGTTAATTGGTTTTTGGTGAAATTTGTTATGCAGAATGACTTAGTATTTCCTTGACATGCGTTGTTATTCTACTAGGTATGGGCCAAAGATTAAAAGAACTTCTATTTGCGACAAGAGAAATTATTGGGCAAAAAAAAATTATGGTTAATTGGTTTTTGTTGAAATTTGTTATGGGTTTGGCCGATCGGCCTAAAGGGTTTTACAACCCAAATCGCATAGTTTTTGCTCCAAGATAGGTTTTGCCTATAAAAGTTATGATAACATTACTAGGCATCTAAATATCAATTCCACTAAAATAAATACAATACAACTTCTCTAATATGCATCTAAATATCGTCATATGCTTATACAAGCAACTGCATCAACGTTACGAAAAACCACTTAATTAATCAACCAAAAGACCGTGCATCGCACGGGTTGTATGAAGCCTCGTCTATATTAAATTATAAGCAAACAAATTTTTATATATATTTTTTTCTATATTAAGACAATTAAGTTAATTTAAACACCACCTAACACAATTTATATATGCACAGCATAATAAATGATGTGTACACCACAAAATCACGTTATTAATGCACATTATACAAAAGCACATATGCATATTTGTGATATATACAAATCATTTTATTGTGGTGTGCATATCACTTATCATTCAATTACCAACTTAATTGGTTTTGAAAATAAAATATAACTTAACTAGTTCCAAGAAACAAACAGTAAAAATCAATGTTTTAAAACCCGATTCGACCATGCCGGTTGAACCAGTGATGTTACCATGCCGTTACTAGCAGGTTTTTTGAGGATATCGAACCCAGATTGAACCGACGGTTTCATGCAACTCGGTTCGAACCGGTGCATCGGAACCGGCCGGTTGAACCAGTGATGTTACCAGGTCGTTGCTAGCCGGTTTTTTGAGGATATCGAACCCCAATTGAATCGACGAGTTTCACGCGACCCCGTTCGAACCGGTGCATCAGAACCGACCGATTTTATGTTTTTCTTGTTGGTGATGACGTTGATGAAGATAGCGACAAGAATGAACACTACCAAGATGATGGTATTGAAAGAAAGGCAAGAAGATGGTATTGAAACGAAAGCGGAGATAATGTGAGTAGGCCGGCAAGGGCTTACGGGCATAGGTTGAGAGTGCGTTTAATTATGTAAATTAACTTAACCATGTTTAGTTTTTTATTTAACTAAGGTTGTAGATGGGTTGGGACTTTTGGGACAACCTATGGTGTACTAAAAATTAAAACTAACCGACTTTGGTTCCGTGTCAATTCAATGTTCTAAAACCTTGGCATTATATCTGAACTTCAAATTTTGGTTTTGTGCCATTAAGTAATATAATGTTAGATCTTTTAACATTTGTAATTTTATTTAAAAGTCGAAAACTTCCAATTATCTTTAGATCATATGTATGTAATATTGGATTGTATGTTTGGTATTGGATTTTCGAAATATTTATGTGTTTAATATTAAATTTGAAGGGTTTTAGGGGCGTTTCTTTTTCCTCTTAGCCAAGGATATGAATCCACTAAACATAATTTAATATTTCTTTTTTGCAGTGGGGCCTACTTATTTTCACTAATCCATCTATATATGGAGAGTGTAAAATATGAGCTCCTCCCCATTAAGAGGAAGTAACAGACGTGGGACCAATTATTTCTGTTAGTGAAGGAAAAAAAGAAACAAGGCCTTAGAGATGTTTAGGGTGCGTTTAGTTAAGGGAAAACACCCTTGTTTTCCAAAAAATGTTTTGTGAAAATCAAAGAAAACAGATATCGCGTTCAAATTATTGTTTTCCAATAAAATTCTCTACAAAACACAAAATTCCCATTTACAACTTTAATACACAAAACTACAAAACATTTTTTTATTGTTTTCACCTATTTTCCTTTAAAATACCCCCAATCCGTTTCGTCCATTTTTATACGTTTTCGTCGATTTTTATCCGTTTTCGTCTGTTTTTTACATTTTCATCCGATTTTTTACGTTTTCTTCTGTCTTTATACGTTTTCGTCCGTTCTTTTACGTTCTCGTCAGTTTTTTTTACGTTTCGTCTGATTTTTTACGTTTTTGTCTTTTTTATGTTTTCGTCCGATTTTTTCCTTTTTTGTCCATTTTTTACGTTTTCGTCCGAAACGTAAAAAAAAGACAAAAATGTTTTCGTCTGTTTTATTATGAAACAGATATAAACGTAAATTTTTTTACGTTTTTTACGTAAGTAAACGGACGACAATGTAAGGAAACGGACAAAGATGTAAATTTTTTTACGTTTTTGTCCGTTTTTTTACGTTTTCGTCCGTTTCCTTACATTGTCGTTCGTTTTCGTCCATTTTTTCGTTTTCATCAATTTTTTTTACGTTTTCGTCTGTTTTATTATGATTTCTTCCATTTTTTACGTTTTCGTCCGATTTCGCTTAAATTTTAACGTTTTATTATGATGAAAACCTTAAAAAACAGACGAAAACGTAAAAACAGGACGAAAACGTAATAAAACATACGAAAACGTAAAAAATCAAACGAAAACGTAAAAAAAGGGCGAAAACGTAAGAAAACGGAGAAAAAAGACGAAAACGTAAAAACAGACGAAAACATAAAAAAACAGACGAAAACGTAATAAAATGGACGAAAACGTAAAAAAGCGGACGAAAACGTAAAAAACAGAGTATAAAAGTAAAAAAACAAAAAACATGTTTTAGTTATTTTACGTTTTCGAATTATAGTCGCTTGAATATTTTTTTCATGTTATTTGATGTTATATTTTCTTTTTTAATTATTTATTTTCTCGTATTTGATTTTTTTTTTATTTATTTTATAATTTAGTCGGTTAGTTTATAATATTTGTTTTTGTGTTTTGAAGATGTTTTTATAATATTAAAAAGGTGAATAGAGAATTGAGATAGAAAACAACAACACTTAAACATGTTTTCTAGTTTTTCAAAATGGAAAACACAAACGCATGTTTCTCATTTAAACGAGTTTTATAAAATTTTCCATTGTTTTGTGGAAATAAAACTGCCCTCCCTTTTCCTACAAAACAATAAAGAGGAAATGAAAGAAAATGTTTTCCAACTAAACGCCACCTTAAGGTCCGTTTAGTTAAGGGAAATACCATTGTTTTCCACAAAATGTTTTGTGGAAAACAATGAAAACAAATATCGCGTTCAAATTATTGTTTTCCAATAAAATTTTCTACAAAACATAAAATTCCTATTTCCAACTTTAATACACAAAACTACAAAACACTTTTTTTTTTCCACCTGTTTTCCTTTAAAATACCCCAATCTGTTTTCGTCGGTTTTTGTGAAAACTTTAATAAAACGATTAAGCACACACTTAATATAAGTTTTCTGAACCGTTTAAGGACTCTAGGTTGTTTAGACCTTTGATCTAGGATAAGCTATGATTAGCACAATGATAATATTGGCGGAATATTCAAATGAAAGAATACAATACTATCACAACAAGGTTTTGCCAAACTTCTCATTTGTTATTAAACTAGCCCCAATGCCATGTGATCAAGTATAGCACGATTACAATCTAATCAGGGATCAAAGATCCTTGAGGCTAAACAAACCAAACAACATCAGACCCCTCGTCTGATGTTCCCCCACACACACTTTGATGGAGTTACATATTAACTCTCATAGTTGTAATAACATCCCTTATCCTCTTTATATAATAGAGGATTAGGGTTACACAAATAGATAAGATATTTGTTTTTCCCACTTGTGTCACATGCTAGTTGAGTGTGTTAGTATCTCACATACAACTTGTTCTTACAACTTTGTTTATGTATCTAGACGTGTAACTGTCTTTCTACATATCTATCCTTGCTATAAGATAAGTATCTACCCACTATATTTGACTAAGATACAAAAGATCTTTATCAGGTTACAAAGTTGTAACACCCCAAAAATCGTAATGAAGCAGCGGAAGACTTAAACGGGGTATTACCAACTAGATCACAGTCATAAGTATAGATTTTTGATAAAAAAAAAAAAAAGGAAATTTTATATCATTCAATGAAAACTCAATATTCAGAGATTTCATATTTGTTATCAAAAGGGGGTAGTAGTTCACAAAAGTGTTGATGAGTTTGAAAAGAATGATATAGTTATTTGGAACAAAGTGGGTCTTTTCTCCATGCCCGTGCCAACTCCGTGCTTGAGATTTCTTTAATTACCTGAGATAAACATGCTTAAAATGTCAACACAAAGGTTGAGTGAATTCACAGTGTTTTATTTGTAATAGTTTGAACACAAGTCAGATAATAGTGAAAACAATGATATTGTAGTGTGATATATATATTGCCCTAAGCCTCATGACACGCAAACCTTAACATCGGGTGTAATAATAAATGATATAAATAGCCCACATCATAGCAATGATGTAGGTGATAATGCCCTCGTCGTAGGAGTTTGCCAAACTCTTGATAATTCGAATAAAGTGCATTTGGTTACCATTTCAGGCTAACTTCAAATGGGTCGTCAACTTCCAATAGATCTATTCACTGAATTCGCGTTCACTCGCAAGTGATTAATGGTTCATGATATGAGGGGCTTTTTGGCAGGGTGGTAACTTAGGCAATATCAATCAGGATAGCATACAAAAATATTTGTGTTCAGATTTATAGCATGTATCTCCCCACGGGATTTGAAAACATAGTAAAAGTGGGACTATGAACTCACCTTGGTAGTAGTAGAATCTGTGATGAAATAAAATCAATAGGTGTGTAGTAACTCCAACGCGTGACCTAGATTAGTATGGCATGATTTAGTTCGCATTTATGATTTGATGAACGTAAAATAGTATATATATTTTTAAAACGATCATGTTGTTGTTACCCGTGTTGACTATTTATTTTATAACGTAATTATTATTGACAGCATATGACAATTTTTAGCGTTTCGGTTATTCGTCTTCGTCACAATTAATATTTGATACGTTGTTAGTTCGGGTTTTATTACTGTGTTAACAGATTTAAAGGTAAATCTTCCTCTTTTAATTCTATGACCAAACGCACCATTTCAGTTTCATTTTAGTGTAAAGTGGGTTGTGGCCCCTTTTTCACAATCCAACTCCCTTGTGGGCTTTTACCAACAGCAACTTGGCCCAGTGGTAAGGGGTTTCAAGGTTAAGCGTGCACTTGCGAGAGCAGTACCAGTGTGGGTGACCCACTGGGAAGTCCTCGCATGTGCAGGGCCACTTTGCTCTGTTGGTACGATTTCAAAGTCCTTCAATGAAGGTTTCAGCCTACCCGGGTTCGAATCTGGAGAAGGCAAGGGTTTTACTTCAAATTAAGTGTCGTGCCTTCGGGCGGCTTAAGTTGAAGGTTTTCCCCCCCATCGGGTTGGACAAGGATTTCCCATCAAGAAAGTCACCTTCCAAAAAAAAAAATCTTCCTCTTTTAATTCTATGACCAAACGCACCATTTCAGTTTCATTTTAGTGTAAAGTGGGTTGTGGCCCCTTTTTCACAATCCAACTCCCTTGTGGGCTTTGGCCCGATACAAGTGACACCCAACCTTTTACTCCTTTTTAGTGGTTACTGGGCTTCGGCCCAGTGTTAACATTAAGCCCAACTTTCTATTTGAAATATACTGGGGTGTATATTTTTGAGTTTCGTGGGTTGCCTGGTATTTTCAGTTGACACAAAAACAGGTCATACGAAAGCTTAAAAAGAAAGGTTGTCTCTAACGAGACTTTGTCGAGGGTGGAGGCTACTAGGGTCTCGTTTGCTAACGACCCTCGAGTACCACTCGAGCTCGAGTCGTTGGGTTCCTAAGGAGTCGAATACGCAAAGGCCCTTGATAGTTTCACAAGACTTTCAAACATAATTCCACAATCTCTTTACGCTATTCTAGTCTTCTGCCGCTACATTTACATTATCCTATTTTTGCTACTACGGTTCGAACAACTTTTAACCATTTCCTAACCCATCAACCCATGACTTTAACAGTCAAATCTCCACATTCGACCCGTTTCATTCATCACCCACTGTTCTTCCTAAATTGTTTCCTAACAACATTAATTTATTCAATATTCACAACTATTTCCTCAACTTTAATTGTTCTTTATTTCGACCTAATTATTTTAATTCGAATCAACAAAATATAATAAGCTAAGATTAAAGATTAACCTGATGACTTTTGTGGGTGTTCGAACACTAATCCAATCCTCCAAACCCGAATCCAAAAGCCCCAAAACTCACTTCCTCCTTCAATTCGAATCACGACCTCAACCCTGATTCTTGAGCACTTCTCAGTATGTGTGAAGTTTTGGTGTGATTCGAATGATGTCCAGGAGGCGCGAATTTATGGATGAAAATGGAGTTACACTCCATCTTACTTTCGGATTGTGGGAAAGATAATCACTCCTAAACGGTGTGTTATCCCTATATATGCTTCTAGTTCCTATACTCACCCGTGAAGGTGAAAGTGACAAAAGGGTTTCATGGTCAACTATCATAAATGGGGGATAGTGATGGTTCGGTTTCTGGTGTTTTCGAGGGAGACAGCCATAGCAACAACTCAAGGAGGTGATGCTTTTGAGGATGGTGTTTTGCCGAAAATGGAGGGGAATGAAAAGTAGAAAGCAGAAATTAAAGTGTGAGCTTCTCTTTTGGAGGAGATGAATACGGTTCGACATTATCAAGAAAAGAAAAGTAGCAGCAGGCATAAAAGTGGTTTTTGGGATGAGGGAAGGTGTCGACAAAATAGCAGCTATGTATTATTAGTGGAGTAGGTTTTATTTATTTAAAAGTAGTGTGTAAATTTTAATGTAGTAGTGTGTTTTAAAATTTAGTAGGGTACATTTTGTGTTTTAAATACCCGAGTCTCGTTAGACAGTGTCGGTTTTACCTCCGTTTAAATATCTCTAACTCGAGAGTTTAGAGTCGTCATGAATTATTTGTTTTTATTGCTAAGTTCGTATTTATTTTTATGGTTCGTTTTGTACGTTCTTCGTTTGATTTATTTGCTCATGCCATACTATCACGGTGTCGGTACGCGTGCCGTTCCAGTGAAAATGGAACGTGAGTTTTGTCACAGGGTTCGTTTTGTAATCTCACTAGTTATTCCTCAGAAGAAGAAAAAAATACATATATATCAATATTTCGAATGCAAAGGTGAATAAAATAATTTGATTAAAATTCATAATCAATTGCTTCGGGTTTACAGAAAGTTAATAACTCGAAAATTTCGGGTTATTACAGTACCTACCCGTTAGACAGGATTCGTCCCGAATCCTAAGATGTGGTAGTGGTTGGGATTTGTCTTATCGAATAGGTGAGGGTATTTAGCACGAATTTGGTCTTCGCGTTCCCGGGTGTACTCTGGTCCTCTCTTAGAATTTCATCTAACTTTGACAATAGGAATACGGCTTTGTTTTAATTGTTTGACATCTCTATCCAAAATCTCCATTGGTTCTTCGACAGAATTTAGCTTATCGTCAAGTCGAATTTCTTTCAAAGGTACGACCAGGGTTTCATGAATATCAAAAAAATATGTGGGGGTAACCTACCCGTTAGACAAAGGAGTTTGTTACTAACAAATTTTAACAATGAGGGTTCCGGTCAAGAACTTGGTGAATGTAGAGAAAGTTGCTAATCTTCAGCTTTTGTAGATGGTGAATCAGTTTGTTTTAGGATTTATAAATAACTGCTCCCAGCATAACATGATCCCTCCTGAATTAGACATAGGTAGCTAGGCTATGTATAATTTATGAACAATGATGTGATGTTCGGTTTAGTCATTATAATTCTCAGTGTTTAAATAGATTCAACCCATGCCGTTTGCAAAATGGCAATTTAAGGAAAGATGTTATGATTGATAACGAATTTGTTGATAATATGGAAATCAGAAAGGAATAGAAAGTACAATAGATGGGGAATTATCACAGCAAGTTGTTTATAGAACAGAAAGTAGTCTTAAAAATCCGGATACTAGGGATGTCATAGACTTAGTACCACATAATACATAAGGGAATAGGACTGCTAAATTCTAAACTTCATCAGTCCGTCGCGTTGTTGAGGTCTTGGTGAGTTTCTCTTCCCTCCAACATATATGCTTTCCCGCGAGCACTTTCGAATTTTTGCCCACGGTTCTGAGGGCATTCGTTCCTGTAGTGTCCACGCTCCCCACAGCCAAAACAAGTCACTACTCGCTGTAAGTCGTTCCCAGCAACGGGGCCTCTATCCTTGCAATTCTTGGTCTGATGGCCTACTCTGTGGCAGCTTCCACACTTAACAGTGCAAGGCCCTGAGTGATGCCAATTGCACTGATCGCATTGATGAGTGTCTAAATACTCATCATTTCGTTCCCATTTAAGCTACAAAAACATCTGAAAACATACAGATTTGCCTCAAAATATAGGAAATATCATGAAATTGTGTTTTTAGGTATTACAAGTGTAAAAGGGTTGAAAACTGATGAAAAACATATAAAATATACATAATTTACAGTTTCAGTCCCTTAACTTTGACAAATTGGCAAAACTAGTCCCTGGTTACTCAAAATTTGAAAAGTGTCATAAATGGTCCCTGGGTTATTTAAAATGGAAAATTTATCAAATATAACCCTTTTTACTATTCTTAAATGACATAATTGGTCCTTTGTGATAACTTTTGGATAATTACAGGTTTGGCCCTTCATTTATCAGAAAATTACAGAAATGGTCCCTCGAGGTTTGAAAAGTGGAAATTTACAATAAAGGTCCTTGGGGTATTCAAGTATGGCATAAGTGGTCCTTATAACAACTTTGCAAAGTTTACACAACACACCCTCAAAAATCAGCTTATTACATAATTGGTCCTTGTACTTACTAGCTAAACCAAATGGACCTTATGTAATTTATCAAGCCCAATCCTATTATCCTTATCCCAGCCCAACCAGCAAACCATAAACCCAATCCACAAAATAAATAACCCGGCCCACACACCTTAACTAATATCCCAGGGTCAAACTTTGTTTGACCCGTCTCCTTCTTCTTCTTTAAACCGCCAAAAACAAAACCACCATCACCCCTAGTTTTTCTCTGCTAAACCACCTTATCTTCTGACACATCCACCACCCCCTCCTCCAATGAAACTTTCACACCATCTACACCCCCCACTTGCTCAGGAAGAAGCCAAAATCCCACATGTCATTTTTTCCGCCAAAAAATTAATTAACGAACCTGATGATTCTAATTCAATCAAACGGTGGGGATTAGTTCGGATTGACTCAAGAAAGCTATTGGGATGACTATAAAAGGAAGAGAAGCAACAATGAGGAATTTGTCAGTAGTTTAGGACCAAATTAGTGTAGAAATTAGTGTAATGTTATTTCAGTTTCATTTAATATTTTTAGTTGTAATTTAGGTTTAATTTAAGTAGTATGTTACTTCAGTATTGTAATAATTCCAAGTAGCAATGAAATTCCAAGTTTTACAATTTCTGTTTAATTCGAATTAAGCTATTTGTTAATCAAATAGCTTATTTTCTGTTTATCTAAGCTCATTTAAGCTTCAAATAGCTTTTTGTGAGTTTATATTTAGATTACTAGTTCTAATTCAAGAATATGTGTAAAAGTCAACAAAAGTCAACCTGAAGGGTAATAAGCTGTTTCTTGGGGTTATAAGCTAAACTGGATGGCTTTTCTGGTTCCTAGCTTGTTGACAACAAGCTAGGAGTAGTTTTTGATCCTTGGTTCTTGTTCTAAAAGCCTTTGACAGTTGTAAGCTTTTTCTAATTTTTTTGCATATTGATCCATATCACTGTATAAGTGCTTATTATTAGCTTTTTATTATTTTTTCATGCTATTTGTTAGTTTTTAGTCATACTTGATCTATATCATCAGTAGTTTAATAGCTTTTCATTAATTTACTTATAAACACTTAAAAAAACCAAAAATAGCAATAGCTTATTAATAAGCTGTTTTTCAGCTTTTATTCCTTATTAGTTCTTAAATAAGTCATATAAGCTTAGTTCATCATTAATCATTGGTTTAAACAGCCTAAGCTAGATCAAATTACCAAACAGTCCCTGGAAAGGAGTGTTTGGCAAAAGCAGTTTCAAGGGCCAAACAAGCCCCTACTGTTCATTTGCTTCTTGCTTAATTTTGATTGAACCTTATGGTGTGTAATTAAGCTGTTTCCAAGTTTTGATTAGCAATATATATAGAAAAAACATATTTGTGCCATCTGTGCAATTTTTAGGCTGTCAAAAGCTCTTATAAGCCAAATTCAGCCATAAGCTGTTTTGGTCCTTTTTCTTGACTGGTCTGAGTTCCATTTGGTCTATATAGTGTAAACAAATAGAGTTGGATTAGGTTTGCTTTGGTGTTGTGCATTGCTGCATAATTCTGCACAGACTGTGCAGCACAATCAGCTTGTGCTGAACAGTTTAAGCTGCTGAACTAGTGCACAATTAGACATCAATTACCCTGTTTCTGATAGGGCTTTTAGGATTTTTAGATAGCCCATAGTATAAGCTAAGTTTTGCCCCATAATATTTCACTTAGCAGCTTATTTAAGTGCTGATTATCTATCTGCAAGTCTGCTTTATTTTTGCAATTTTCTGCATAGTTCCACAGCTGACCATAGTGCTTAACTTGCTTATTTCTTATGCTTATTGTGCATTTTAAGTTGTTTCATGCTTCTTATAGTTGTTTAAGCTTGTCCTGATCATTTGGTCAATTTTCTTGCTTTTTAGCTTATTTTGGGCTTATTAGCAAACTGCTTATTAGCCCAAAAGTGCTTATCAGGCTTATTAAACTTCAAATTTTATTTTTCTTATCTTTCTAATATTATTTTAGACTTATCCTGATTTTTTCAGATTTTTCCTAAGTCATTTAATATTTTTAATCTTTTTAATTAGTTTCTAATAGTAATTAAATCATAATAAATAGAAAAATAATCAGAAAAATATAAATCCAATTTTCATAATTTTATTTTGTCATTTATAATCTAGGAAAAATATAATTTTATTTTTAGACTTTAAGAAAAACCAAAAATAGAAATATAGTGATAGCTTATATTTAATAGAATTTATCTTTTTAAATTTTAATTAAGTAATTTTCATTTTTATAATTTTATTAACTTCTTTTTACTTTATAATATTTTTAGAAAAAGTTTTAGAATTTTCTTTGTTCATTTAGTATTTTTTATAAATTTAAATAGTTTAATAAGTTATTAAATAATAAATAATTAATAATAATTAAATAAAAAGTATAAAAATATATAATTTTAGTTTTTAAATAAGTTTTAAGTCATTTTACATTTTTAGGTTTTAAATTTCATAAATTTTACTTTTTAGTCCCGTTTTAGATTTTCCGTTGCGCGTTTTTAGGGTAATTAATTCGCGTTTAATTTTATTGTGCATATCTGTTTTAATTTGTTATTTAGAATTGTTAAAAAGCAAAATCAAAAGCAATCTAAATCATCAATCACTCTAATCCTAGCTTTTCACAGTTGCCCATTCACATCTCGTTGGGAAACGATCCGGGTGATCACTTGCCTGGTTTCACACTACACACGAGTATTCGTTCTGAGACTGTTTATATTTATATATACGTTTTCAGACGGATCAAATTTTGGCGCCGCTGCCGGGGAGGTGTGCTGCGACTATTGTGAAGAATTTTAGCGATTAATGATTCGAGATCCTTCTTCTAGAAGTTCCTATTTCCCGAAAACAATATAAAATACAAAAATATTTTTCTTTTCTTTTCTATATATATTATTATTATAATTATCATATAAAAATTAAAAACCCAAAAATATTTTCCGTTTTCTTTAATAATAAACAATAAAAATTAACCATCGAGAACCAAGACTGAGTACTACCTAACTGGGGGTACGGCCATAATAAGTTCCCAAACATCAGATTTAAAACTTGCCTTTGTATCACTTGCGAATATCGGCTCACCTTTGATTGATAAACAAACTCTAACGGAGGTTCTAGGATAGTCTGACATTAAATTGTCGGACTGAAAGAAGCGGGTTTTTAAGGAGCGTAATTGCCCACCTTTGCTTCTCCGCCACTCTGTGCGTTTGTCAGTCAGAGAGCTACCGTACGCTCGTTGATTTAAGGTTTTAAGTTCCATGTGTTTTGACACGATCTTGGTTTAATTGATTTATTTTCCAAAAACCCAAAAATATTTTCCTTGTCGTAACACACAACTTGCCCAGTTTGATTAGTCCCTCAGTTACAACATTTGGTTGTTGGCTGTTTGAACACAATTTGGTAGACGTTACAAACCCAGATTCCCTTTTAAGGGGCGGAAACGCGCAGTTTGTTAACTCCTCTATTGAGAACGTTTGATCGTTCGGTTGTCGGATCCCAGTTGCTGAGCTCTGTCAAGCCCAGATTCCCTTTCGAGGGGCGGTTGTTAGGATTTCCCTACTTTCATTTCCTTTGTATATATATAAAAGCTAAAAATACAAAAACATTTTTCCCTTCTTTTATAAAATCAAAAACCAAAAATATTCTCCTTACCTTGCCTTTCATAATTCTGTGAGTGGCAATCCCACTCCAATTTCTCATCCAATCATTTCCGACTCTTCTCCTTCTCTCACGCCGGATGAGGGAAGTGATTCCTTTATGGAAGAAGTCGAGGATTTCCCCATGAATCAATTAATTCGGGGCCGAGTCAAGCTAGCGACTCGGTTATCAAAAACAGTAGCTTCCTCATGAACAATTTAATTCGGGGTCGAGTCAAGCTAGCGACTCGGTAATCAAAAACAGTAGTATAACATGGGTTTTCACCCATGTTTCACCTAAGTGTGGGGGTGTGCCCCACATTTTGTATATAGATCTAAAAATATTTGAGAAAATTGTATATATCAAAAAAAAAAAAAAAAAAAAAAAAGTGTTTCCACACTTGGCTAGTAATGTTATCTTTGTACGTTCAAGGATTCGGCATAATAGCCGGGACTTTGAATATTGAGGACAATATTCAGTTCTAAGTGTGGGGGGGAAATTCTGGCGAATTTTTGATCATAAATGTACCCTTTTAGTCCCTTTTTCCCCAAAAATGGCCAAATTAAATTTTTTTTTTTTAGTGGAAGTACTATGTACTAAACACAACAAATGGTTATCAGTCCGCCATGTCTAACCCACATAAGGATTGGCTAATCCAGGAGCAAACGGCTCTTGGTAAAGATAAATCAAATCCGTTTATGGCTTGCAATTTGCCTAAAATTGTATGGTACTTAACTCACCATATCCTAAAAAGTGAAGAGTTGACTAGCCCGCAAGGTTATGGCTTGTGGTAAAGGCAGTGGAAAAACCATGATTGGTATTCAGCTCACCAAAGATAATATTGATAATTTATCTAAGAGTTGGCTAGTCCAGAAGCAAACGGCTTCTGGTAAAGACAAATCAAACCCGTTTACAGCTGATGGTTTGCTCAAAATCATGTGGTTATCAGTGTACCATAGTTCTTACTTGAACTGAAACATTTGGCTACTCCAGAAGTAATGGCTTTTGGTAAAGAGTCTTTCAAATCCATTAAATCTTCATAAAATATTGCTAGGGACTAGCAATAGTTTAGTGTGGGGGATTGATGAGTGTCTAAATACTCATCATTTCGTTCTCATTTAAGCTACAAAAACATCTGAAAACATACAGATTTGCCTCAAAATATAGGAAATATCATGAAATTGTGTTTTTAGGTATTACAAGTGCAAAAGGGTTGAAAACTGATGAAAAACATATAAAATATACATAATTTACAGTTTCAGTCCCTTAACTTTGACAAATTGGCAAAACTAGTCCCTGGTTACTCAAAATTTGAAAAGTGTCATAAATGGTCCCTGGGTTATTTAAAATGGAAAATTTATCAAATATAACCCTTTTTACTATTCTTAAATGACATAATTGGTCCTTTGTGATAACTTTTGGATAATTACAGGTTTGGCCCTTCATTTATCAGAAAATTACAGAAATGGTCCCTGGAGGTTTGAAAAGTGGAAATTTACAATAAAGGTCCTTGGGGTATTCAAGTATGGAATAAGTGGTCCTTATAACAACTTTACAAAGTTTACACAACACACCCTCAAAAATCAGCTTATTACATAATTGGTCCTTGTACTTACTAGCTAAACCAAATGGACCTTATGTAATTTATCAAGCCCAATCCTATTATCCTTATCCCAGCCCAACCAGCTAACCATAAACCCAATCCACAAAATAAATAACCCGGCCCACACACCTTAACTAATATCCCAGGGTCAAACTTTGTTTGACCCGTCTCCTTCTTCTTCTTTAAACCGCCAAAAACAAAACCACCATCACCCCTAGTTTTTCTCTGCTAAACCACCTTATCTCCTGACACATCCACCACCCCCCTCCTCCAATGAAACTTTCACACCATCTACACCCCCCATTTGCTCAGGAAGAAGCCAAAATCCCACATGTCATTTTTCCCGCCAAAAAATTAATTAACGAACCTGATGATTCTAATTCAATCAAACGGTGGGGATTAGTTCGGATTGACTCAAGAAAGCTATTGGGATGACTATAAAAGGAAGAGAAGCAACAATGAGGAATTTGTCAGTAGTTTAGGACCAAATTAGTGTAGAAATTAGTGTAATGTTATTTCAGTTTCATTTAATATTTTTAGTTGTAATTTAGGTTTAATTTAAGTAGTATGTTACTTCAGTATTGTAATAATTCCAAGTAGCAATGAAATTCCAAGTTTTACAATTTCTGTTTAATTCGAATTAAGCTATTTGTTAATCAAATAGCTTATTTTCTGTTTATCTAAGCTCATTTAAGCTTCAAATAGCTTTTTGTGAGTTTATATTTAGATTACTAGTTCTAATTCAAGAATATGTGTAAAAGTCAACAAAAGTCAACCTGAAGGGTAATAAGCTGTTTCTTGGGGTTATAAGCTAAACTGGATGGCTTTTCTGGTTCCTAGCTTGTTGACAACAAGCTAGGAGTAGTTTTTGATCCTTGGTTCTTGTTCTAAAAGCCTTTGACAGTTGTAAGCTTTTTCTAATTTTTTTGCATATTTATCCATATCACTGTATAAGTGCTTATTATTAGCTTTTTATTATTGTTTCATGCTATTTGTTAGTTTTTAGTCATACTTGATCTATATCATCAGTAGTTTAATAGCTTTTCATTAATTTACTTATAAACACTTAAAAAAACCAAAAATAGCAATAGCTTATTAATAAGTTGTTTTTCAGCTTTTATTGCTTATTAGTTCTTAAATAAGTCATATAAGCTTAGTTCATCATTAATCATTGGTTTAAACAGCCTAAGCTAGATCAAATTACCAAACAGTCCCTGGAAAGGAGTGTTTGGCAAAAGCAGTTTCAAGGGCCAAACAAGCCCCTACTGTTCATTTGCTTCTTGCTTAATTTTGATTGAACCTTATGGTGTGTAATTAAGCTGTTTCCAAGTTTTGATTAGCAATATATATAGAAAAAACATATTTGTGCCATCTGTGCAATTTAGGCTGTCAAAAGCTCTTATAAGCCAAATTCAGCCATAAGCTGTTTTGGTCCTTTTTCTTGACTGGTCTGAGTTCCATTTGGTCTATATAGTGTAAACAAATAGAGTTGGATTAGGTTTGCTTTGGTGTTGTGCATTGCTGCATAATTCTGCACAGACTGTGCAGCACAATCAGCTTGTGCTGAGCAGTTTAAGCTGCTGAACTAGTGCACAATTAGACATCAATTACCCTGTTTCTGATAGGGCTTTTAGGATTTTTAGATAGCCCATAGTATAAGCTAAGTTTTGCCCCCATAATATTTCACTTAGCAGCTTATTTAAGTGCTGATTATCTGTCTGCAAGTCTGCTTTATTTTTGCAATTTTCTGCATAGTTCCACAGCTGACCATAGTGCTTAACTTGCTTATTTCTTATGCTTATTGTGCATTTTAAGTTGTTTCATGCTTCTTATAGTTGTTTAAGCTTGTCCTGATCATTTGGTCAATTTTCCTGCTTTTTAGCTTATTTTGGGCTTATTAGCAAACTGCTTATTAGCCCAAAAGTGCTTATCAGGCTTATTAAACTTCAACTTTTATTTTTCTTATCTTTCTAATATTATTTTAGACTTATCCTGATTTTTTCAGATTTTTCCTAAGTCATTTAATATTTTTAATCTTTTTAATTAGTTTCTAATAGTAATAGAAAAATAATCAGAAAAATATAAATCCAATTTTCATAATTTTATTTTGTCATTTATAATCTAGGAAAAATATAATTTTATTTTTAGACTTTAAGAAAAACCAAAAATAGAAATATAGTGATAGCTTCTATTTAATAGAATTTATCTTTTTAAATTTTAATTAAGTAATTTTCATTTTTATAATTTTCTTAGCTTCTATTTACTTAATAATATTTTTAGAAAAAGTTTTAGAATTTTCTTTGTTCATTTAGTATTTTTTATAAATTTAAATAGTTTAATAAGTAATTAAATAATAAATAATTAATAATAATTAAATAAAAAGTATAAAAATATATAATTTTAGTTTTTAAATAAGTTTTAAGTCATTTTACATTTTTAGGTTTTAAATTTCATAAATTTTACTTTTTAGTCCCGTTTTAGACTTTCCGTTGCGCGTTTTTAGGGTAATTAATTCGCGTTTAATTTTATTGTGCATATCTGTTTTAATTTGTTATTTAGAATTGTTAAAAAGCAAAATCAAAAGCAATCTAAATCATCAATCACTCTAATCCTAGCTTTTCACAGTTGCCCATTCACATCTCGTTGGGAAACGATCCGGGTGATCACTTGCCTGGTTTCACACTACACACGAGTATTCGTTCTGAGACTGTTTATATTTATATATACGTTTTCAGACGGATCACGCATAGTGGGTGGTTCCCAGCATAAACTCTGCCTTCTGCTGGTGCAGCCATATAAACCCTTGCGACTTTTTGCTCTCTGTTTTGTTGGTGGTGGTGAGTGTTGTTGTTGTGATGCGAGCTGTTGTTGTGATTACCTCTACGATCATCAAATTTTCTTTTGTGATCGTTGCTTCCCTGAGCCTGATTACGCCTGATTTCCCTTTCCAGAAATTTCTGAGCAGTCTCCATGGCTTCCTCCAGTGTTTGTGGTTTGGACACCGTGACATCTCCTTCTATGCTTCTGGGTAATCTTTCAACATACCTTTCGAGTGTTTTCTCGAAATCCGGCACCTTGGTTGGGCATAGTATGGAGAGCTCTTGGAATCTCCTATCATAAGCCCTAAGATCATATCCTTTTACCACCAAGCGGTCAAACTCATCTTCCATCTTTCGAATTTCGGTGCGAGGACAATACTTCTTCAACATCTTCTGTTTAAACTCAGCCCAAGGAAGTTGGTAAGCTCTATCATTACCCATTTTATGAGCAGTGGCGTTCCACCACGACAGTGCATCATCTGTTAGAGTGCCAGTAGCAAAGGCGACTTTGTCGTTTTCGGCACAACCACTTCTTGTAAAGACAGTCTCTGAACGCTCAAACCATCGAGCTAACTCTGTCACTCCTTCAGTACCTTTTAAGGTTGGCGGTTTGCAACTCATGAACTCCTTGTACGTGCATTTGCGGGTTGCAACTGGCTCGCTCTCGGCAGTGTGCCTTGTTGCACTGCCGGTAGGAGTCGTGGCTGCAGCTTGAGCTATTAATGCAGCGGTCACGCTTTCCGTGATCAATCGGCGGATCTCCTCCGGAGTCATGATCGATCCGGCGACTGCTTCTGTAGTTCTGTTGCGGGTAGCCATGTTCTAACAATGACACAAGAACATATATTTAGGTTTTACGGTTAATATAATCAAGTGAGGTGTCATAATTGTCCTCATAATAGCAACATACAACATCCTCATAAACGAAATCATCATAATTAATCATCACGACATGTCTGAATACAATCACAACACACATGGAATAATATGGTGACGTATAAAAGAAAATCACAACACATAAATGAAGAAAGCAACCATAACATAGATCAATATTGGTACATAGTAATCATAACTAACCATGAGTTTTAATAATTTGATACATTGTTTCCAAAAGAACAATACAATACAAAATTATTAATGCCACGCTGGGCAAGTTAAGATGTCACTACTACAACAATACGTGGCTAATCTATGAAGTGCCGGGTGCATCTCCAGGTCTGTGCTGTAAACCTCTAACTATCTCAGCCAAGTCATCCATCTCTATAAAACGCCTTTGGAAATCCTGGTTTATACTCAACTGTGCTGCCAACATAGCCTCTAAAGCGGTAATCCTCTGACTCTGGGTTCTCTCAGTATCCCTGGCTGCTCGTAGGGCTCTCTCAACATCTCCTACCCTACACTGTAATCCCTGGACTGTCTCCTGGGCTACCATCCGCGCATGCTCAATGGCATCAACTCTGAAACTCACATCAGAGATCTCTTGTCTTCTGATGTTCATCCCCTGAACAATATACGGAGGTCTTGGTCGTACGACTCAAACTGATCAGCTGGTAGCTCATCGAGGTGCTCGGAGTGAAGCTCTACTCTTCTAGTCAGCGAGTCCAACTGGTTCTGCATCTGAGCAACAACGCTCGTTTCTGTGTCCTCTAGTGGTGTCCCAGGGTATGGAGTGTCCGAAGACTCGAATGATGATAAATGAGACATATAGTCCCAGGTCTCCATGGTAGCAATGCGATCGTCTATACATGGTATATCTCTCCACATCATGTCATCCTCTGTCTCCATTTGAGTTCTCCCGAAACTCTGGTCAACCTCGAATGTACTGGGCACCCCCTCCAACATCTCGTTATTTTGAGGCATGACGGCTCTCCCTGACGGTGGTAAGTGGATAAGTGAGTGTGGGAGTAAGGGAAAGAATGATGTCGAATCGGGTAACGTGGATGTGGACTCCGTTAGCACATAAGAATCGTCTGAGTTTGGTATGAGTTGGATAACTGAGGAAGTGCGAATAGTACGGGGAATGATTTCGGTAGAGTAAAGTGAATTAAAAGCCATGGTACTGTAATATCCCGATAATAACAAGTGTAAGTTAGCTAATAATAATAACATGCATTAGTTGTAATAACATTCGTAGGTGATAAAACTAATTCGTCATGCATAATCTGCCAAGCAAATCTCGATGCTATTTTCTATAGTGATAAAATTCGTTTGTCATGCATAATCTGCCAAGCAAATCTCAATGCAAAAGTGTAGCAAAGTGTTGGCACGGAGGGCATAGGGTGGTAAGGTTTAAAATGGTCCTTTTAGAAATCGCGGTTATAGTCCAATGTTTTTTAAAAGCATTTGGTTCTCTATAACCTTGGCTCTGATGCCAATCTGTAACACCCCAAAAATCGTAATGAAGCAGCGGAAGACTTAAACGGGGTATTACCAACTAGATCACAGTCATAAGTATAGATTTTTGATAAAAAAAGGAAATTTTATATCATTCAACGAAAACTCAATATTCAGAGATTTCATATTTGTTATCAAAAGGGGGTAGTAGTTCACAAAAGTGTTGATGAGTTTGAAAAGAATGATATAGTTATTTGGAACAAAGTGGGTGTTTTCTCCATGCTCGTGCCAACTCCGTGCTTGAGATTTCTTTAATTACCTGAGATAAACATGCTTAAAATGTCAACACAAAGGTTGAGTGAATTCACAGTGTTTTATTTGTAATAGTTTGAACACAAGTCAGATAATAGTGAAAACAATGATATTGTAGTGTGATATATATATTGCCCTAAGCCTCATGACATGCAAACCTTAACATCGGGTGTAATAATAAATGATATAAATAGCCCACATCATAGCAATGATGTAGGTGATAATGCCCTCGTCGTAGGAGTTTGCCAAACTCTTGATAATTCGAATAAAGTGCATTTGGTTACCATTTCAGGCTAACTTCAAATGGGTCGTCAACTTCCAATAGATCTATTCACTGAATTCGCGTTCACTCGCAAGTGATTAATGGTTCATGATATGAGGGGCTTTTTGGCAGGGTGGTAACTTAGGCAATATCAATCAGGATAGCATACAAAAATATTTGTGTTCAGATTTATAGCATGTATCTCCCCACGGGATTTGAAAACATAGTAAAAGTGGGACTATGAACTCACCTTGGTAGTAGTAGAATCTGTGATGAAATAGAATCAATTGGTGTGTAGTAACTCCAACGCGTGACCTAGATTAGTATGGCATGATTTAGTTCGCATTTATGATTTGATGAACGTAAAATAGTATATATATTTTTAAAACGATCATGTTGTTGTTACCCGTGTTGACTATTTATTTTATAACGTAATTATTATTGACAGCATATGACAATTTTTAGCGTTTCGGTTATTCGTCTTCGTCACAATTAATATTTGATACGTTGTTAGTTCGGGTTTTATTACTGTGTTAACAGATTTAAAGGTAAATCTTCCTCTTTTAATTCTATGACCAAACGCACCATTTCAGTTTCATTTTAGTGTAAAGTGGGTTGTGGCCCCTTTTTCACAATCCAACTCCCTTGTGGGCTTTGGCCCGATACGAGTGACACCCAACCTTTTACTCCTTTTTAGTGGTTACTGGGCTTCGGCCCAGTGCTAACATTAAGCCCAACTTTCTATTTGAAATATACTGGGGTGTATATTTTTGAGTTTCGTGGGTTGCCTGGTATTTTCAGTTGACACAAAAACAGGTCACACGAAAGCTTAAAAAGAAAGGCTGTCTCTAACGAGACTTTGTCGAGGGTGGAGGCTACTAGGGTCTCGTTTGCTAACGACCCTCGAGTACCACTCGAGCTCGAGTCGTTGGGTTCCTAAGGAGTCGAATACGCAAAGGCCCTTGATAGTTTCACAAGACTTTCAAACATAATTCCACAATCTCTTTACGCTATTCTAGTCTTCTGCCGCTACATTTACATTATCCTATTTTTGCTACTACGGTTCGAACAACTTTTAACCATTTCCTAACCCATCAACCCATGACTTTAACAGTCAAATCTCCCCATTCGACCCGTTTCATTCATCACCCACTGTTCTTCCTAAATTGTTTCCTAACAACATTAATTTATTCAATATTCACAACTATTTCCTCAACTTTAATTGTTCTTTATTTCGACCTAATTATTTTAATTCGAATCAACAAAATATAATAAGCTAAGATTAAAGATTAACCTGATAACTTTTGTGGGTGTTCGAACACTAATCCAATCCTCCAAACCCGAATCCAAAAGCCCCAAAACTCACTTCCTCCTTCAATTCGAATCACGACATCAACCCTGATTCTTGAGCACTTCTCAGTATGTGTGAAGTTTTGGTGTGATTCGAACGATGTTCAGGAGGCGCGAATTTATGGATGAAAATGGAGTTACACTCCATCTTACTTTCGGATTGTGGGAAAGATAATCACTCCTAAACGGTGTGTTATCCCTATATATGCTTCTAGTTCCTATACTCACCCGTGAAGGTGAAAGTGACAAAAGGGTTTCATGGTCAACTATCATAAATGGGGGATAGTGATGGTTCGGTTTCTGGTGTTTTCGAGGGAGACAGCCATAGCAACAACTCAAGGAGGTGATGCTTTTGAGGATGGTGTTTTGCCGAAAATGGAGGGGAATGAAAAGTAGAAAGCAGAAATTAAAGTGTGAGCTTCTCTTTTGGAGGAGATGAATACGGTTCGACATTATCAAGAAAAGAAAAGTAGCATCAGGCATAAAAGTGGTTTTTGGGATGAGGGAAGGTGTCGACAAAATAGCAGTTATGTATTATTAGTGGAGTAGGTTTTATTTATTTAAAAGTAGTGTGTAAATTTTAATGTAGTAGTGTGTTTTAAAATTTAGTAGGGTACATTTTGTGTTTTAAATACCCGAGTCTCGTTAGACAGTGTCGGTTTTACCTCCGTTTAAATATCTCTAACTCGAGAGTTTAAAGTCGTCATGAATTATTTGTTTTTATTGCTAAGTTCGTATTTATTTTTATGGTTCGTTTTGTACGTTCTTCGTTTGATTTATTTGCTCATGCCATACTATCACGGTGTCGGTACGCGTGCAGTTCCAGTGAAAATGGAACGTGAGTTTTGTCACAGGGTTCGTTTTGTAATCTCACTAGTTATTCCTCAGAAGAAAAAAAAATACATATATAGCAATATTTCGAATGCAAAGGTGAATAAAATAACTTGATTAAAATTCATAATCAATTGCTTTGGGTTTACAGAAAGTTAATAACTCGAAAATTTCGGGTTATTACAAAAGTCAAACACGTCTGTTGTCCACTAAGCAGTACTAACTTTGAACTAGCAGTACTAACTGCTAAGTCAGTACCTTCTTGGTTGCACTAGCAGTACTAACTGCTAAGGCAGTACCTTCTTGGTTGAACTAGCAGTACTAACTTCAGTTAGTACTGTTAGTTATTCTTGAACAGACTTGGTGTATTTTCCTTATCTTCTCAGCAATCTTCATGTTTCATTCTTCTTGTTTTGTATTATCAAATCTATGAAAATATAAATCCCAACAATCTTCCCCTATTTGATGATGACAAAACAAACACGTTCTTGTACGAACTTCCTAGACGAAGTAGAGAAATTGAGATAATTAAATCTCACCATGAATGAAACAATACTTTCTTCCCCCAAATCCATGCTATCCACCACAATATCTCTTCCCCTTTTTGTTATCAACAAATAGAGAATATAAGCAGTAAAAATTTGGTGTAGCACATAAATGGTTAACCATCTTAACCATTAATCTTCCCCTGAAACCCATATGTTAACCATTCGAATCTCCAATTCTATAGGCTTTTATGACTGATGAAGAAAACTAACCATTACTAACTTGATGCTGAAGTGAAAGAAACCAACCTTGTGTCTTATATCTTGTACTAAATCTGACTTCGAACGTATACCCAACTTTCTTGTATAGGGAGACCGCAATCTCATGACAATAAACTCATCTTCTATGAGACACTGAGCACTACAATGTAACTCCTTTAAGTGTTTGTCATTTCGTAGTCACTTGAACGAACGAACAAGTTATCTTTAAAGTGTAACACCTACCTTAAGATATGATAAGAGCACAACCTTGAAAAATTCCACTTCATCTTTAAATAAGTAACAAATAACCTTCTTCACCAATGAAAATAAAAACAAGCCTTTAATCTTTTAAGAACATAAACCAACTCTTTTCAGTGTGTGATTCTTCCCCTGTGTGTGTCTTTCTTCCCGTTACTCCTTATAACACATGTCCATAAGGCTTAGAGTAAACGCAACAGTACTAATTTAAACGAGCAGTACTACTAAGTTATAAGAGCAGAACCAACAATTAATGAGAACCTTGTAACATCCTAGATCCAGAGCCCCCCGCTTTGATACCAACTGTGAAAACTTTAATAAAACGATTAAGCACACACTTAATATAAGTTTTCTGAACCGTTTAAGGACTCTAGGTTGTTTAGACCTTTGATCTAGGATAAGCTATGATTAGCACAATGATAATATTGGCGGAATATTCAAATGAAAGAATACAATACTATCACAACAAGGTTTTGCCAAACTTCTCATTTGTTATAAAACTAGCCCCAATGCTATGTGATCAAATATAGCACGATTACAATCTAATTAGGGATCAAAAATCCTTGAGGCTAAACAAACCAAACAACATCAGACCCCTCGTCTGCCAACAGTTTTTATCCGTTTTTATCCGTTTTTATACGTTTTTGTCTGTTTTTTTCTGTTTTCGTATGTTTTTTACGTTTTCATCCGATTTTTTACGTTTTCTTTTGTCTTTTTACATTTTCGACCGTTCTTTTACGTTCTCGTATGTTTTTTACGTTTCGTTCGATTATTTTCGTTTTTGTCTTTTTTTTTTTACGTTTTCATCATTTTTTTACGTTTTCGTCTGTTTAATTATGCTTTCGTCTGATTTTTTACTTTTTCGTCTGATTTCGCCTGATTTTTAACGTTTTCGTCCGATTTTTTACGTTTTCGACCATTTTTTTACGATTTCGACCCTTTTTTTTACGTTTATGTCTTTTTTTAACGTTTTCGTGCGTTTTTTTACGATTTTGTTTGTTCTTTTATGTTTTCGTCTATTTTTTTTACGTTTTCGTCTGTTCTTTTACGTTTTAGTCTATTTTTTATATTTTCGTATATTTTTTACGTTTTCGTCCGATTTTTTATGTTTTTGTCCGATTTTTACGTTTTCGTCTGTTTTTTTACGTTTTCGTCTGAATTTTTACGTTTTCGTCTGAATTTTTACGTTTTCGTCTTTTTTTACATTTTCGTCTGTTTTTTTTTACGTTCTCGTCTGTTTTTTTTACGTTTTCGTCCGTTTTTTTACGTTTTAGTCCGTCTCCTTACGTTTTCGTCCATTTGTTTACATTTTAGACTATTTCCTTACGTTGTTGTCCGTTTTCTCCCTTTTTTTACGTTTTCATCCGTTTTTTATGTTTTCGTCTGTTGTTATACGTTTTCGTCCATTTTATTATGCTTTCATCCTTCTTTTATGTGTTTTTACGTTTTCGTCTTCTTTTACATTTTTTTAGGTTTCGTCTGACGAAAACGTAAAAAAACGAACAAAAATATAAAAAAATAGACGAAAACGTAAAAAATTTGATGAAAACACTATAATTTAGAAAACGTAAAAAAACATAAGAAAAGGTAAAAAAAAAACGGACGAAAACGTAAAAAAATTGATGAAAACCTTAAAAACAGACGAAAACGTAAAAAAACAGACGAAAACGTAAAAAGACATACGAAAACGTACAAAAAAGGGCGAAAACGGACGAAAACGTAAAAAAAAGGTAAAAAAGAAAATGGACGAAAATGTAAAAAACAGAAGAAAAAGTAAAAAAACAGACGAAAACGTAATAAAACAGACGAAAACGTAAAAAACAGAAGAAAAAGTAAAAAAAAAAAAAAAAACATGTTTTAGTTATTTTACGTTTTCGAATTATAGTCGCTTGAAGATTTTTTCATGTTATTTGATGTTATATTTTATTTTTTTTAATTCTTTATATTCTCGTATTAGATTTTTTTAGTTATTTTATAATTTAGTTGGTTAGTTTATAATATTTGTTTTTGTGTTTTGAAGATGTTTTTATAATTTTACAAATGTGAATATAGAATTGAGATAGAAAACAACAACATTTAAACATGTTTTCTAGTTTTGTAAAATGGAAAATACAAACACATGTTTCTCAAACTAAACGTGTTTTCTAAATTTTCCATAAAACTCCCCTCCCTTTTCCTACAAAACAAGAAATAGGAAATGAAAGAAAATGTTTTTCAACTAAACGACACTGTAACACCCCCAAAATTTTAAAATAACAGCGGAAGTCAAATTGGGGTATTACTGTGAGGATCGAAAACAGAATTATAGAAAAACAGCCTGTAAGGGCATTTTTAATTTATATAGATCCATAATACAAATTCAGTTACAAAGCGTTACATCAGAGTGCTAACAGTTTCTCCAAAGAAACAACATTTTAACTGAATTACAACTTTATTTTACACCTTTATTTAGATAGGGTACGCCCGCTCCATGCCTTGATTTGCTCCACTAGTTTCCTGAGATACATGCTTAAAAGTCAACATAATGTTGAGTGAAATCATGGAGTTTGAAGTTTAAATATCAGTTCGATTCACAAGTAGGATTGTATTTGAGATACAATCAGTTTAAAAGTTGATATCGCAGTTCATATATTGTTACACCCGTATCCCGATAAGGTACTAGTTATGTAAATATTTAAATGTTGTATATAAGTTTTGTAATATTAGTTAGTTAAATAATAAATGTGAGGGATTATTAGAAAGAATAGAACTTGAAGGGCTAATATTGCCAATTGGGCAAAGTTTAATCAATAAATATCTATGCCTAGACAAATTTAGAAAAGTCCAGGCTATTCCATTCTTGGTCTTGTTTTGTGAAGATCGGTTTTTAGAGAAAGAAGGAAGGAAGCTCCATCTTGTTCATTTCAAGTCATTTCCATCATCATTTAGTAGTGCCAAGTATCTAAGAAGCCTTAATTCACATATCCCATCAAGTAAGTGTTCTTCCCCAAATGGTAAATTAGGGTTCATGTTTGATCATAATGATCAAGTGTTGATAATTTTATGATTAGCTAGTTAATTAGACCCTAAATTGAGATGATTACGTTATAGGAAGCAAGTAAGAAGAGGGGAAGCCATTGTTAGTGTGATTGAGCCTAAGGATTGAGGTAAGTACATTGGTATTAACATGTTATTGTTAGCTTTATCATATATTATGTATGATAATGGTTTATGTGTTAGCTTTATCATGTTTTGTTACATGGTAATGGTGAAAGATAGGGTATAGGGTGCGTAGCTAGTTTGGATCCATTCTAGAGGTAGCTTAGTTAGTCGTTGGGCTAACTATGGGATGAGGTTCAACCCTATGGGTTGATCGTGTTTAGGTCGACTATGTCGATGCGAGGTAAGTGCCCCTATATCGCTAGCTTAACTAGTGGTTATACTAGTTATGGTTTTATATGATGTTTAGCTTGTTATGCCATGTACTTACTAAGCGTTTCGCTTACGTGTTTAGTTGTGATGTTTTTCTTGATAGGTATTGAAGAATCGAGCAAAGGTAAGGAGAAGGTGTAATATGATTATGTAGTAGAAGACCATTCTCTTTTGGACCAAGCGTATTGAAGTTGGAAGCCCCAAGTGTCTTTTGTGTTGTGGGTACACTTCTTTTTATATGGTCATTTTGTTAGTTCATGGTCTTATGTTCATATGGTTTCCAAGTTAAAACTTGTAGTGTTAAGTGTACATTAAGGGGTGTTTGGTAATAACACATTTTGACCCATTTTGGGAAGTTAACGGGTCATGTATGTTTGGAACGCTTTTGATATGCTAAGTTAATGGTTATGGTTGAGTATTTAGTGAATTGATAGTGGTATAAATGGTTTTAAGGGTAATGGGTCATTTTGAGTAGTTATGCATAACCCGTCCGATTTTGAGATACTATTTCGGTTAGTCAAACGGGTGATGTTTTTGCATGAAATTAAACTTACGGACATACTAAAGGTTTCTGGAAAGTTTCGTTAAGTTTCGAGTCCGGGAGGTCGGGTTTCTAGCCGGGGCTGTTGATATTGCATTTTTGAGACAGTAGGGTCTGTCCAGAATTCTGTGGTGCAGGGTAGATGCGGCGCATCTCCTCTGAGATACGGCGTATCAAGTGATGCGGCGCATATCTGGTAGGGATGCGGCGCAATGTAGCCATTTCCTTGTAATTTCGGTCTCTGTGGATAGATGCGGCGTATCTAATTCAATATATGCGGCGTATCTGAGTTTAGAACAATACGGCGTATCACTTTATATTGTTACGGCGCATTGTCTCTTAGCCAGTGATGCGGCGTATCCCTAAAAATGGATGCGGCGTATCTTGGTCTCAGAAGGTTTGTCTGTTTGTTTTATAATAGTTGTGTGAAAGATTTTGAAGGGTCTTTGTGTAAGAGTTCTTTTAAGTGTGTTTTAAATATTGAATGACATTCTTATAGTCATTTCATGAAGAAATTTTATGGGTACGTTTTCAGTCATTCGTTTCCGCGTATAAAGTCAATATTTCTGGTAATAGTGGTCACGGGGCGTTACAACTTGGTATCAGAGCTTCGGTCTAAGAGATTTAGGATTTCCCCTTAGGATTTCCTAGACTTAGGCCTTGTGTGGACGCTTTTAGTATCGGTGTTTGTTATTTGTGTATTGTTTGGGTGATTTCGAGAACACATATGTTAGGTATTTTTATGACTACGCCTGGCCACCGTAGTGATAAAAATATGAGACATATGTGAGATTGAAATCATTTAGGCTATACATGGATGATAAACTCTAGGGTGTTTAGTGTAAGATAGACATGTCATTCATGCATCGAATATGTATATGATTTTGTTTAATAGTGTGAATTGCTAAATTTCAGTTAGTAGAAAAGATGGCGAATATCCGAAATAAGGAGGTGTTAAGGACGACCTCCTCTCGCCATAATGATGATGATAGTGATTCTAATGATGAAGGGAATTCTAGTAGCGTCAAGACAATACCTCTTCCGGAAAATTTTAACCCTAAAAGTTTCACGAAAGATGAGTTGAAGGAATTGGATGTTTTGGTGACCGATAGGGTAGGAAGGGCTATTGAGAAGACCATGCCCTATTATGTTAAACAAACCACCGAGAATGTGCAAAAGATGTTTAAAGAGGAGATAGAAAAGCTTAAGAAGAGTGGAGAGTTATTGAATGATCCGAATGCTAGACCCGGAGTAGGGAAAGAGAAGTCTACTTATCGTGATTTCACTGCTTGTGCTCCACCCACATTTACGGGGACTCTCGATCCGTTAAAGAGTTCTCGATGGATTACCGATATAGAAGGGGCTTTTCGTACAAGTCGTTGTGTAGAAGAGGATAAGGTGAACTTTGCTACTAATTACCTTCGTGAACGGGCTAAAGTATGGTGGGAAGGCAAGGCGAACGAGAAAGGTAGTGCTTGGAGAGAATCATGCACGTGGGATCAATTTAAAGAAGTGTTCATGAAAGAGTATGCTCCTGCGGAGGAAATTGATAAGATAAGAGAAGCTTTCCATTCCCTAGTGCAAACAGATGAAACGGTAAATGAGTTATGGGGAAAGTTTTGTGACATGGTACAATATTGCCCGGAGTATCTTAACAATGAAAGGCTTAAAGTTGACAAATTCCAAAGAATGCTCAAGGACGAAATTCGTACGATAGTGTCACCGTTCAAGTGCACCGACATGGAGGATCTTCTAAGTAGAGCACGTACTCGTGAAGCGGACTTGGATAGAATGAAAAGCAAAGAGAAGAAGGACCTAAAAAGGAAGCATGATCATCCATCAACATTTAGTAAGCGAGGCAGGTTCGATTTTACAAGGAAGGACAACACGGGAAAGCTACCTCCTAAGTGTAATAGGTGCGGTAAGAATCATGTGGGAGAATGTAAATCCGGGATGAAGGGATGCTATAAGTGTGGGGATACCGGTCATATTAGCAAGGATTGCACCAAGCCTTTGGTAATATGTTACGGGTGCAATGAAGAGGGACATAAGGTAAGTGAATGTCCTAAATCTAAGCAAGCGAAGTCGTTCAAGCCGATTAAAGGAGAAAAGATTGAAGTGCCAAGGCCTACAGCTCGTGTTTATCAGATGAGTACCGAAGAGGCGAAGTCGAGTCCAGATGTTGTCACAGGTATAATTCTCGTTAATTCTAAACCTGCTCGTGTGTTGTACGACTCTGGTGCAAGCGTGTCCTTTGTATCTTATAACTTCAGTAAAGAATTGTCAACCCCGTTAGATAAGCTCCCAATACCTATAGAAGTTGAAATCGCCGATAGTAAAGTTGTGGTAGTGTCCAATGTGTACCGTGATGTAGAAATTGAGATCGATGAGAATGTTTTTAGGATTGACTTAATCCCCATAATGCTCGGAGAGTTTGATATCATTGTTGGCATGGATTGGCTTAGCAATCACAATGCCGCCATTCTATGCAAACAAAAGATCGTTAGAGTTGTGAACCATAATGGTCAAGAAATGATGATTTACGGTGATAAAAGGAAAGGCGAGTTGAAACTTTGTTCCGTGATGAAAGCTAGAAAATATTTATCCCGTGGTTGTCTCGCTTTTATGGCACACGTGGTAGATACGAGTTTCGAGAAGAAAAGTATCGACGATGTTCCGATTGTAAATGAATTCCGTGATGTATTCCCGGAAGATTTGCCGGGTATTCCTCCCGATAGACAAGTTGAGTTCCGTATTGATCTTGTTCCGGGTGCTACTCCTATTGCCAAAACTCCTTATCGTCTTGCTCCGTCCGAAATGAAGGAGTTAATGAGTCAACTCCAAGAGTTACTTGACAAGGGTTTTATTCGCCCAAGTAGCTCACCATGGGGAGCTCCGATCTTGTTCGTTAAAAAGAAAGATGGTAGTATGCGGATGTGCATTGATTACCGTGAATTGAATAAAGTCACGGTGAAAAATGTATATCCATTGCCTAGAATCGATGATCTCTTTGATCAACTTCAAGGTGCTCGATGGTTTTCAAAGATCGATCTCCGTTCGGGTTATCACCAATTAAAGGTTAGGGAAGAAGATATTCCCAAGACGGCCTTTAGGACCCGATATGGACATTACGAGTTTACGGTTATGCCTTTTGGTCTCACGAATGCGCCTGCGGTTTTCATGGATCTCATGAATCGTGTATGTAGACCGATGTTGGATAAATTCGTTATAGTGTTCATTGATGATATCCTTATCTATTCTAAGAGTAAGGAGGAGCATGAGGTGCATCTTCGAGAAATCCTGGAAACGTTGAGAAAAGAAAGATTGTATGCTAAATTTTCGAAATGTGAATTTTGGTTGCAAGAAGTTCAGTTCCTTGGTCATGTTATTAATCCCGATGGTATTAAAGTTGATCCGTCTAAAGTTGAAGCCGTGATGAATTGGCAAGCGCCGAAGAACGTTGGTGAAATTCGAAGTTTTCTAGGACTCGCGGGTTATTACCGACGGTTTATTCAAGACTTCTCCAAAATTTCATCTTCGTTAACTGAACTCACCAAGAAGAATGTTCCTTTCGTGTGGGGCGAAAAGCAAGAAGAAGCCTTCCGTACTTTACGAAAGAGGTTGTGTGAAGCACCGATTTTAGTGTTACCCGAGGGAACCGAAGACATGGTGGTCTACAGTGATGCATCTTATTCCGGTCTTGGATGTGTTCTTATGCAAAGGGGTAAAGTGATTGCTTATGCTTCAAGACAATTAAAGAAGCATGAAGAGAAATATCCGACTCATGATCTTGAATTTGCGGCCGTAGTCTTTGCTTTGAAAATTTGGAGGCATTATCTATATGGTGTGAAGTTCATAATTTACACCGACCATAGAAGTCTTCAGTATTTCCTTGATAAGAAAGATCCAAATATGAGGCAGCGTAGGTGGTTAGACTTGCTTAAGGATTATGATTGTGAAATTCGCTACCATCCGGGTAAGGCGAATGTTGTAGCGGATGCGTTAAGTCGCCAGAGTACACGGATTCACTCCTTGAGAATGATTATTACATCCGATCTTTTCGACAGAATTAAGTTAGCTCAGGAGGAAGCACTAAAAGAAGAAAATCAAGAGAAAGAACGTATCACATCTCACGTTCCTCATTTTGGTGAAGACAGTCGAGGGATTAAGACGCGGTATGGAAGAGTTTACGTTCCTTTTCGAAGCAACATCAAGGAGTTACTCATGGAAGAAGCTCATAAGTCCAAGTATTCTATTCATCCAGGAGCTACGAAAATGTACCTTGATTTGAAAAGAAACTATTGGTGGCCGGGTATGAAAAGAGATTGCGTGAAGTATGTGGAAAGATGTTTAACTTGTTTGAAAGTGAAAGCCGAACACCAAAAGCCATATGGAAAAGTCCAACCCTTAGACATTCCAGTTTGGAAGTGGGAGAAGATTACTATGGATTTTATCACGAAATTGCCAAAGACGAAAAAGAAGAATGATACTATTTGGGTAGTAGTCGATCGTTTGACTAAGAGTGCGCATTTTATTCCAATCAGGGAGAATATGCCTGTTCATAAGTTAGCAAAGATCTATGTCAATGAGATAGTTGCACGTCATGGGGTACCTATTTCCATAGTTTCTGATAGAGATGGGCGGTTCACTTCAAATTTTTGGCAAGATTTTCAAGAAGAGTTAGGTACGAAACTTCATATGAGCACGGCTTTTCATCCTCAAACCGATGGACAGAGTGAGAGGACGATCCAGACTTTAGAAGATATGCTTCGAGCTTGCATGATTGATTTCGGAGGAAATTGGGACGACCATTTACCCTTAGTTGAATTCGCCTACAATAACAGTTATCATGCTAGTATAGGTATGCCACCCTATGAGATGCTATATGGAAGAAAGTGTAGGACGCCAGTATGTTGGGAAGAAGTGGGAAGGAGAGAATTGGCTAGCACGGATATAGTGTTGGCGACGACGGAAAAGGTTGAGATGATTCGAGCAAGACTTAAGGCGGCACAAGATAGGTGGAAAAGTTATGCCGATAATCGAAGAAGGCCAATAGAATTTGAAGTAGGTGATATGGTTATGCTAAAGGTTTCTCCGTGGAAGGGCGTTTTTAGGTTTAAAAACAAAGGGAAATTAAGTCCACGGTTTATAGGGCCATTTAAAATTTTGAAACGTGTTGGCGAAGTAGCTTATGTGTTAGAATTGCCCGAAGAAATGAGAGGTATTCATAATACCTTCCATGTGTCGTATTTGAGGAAGTGCTTAGCGGATGAGACTAGTGTGGTCACTTTAGATGATATCGAAATTGATCCAGAGTTGATTTCACAAAAGGATGAGCCGGAAGCGATTCTAGGAAGGAAAGTGAGGCAGCTTCGAAACAAAGAAATTCCATTAGTAAAAGTGCAATGGAGACATCGTAAAGGTACGAGCATTAGATGGGAGTTAGAGGAGAAGATGAGGAATGAGTATCCTCATTTATTCCAAGCGTAGATTTCGAGGACGAAATCTTATTTTAAGGAGGGGAGAATTGTTACACCCGTATCCCGATAAGGTACTAGTTATGTAAATATTTAAATGTTGTATATAAGTTTTGTAATATTAGTTAGTTAAATAATAAATGTGAGGGATTATTAGAAAGAATAGAACTTGAAGGGCTAATATTGCCAATTGGGCAAAGTTTAATCAATAAATATCTATGCCTAGACAAATTTAGAAAAGTCCAGGCTATTCCATTCTTGGTCTTGTTTTGTGAAGATCGGTTTTTAGAGAAAGAAGGAAGGAAGCTCCATCTTGTTCATTTCAAGTCATTTCCATCATCATTTAGTAGTGCCAAGTATCTAAGAAGCCTTAATTCACATATCCCATCAAGTAAGTGTTCTTCCCCAAATGGTAAATTAGGGTTCATGTTTGATCATAATGATCAAGTGTTGATAATTTTATGATTAGCTAGTTAATTAGACCCTAAATTGAGATGATTACGTTATAGGAAGCAAGTAAGAAGAGGGGAAGCCATTGTTAGTGTGATTGAGCCTAAGGATTGAGGTAAGTACATTGGTATTAACATGTTATTGTTAGCTTTATCATATATTATGTATGATAATGGTTTATGTGTTAGCTTTATCATGTTTTGTTACATGGTAATGGTGAAAGATAGGGTATAGGGTGCGTAGCTAGTTTGGATCCATTCTAGAGGTAGCTTAGTTAGTCGTTGGGCTAACTATGGGATGAGGTTCAACCCTATGGGTTGATCGTGTTTAGGTCGACTATGTCGATGCGAGGTAAGTGCCCCTATATCGCTAGCTTAACTAGTGGTTATACTAGTTATGGTTTTATATGATGTTTAGCTTGTTATGCCATGTACTTACTAAGCGTTTCGCTTACGTGTTTAGTTGTGATGTTTTTCTTGATAGGTATTGAAGAATCGAGCAAAGGTAAGGAGAAGGTGTAATATGATTATGTAGTAGAAGACCATTCTCTTTTGGACCAAGCGTATTGAAGTTGGAAGCCCCAAGTGTCTTTTGTGTTGTGGGTACACTTCTTTTTATATGGTCATTTTGTTAGTTCATGGTCTTATGTTCATATGGTTTCCAAGTTAAAACTTGTAGTGTTAAGTGTACATTAAGGGGTGTTTGGTAATAGCACATTTTGACCCATTTTGGGAAGTTAACGGGTCATGTATGTTTGGAACGCTTTTGATATGCTAAGTTAATGGTTATGGTTGAGTATTTAGTGAATTGATAGTGGTATAAATGGTTTTAAGGGTAATGGGTCATTTTGAGTAGTTATGCATAACCCGTCCGATTTTGAGATACTATTTCGGTTAGTCAAACGGGTGATGTTTTTGCATGAAATTAAACTTACGGACATACTAAAGGTTTCTGGAAAGTTTCGTCAAGTTTCGAGTCCGGGAGGTCGGGTTTCCAGCCGGGGCTGTTGACATTGCATTTTTGAGACAGTAGGGTCTGTCCAGAATTCTGTGGTGCAGGGTAGATGCGGCGCATCTCCTCTGAGATGCGGCGTATCAAGTGATGCGGCGCATATCTGGTAGGGATGCGGCGCAATGTAGCCATTTCCTTGTAATTTCGGTCTCTGTGGATAGATGCGGCGTATCTAATTCAATATATGCGGCGTATCTGAGTTTAGAACAATACGGCGTATCACTTTATATTGTTACGGCGCATTGTCTCTCAGCCAGTGATGCGGCGTATCCCTAAAAATGGATGCGGCGTATCTTGGTCTCAGAAGGTTTGTCTGTTTGTTTTATAATAGTTGTGTGAAAGATTTTGAAGGGTCTTTGTGTAAGAGTTCTTTTAAGTGTGTTTTAAATATTGAATGACATTCTTATAGTCATTTCATGAAGAAATTTTATGGGTACGTTTTCAGTCATTCGTTTCCGCGTATAAAGTCAATATTTCTGGTAATAGTGGTCACGGGGCGTTACACATATATTGCCCTAAGTCTCATGACACGCAAACGTTAACAAAGTACCGCATAAACGGAGGTGTTCATCAAATTAATGATGAAGGTTTTGCCCTCGTGTAATAGGTGATTTGCCAATTCCTATTTTTCTCAAATATAATGTATCGCGACTAATACGACTAGCAAAAGCATTCCGTCCAAGTATTAGTGGGATAGGTCGTCAGCCTCTAATAGATCTATTCATTATATTCGCATTCACCGCAGTGATTAATGGCCCATGATAAAGGGTCTTGTGGCAATAAGGTAACTTAGGCATATATCAAGTCAGGTAGCATACAGAAAAATACTTGTGATCTGTTTATAGCATGTATCCCCCTCACGGAGTTTAAAAAGTATAAAGAGCTTAAAAAGTGAGGCCATGACTCACCTTAAGCGTTACTGGTGATGGTGAAAGTAAACTCAGGGGTGATTATAACAACTTCGATACGGAACCTGGTAAATATATAAATATCTGAGAATCTGACTAATTTCTAGTGGTGTGTGTGTATGAATGGTGAATGGTGAATAACTAATGATATGCAACGATCTGATTGTTGAAAGTGAAGGTGTTACTTTCAGAATGATGCTACATAATGATTATTGTGTTCGTGCTCTCGTAAGGTTATATCTTCAAAGAGTGAATGAAATGCTATGAAATATTAACTCGAAATGTTTCTAATGTTACTAAGTATCGAAAATTAACTAATATGCAAACAGAATGCGTAAAAATGCATATGAGATAAAGGTGTGGTGCAAAAATGAAAAATAAAATAAGAATGTCAAGTTATAACAGTTGGTCCTTGTTCTTTCCAGATTTTACATCTTTTACCCTAACTGTGGCTCGCGTTACGTCGTTAGTCCTTGTCAAGTCCATAGTCCAAAATAGTCCAAAAATTGTCCATATGTCCATATAAGGCTTGGAGTTTATTCATTGGTCAATTCAAGTCCTATACAAACTGTTTTCACAGCTTCAGTCCGCATGTTTCATAGTTTGGCAGTTTTAGTCCTTTTGGTTAGGTCGCGTTACATTTTTAGTCCAAAAATGACAAAAAGGCAAAGAAAATCATGACGATTTTTCCTAAGGCTTATTTAAGTGGTTTTCAACTTATTCCAACTGCTTATTCGATTATTTGCTCATTTTAAATACAAATGGGCCTTTAACGAGCTACCTAAGTGGCCCATTAAGAAATCTAGAGGCGGGGGTGTGTAAATTGTTTTGGGCTTAAACTTGGGCTATTTTTATGATTCTGAAAACGTATTACGTGGGCCTGTTGGGCTTATCAATCGCAAAATCTTATTGGGCTCTAAATAAACCCAACCGAAAAAGTTAAAATTAATTTTCTAGGTTTTAAGGTTTAGGTACTAGCGAGTACCCTATAAAACGATTTAATTCGAACGTGTTAGGGAGTTTATAAGGTCGAAGTTAAAACACGAAACATGTAGTTTCCCAGGTGTACTGTCGAGAGGAGTAAAAATATATATGTATGTGTTACTTTCATGAATTCGAAGTAAACAGGTCATGAGTTGGTTATATCGAGATGATTTTTCCAGTTTCAAACACTTTGATTATTTTTGCTTGTTTAAAATATCTAGTCAAGTAGTATTCAAAATGGTTCGTTTCAAATGTCGAGATGAGTTTATGAGTAAAATCTTAAAATACGAAAAATGTTCTAGGCCATGTAGACTATCGAAAGGTGTAAAAATTTACACACGTTATATGTATAATTACGAAGTAACAATGGTGTGAAGTAGGCGGTTCGAAGTAGTTTTTAACGAATAGAACACTTAGTCACATTTTGATATTTTCTAACGTGTTTGATATAAATTGTTGATACATAATCTGGCGCGGACTGATTCAACGACTCTCCCTGGGCCGTTAGTCGTCTTCTCGAGCCTTGAGTAGACCTGTTCAACAAAGAGAACCCGTTAGGAGTGGACCCGAGGCCGTAGCCCCGGGATCCACCTCCGACGGGCAAGTTAGTATTGATGCGTAGGGTTATTATATCGTATAGTGTACCTCAAGAAGGGGATTCCACCCCTATATTTATAGGGCATGGATTAAGATTAGGCGTAGAGTGGGCCGCTGTTTGCAGGGCCTGGCCCACTTGTCATGGGTCAGTCCAGACCATACGTCTACAAGCCCCCCAAGTTTAGTATGACATAGTGCGTGGCTATGTTATGTTAGACTTAAGTTCTGTTCCTGGCCGCGTAGGCCCAATCAACCATGAAGGTGTGCGCAACTCAGGTGTGCACATGGGACGGACCATACCACGCAGCCCAAATGCGACAGTGCGCCCCGGGTCTGTGGCGCAGTGCGTGGTGACCATGTTGGCACGTTCTTGTTGGCGCGACCTTGTAGGCGCGACCTTGATTGTGAGAGTCTCACAATAGTGAAGGTGGATTCCGTATGCTGCATCCTGGGTAAGGGCGTGCCTTTGTACCAGTAGCGGTGCAGCATGATGCGACAGAAGACGTGCTTCTATGGCAGAGGTGCGCGCTGTGCGCGACAAAGATGTGCGCTGTGCGCAGACAAGGTGCGAACATTACATCCGTCTTTACAACCAATAGAGGACATCTCCCCTGCGGCAATAGGGTGCGAATATTTAAATCCGTCTTTGTACCGGGCTTGCAATACCTCTTACGTACGATCTGCTTCCAAATATACATGCGTGACGCGTACGGAAACAGTGTATACCCTGGTAGCCCCCCAAGTTTGATGGTGCTACTCGTGTAGGAGCATTAAACTTAGTTATGCAAATCCTGAAAAACACTTAATGCAAATATTAGAAGTATATGCCGCGAATCGCAACATATAAAAGATAATGAAATAAAAAATTAGCGCGTAGCATATATATAGCACGTAGCATGTAAAATTAACACATAAGAGAAGTAGTAGTGCGAATTACACCTATCGTGAGGTTTTACAAACTACATAAATAATTAATTGTTTTTTTTTTTTTTTTTTTTTTAGTGCTCGCTGTGCGCAACAAAGAGGTGCGACAGAAGGCGTGCTTCTGTGACTGCGACTAATAGTTTCAATTGCACGCACAGACGCAGATGGATGTATCGTGACCGCATAGACTAACGTTTGTGGATGATCGCAGATGACCACGGCTTTTGTCCAGTGCGCTCATGGCGATTGACTAGCATCGTGGTGCCTGTACGTGACAGTGCGCTCATGGCGCCAGTCTGCGAAGATCTCTATACGCACGGCCTAACGCGGGTAGATTTATCGTGACTGCGCTGTTCACGGCTAAAAGATAAAGTAGGTCCGATCGTGCGGACTTAGTGTGACTTAGGTAAAATCGTGTTTACCAAGTTAAAAGATTTACGTAAAATCTTCTGAACATTTAAAAGATATTGCGAGATTTACTGATCTATAGACAAAACTTTTTGATTCGCAGTCGATTTATAATTAATAATAAAATCGCATGTACTGATTTAATGATGTACGAATCGTAAATAATAAGATACCTTCTTGACCAATCAAATCAAAGTATGTCCATTGCATGTCGATTTGTAATTAATGATCGCATGACAACTTAAAAAGATCAAATCTGCAAACAGTGAACTACGCATACTATGGGGTATCTTTTAATTGCCAATTTAAAAAGATTAGAATACCGAATATTTCGATGGTTGCTTTCCGGTGATTGTGAGATCACGAAACTTGTCGTGTCCCACGGATGGCGCCAATCTGTTGATACATAATCTGGCGCGGACTGATTCAACGACTCTCCCTGGGCCGTTAGTCGTCTTCTCGAGCCTTGAGTAGACCTGTTCAACAAAGAGAACCCGTTAGGAGTGGACCCAAGGTCGTAGCCCCGGGATCCACCTCCGACGGTCAAGTTAGTATTGATGCGTAGGGTTATTATATCGTATAGCGTACCTCAAGAAGGGGATTCCACCCCTATATTTATAGGGCATGGATTAGGATTAGGCGTAGAGTGGGCCGCTGTTTGCCGGGCCTGGCCCACTTGTCATGGGTCAGTCCAGACCATACGTCTACATAAATGTATACGTTTCATAGTTAAGAGACTTGGTGGGGTTTTTGTGTCCACATTTATTGAGCGTGTAACCATTGTGTGCTCGTGATCTATTTTTATACGTCTGGTGGTATGTTAGAAATATTGTTAGAAAGTCTTAGGAAAAAGCGGGGTGTGATATGGTTGTGTTTCGCAATTTATATTTATATGCTTGGTTCGAAAATAGGACAAACAAAATGACTTTTGTTACTGTACTAATACTCGACATTTCCAGCTGTGTTTTTGCACAATGATAGTTAGTTGGGTGGTGCATTCGATGGTGTAAAGATTTGTATAGGTTACGTTCGATATTATTAAGATACGAGGGCGTTTATAGAGTGGGTTGTGATCGGGTTTAAAAGAAAAAGGAAAGAAAGAGTAAGGTGGTTAATGTGTTGGGCTGGTATTGGCGATGGGCTGTGTGGTTTTGACGGGCTGTGTGGTGATGGGTCGAAACATTAAGGGCCCGGTTGGTTTTGGATTAGGAGTTAATTAAATGGGTGGTTAAGTTTAATTAGTTATTGTTGAGTTTATTAAGTGTAATTAATTTTAGTTAGGTGTACTTAGTGTAAATGATTTTGTGTTAATTTTATTATAATAGATATGTTAAGTTTTATCGTGAGTATTGTCTCTTGTCGTTGATCGTGAAAATGTGTTGTCGCGGGGGAAGTGTTATCTCGAGTTCGGTGTATACAATATATATATATATATATATATATATATATATATATATATGAAATGTATCGCGATATTAATAATGACAATAGAAAAGTTTAAATTTCCCCGTAAAAATGGGCTTTATTAAATGGTAATACAAGATTATCACTAATCATTGAGATTAACTACAAGGGTTTTTCGTAGAATCCTATAGACACATCCTCCCTTTTTCTACAAAACAAGAAATAGGAAATGAAAGAAAATGTTTTCATAAGTTGCAACATGAATTATTGTAATTTTTTTTTTGGTAGAGATCAACCGGGTCAATAAGAAACCATTGGTAAAAATGCAAGTAGAATGATTTTACTTTGACCTCCAGTCCTCCGGCACCTAATCCAAACCCCCCCAATTTATCCTCTTTCTTCTTCTTCAATATACCTTGTACACTTGACTTGACTTCAGTTGGGGGTTTAGCATCATCCTCTCTAGTTTTGCATCTTTTGAAATGTCGTCGTATTTAACAACAACATTCAAAACACTATTTCTACATTCATCATCATCATGTCAAACTACTAGTAATCAGTTACGCTTTTATTCATCACTTTACATTGCACGAAGTAACCGAACGACATCGTTTAATCGAAATAATAAATTGAGATTAGTAAGAGCTGAATCTCAACCAAATGATAATTCTCAACAACCTCCTCCTCCTCCTCCTAACGCCTCCGTGGTAGTAGTAACTAATTTTATTTCTTTACCTATCTTACTGTTACTTATTACTCCACTATTTGTATTAGTTTTTATGTAAATTGTTAAGTTGTGTAATAAGTTTGGAGGAAAAGATGTTGCCAAAAAGGACTTTATAATTCGATAAGTTGCTTATTGAGTTTGGGGGTTAGCGGATTTTGGATGAGCGACGTAACTCAACTGACAAGTCACTAGCGGTTTGGTGTTAAAAATCGGATAGTTTAGGGTGCGTTTAGTTGGAAAAAAAATTCTCTTGTTTTTTATCTCTAGTTTTGTAAAAATTTGGAAGGGAAAGAAAACGCTAGTTGATGTTTTTATTTCTATTTTGAAGAAGGGGAGGGAGAGTTGGGGGTTACAAAGGAAAACAACTAAAATTTGTTTTGTAATTTTCCTTGTTAAGCTGGGAAATAAGGGATTTTGTGTTTTACAAAACATTTTGTTGGAAAACGTTTATTTGAACGCGATCTCTGTTTTCCTTGTTTTCCACAAAACATTTTGTGGAAAACAAGGGTGTTTTCCCCCAACTAAACCCACCCTTAGTGTTTAGGTTACGGGATTTTATTTTTATTATTATTACGGGATTTTATTTTTATTATTATTATTATTATTATTATTATAGTTGGTTGCAAGTAGGTGCTGTATGCAGTTTTTTTCGATTTTAACCTAGTTTGGATGTTTTGAGTCCTGATACGCTTATAGAAATGAGCCAAATTTACTTTTAGAAATGATCCAGTTATTGATTTTAATCTAGTTTAGGTTTTGGATATTTGAGCTTAGTATTGATAGGATATTGAATTGATGTTTATCATCCGATATGTTGCGTGTTAAGTAGGCACCGTATGTTAAAAGTCTCGGTAATAAGTTTAGGTCTTGGGAAATACTTGTTTTTATAGTTGGTAGTAAGTAGGCACCGCGTGTTAATTATTTGTGTTAGTATTATTGTAGAGTATATGATTTGTTAATGTTTGTGTATATCTTATACAAACGATTGCTAAGTTTATACACATATGAGATTGTTTGAGAAGTTACATCGTAAGTTTGGAGGAAAAGATATTGTGAAAAAAGCCTAAAATTTACTACTGGATTTTGGATGACAAGTCAATAACGGTTCAGTGTAAAAGTATCGCTAACTAGTCTATAGTTGGTAGTAAGTAGGTGCTGTATGCAGTTTTTATTAATTTGATAGAAGGTTTTTGATTTTTCAGGTCGGATATTTTGCTTTACGATTTTAACCTAGTTTGGATTTTTGAGGCCTGATACGCTTATATAATGCGCCAAAATTACTTTTAGAAATGATACTGGAGTTATTATAGAAACGCTTTATAAGGTTAAAATGACGCGTGGATTTGGTAAGTTTGGAGAAAAAGAATTTGTGAAAGTTATCTAGTTAGCGGTTCGGTGTAAAAATGTCGAATAGTTTAGCTCAGGTACTAGAAAATAGCTATTTTGAAGTTGGGTGCAGGTAAGTAGTGTATGCTACGTTTCTTCAGTTTGTATATGATTTGATATTTGAGGTAGAAATTCTTGTCTTTCGAGTTTATTTTTGATGTAGAAATGCTAAAAATATGATACTATAAGTATTCAAGCTGGTCAGAGTTTATATGCTTATAGAAATGAGCCAAATTTACTTTTAGAAATGATCCTGATTCCTGAAGTTTATTATAGATATTAGTTGTGAGATCAAGTTGACGTGTGGAATTCAATAAGTGTGGATAAGGAAGATACTGTGTAAAAGTTTTAAAGTTAATAACCAGGTTTCGGGTAAGGATGGAAACTAGCAGTTTTTATAGTTGGTGCCAAGTAGGTAGTATATGCTTTTCATATTCATTTTGTATATGATTTTGATTATTGAGTTCGAAAGTCTTGCTTTTCGGGCTTAACTTTGATCTGGATTTTATGCAAATATGACACGAAAGTATTCAGACCTAATATGCTTATAGAAATGAGCCGAATTTTCTTTAAGAAATGATACTGAAAGTTATTGTAGATATGAACATATGAGATAAAATTGGCGTGAAAGATTCTAAATCGCATAATAAGTTTGGAAAGAAAAGATGTGTGAAAAGTTATAAAGTTAATAACCAGATTTCAGTAAGGACAGAAACTGAATTAGAAGGAAAGCTTATCTGAATATTCAAGTCACATGATCATTCATTCAATAAATGTTAGTTTGTAGAAAGTAAAATTTACTAATGAGACAAAATGGGGAGATTGAGCTTGTGAAGGTACTTTCTTAAGCTAGTGAAAGGTGAAATGTTATAAATGCTTGACAAATCATGTGGGAGTTATTGTTTCTCTTTTTGCTTTCGGGCAAGTAATTCGGGGGAGGTGGGAGTTGGGGAGGTTATGAGAAGTTTGCTATTGTGGTAAGGCTTAAAAGTAAGTCATTTCATGTATCTTTTGGTCTTTTGGGGCATATAATCTTGCTTTCGCGTAAGAATGGAAGATACCACAAAATTTTGCACAAAGCAAAGAACTCTTTTTAGAAGCACACTTTGATGACATGTTTTTAGGTGCACACTAATAAACACAGTAGCATGACAGTTAATTATATACTTGTAACCTGTTTTTTACTTCTTTAATTGGCTAGGATAGTAATAAGCAATATGTTTCATTAGAAAAACTTAGTCCCCTAAATAATGTACAACTTCGTAATTGAATCGACATGGATACCAGCTATTCTGATTAGACTCTACGGGACGCTTATTTTTTGATTTCCTGTTGCGTGAGTCAAACATAATGATTCATTACCTAGCAGTACCATGATTATATCTCATTTAACTTGTAAGAAAATTACTGTATTTGACATAAATGTTCTTCATGCTAATACTGATTTAAAATCTTATTTTCCTTGACTACTTGTGAAATTAGCAGACAAGCAGGAGGGATATTTTACTGGAGTATGTGAAAAATGTGCAGCCAGAATTTATGGAGTTGTTTGTTAAAAGAGCTCCTCAGCAGGTAGCATGTTCTCCCTATGTTGCTACTATCTGTGTTTATAAACGGGACCATCTCTTATTATAATTTCTGTTAGGTTGTAGATGCCATGCGCCAAACAGTAACAAACATGATTGGAACGCTACCGCCTCAGTTTTTTGCCGTAACAGTTACTACTGTAAGTATACAATCTATGCATTTTGGTGAACGCGAAAACCTTTTCTTCATAGATTGCTTGATTAAAAGCATAGAATATGGTTAATCATTCAAGTATTAAAACCTGACTCATGATGTTCTACCTTTTATCATTGCGGCATGCAATCAGGTTGCTGAGAATCTTGCGCAGCTCATGTATAGTGTTTTGATGACTGGGTATATGTTCAGAAATGCACAGTATCGGTTGGAATTGCAACAAAGTTTGGAGCAGGTTGCACTTCCTGATATATCAGAGGAGAAAAAGGTATTTAATTTTGAATTTGTGGGTTATTTTAGCAATCTTCATATGCGATGGGTAGGAGACAGATGTTACTCATGGTTTATATGGTTATGCATTGCTCCCATAATCACAACTAAACAAATTGTTTCATTTATGTGGATAGAAAACTGATGCCTTACAATAGATCTGTGAATAAACTCAATTTTAGACCTGGATACTACTGATTTAAAATAATATCAAGCATACGTTGCAATATACCTTTTACTTGTCGTGGAGGCCAATATTTGTTTGTCTTAGAATTGGTCATGTAGCTCCCGAGCTAGTTCTACCAGGTATATTTCTACAAAATTAACAGATCCAAAAAATATATATATATGTTTTTTAATTGTCATTGTGGTAGGTGTTTTCAACAATAATGCTGCCACTAAAGTGGAAATGTGATACTGAAGATTTAAAAGTCACCTTTTCAAACTATCTTTTCTTCTGAAAGATGTGGCCCCCTAATGTATTTGGGGTTAAAGATGGTCCACTTTTTTCTTACTGGTCCTAACCAAAATGGGTGTTTACTTTATGAAAGTAGAAAAAGATTCATGTCCCATATTTGAACTACAATTCATGTTTATGGTATTGATTATTGAATTTAATCATAAAACTCACAGGATGCACCAGATTTTGCACCAGGGACACAGAAAAAGGTGAGCGGGGAAGTTATCAGGTGGAATAATGTTTCTGGTCCTGAGAAAATAGATGCAATCAAGTACATTGAGTTACTTGAAGCAGAAGTTGAGGAACTCAATCGTCAAGTAGAAAGAATATCTGCCAATGGATCGAATGAATTGTTGGACTATCTCAAGTCTCTTGAGCCCCAAAATCTTAAGGTTAGGAAGTTAATTTGCTAAAAAAGTGCTGGCCTGCTCCACCGTTTACAGCGTTCAAATTAATATATATATACTTAAAAAAATTTGATGCTTGTATGAGCTCTTTAGCAGTTATTTTATAATTTCATTTAGGCTCCTATAGGATAGAGGCGACAATATCGACCCATTTGCTCATGAATGATCGATTTGGTTTATTTTGAATCTCAAGCGGGTCAAATGAAAATTTTAGTTAAAAAGCGAACCTGTCATATTGGCGGAACAGTTTGGCAGTTGCCCAAAGTGTATATTTAATGCATACAAGTACCACATAGCCCATTTTTAAGAGGTTATTTTTATATATAATATAATTTTTGACCCATTACCCAGTCCTCCGACCCGTCCATCTTGCCACCTTTACGAGAGATCGAATAAAAAATGAGGACTGTTTGATTGATCTGTAGGCATCGTGAATACTAAAAGAATGTGTCTAACATTATGCAGGACTTGACAAGTAGCGCTGGGGAGGATGTTGTTGTTGCAATGAACACATTCATAAAACGCCTCTTGGCTGTTTCAGATCCTAGTCAAATGAAGGTTAGCATGCTGTTCTGGTTTTATACAAGAAGCTCGTGATTTAAAAAAAATAAATAAATGTTATCTACACTTCAAACGAAAAAATATCAAGTTTCATAGTACATTGGTCGTAAATTTGCTTGGAAGAGGGATTAGCCTGTTATGACAACACCAAAGTTGTAACATAATTGCCTGTGTATCCTATAGCTACGATGAGAGTGTTCAAAGAGAAGAATATACACCATCTCATGGATTTCTTTTGGTTTCTAATCATTGCTTATAAACACCTGTGTCCTGAAATATTCCAAGTCTAATCTATTTCAAGTTTTTCCCACAAAAGCAAATGTTTGCTTTTGTTAGGAGATTAAAACGTTGTATGTTTTTGTCATGCTTTTATATTATTTTCCTGTGATTTTGCAGACCAGTGTGACAGAGACAAGTGCCCCAGAACTTGCGAAGCTGCTTTATTGGCTGATGGTGGTAGGATACAGTATACGTAACATTGAGGTCCGTTTTGATATGGAACGCGTTCTAGGCAGTCCACCAAAGCGTCAAGAGCTGCCTCCAGCTGAAAACATCTAAACAAGAAGTACATCAACCATATCAATAACAACCACAACTCCATACTCAATCCTTATTCCACCAGAAAAATTTCTCAATCCGGATTTCAGCATTTTACAAAATACTGCAAATTGTGCCCTGGTAAGGAACATTTGATTATTGGTGTTCAACAATTGTGATTTTAGGATCTTCATACTAGTTTGTAGCAACCATTTGAGCTCTTAGTATGAATGGCATTTCGGTTGCTGCCCCTCCGTGGTAAACATATTTAAGGTTTACCCATTTAAGCCCTTCTTTCTACTACTGGACATTTGTATTTTGTGGGATCTCTGTGCTTATAACAGTAGCTTTTATGGCTTAATTGTAGTCTCATAACTTGAAACGCAATGCTATTTGATCCACCAATTCACCACCTATTATCATGACTAGGACACAAATATATTCAAGGAACGACGAGAAGTGGTGAACGGTGGGTGAATCACATCTCATGCACGAGTCAACAGTGTTCTAGGTAGTGTTCCGCTCCACTGACATGTGTCTAGTATTTTTTTTAGTACCATATATAATTTTAAGTTTCAAGATTGCAAAAAAGAAGATAGTTAGACTTGCCCCAAATGGATTCACCACTTGAAACCAAGACTACCCCATAAACTAATAGTCCGCCATAATTGGTTAATAAGTGCCTTACACAATTTGCCCTCTAATGCCAGCAAGTGTTTTCAATTTAACATGTACAGCATATGAAGTAAAAATAAAGAGTGCTTAAAATAACTAAGTGAACCTTGTGTTTCATTATGAATCTAGCTCAATGGTGCCCTCTTGTATTTTACTACTCTTAGGAACATCACAGACGCCATTGACAATCTGCACAGGTTATATGGATTTAACAAGCAACATTAGCAAAAAATGACTTTTCGAACTCCTTTAGTCTATAAAGTGCGATAGATGTAGTCCCGGACAATGGCTAAACAATCCGAGTCGACTCAAGTCAAAGAATAACCCAATTTGACATGTTGAAAAACCAAGCGATGAATCCATTCTGAAGCAATGGAGGTCTCAGTTTTTATAGAGGTGATTGGCGAATAGTCAAGTTACTCTCTGACATCTTAATACAATTGACGCCAGTAAACCACTTCATTTGCTTTGGAAACCCATGCAAGGTGCACAAAACCAACTTCTAAGCAGATTATTTTTCAGAATTACGTAAACATTATTAAAGAAATTGGAAGATGAATCAACATCAACTCTCAACGCGAAAGTTCATTGATCTTATTCGATCATGCCATGTACAGAATGACGATGTCAACCTGTAATCATGCATCCCTAACCGAGATCTTCATCAAGAATGCATTGACCACCTTCTCATGTACATGAAGGATTTCACTTTGTACCCAGACTATGTAATAAAAGTAACAATGCATTTTTTTTTTCTCAAATTGTGCACTAATCACTTTTTACAAGTCACAAGTACCAAAAACTTGGCACAAGATAAGCTTATATTAAAATAACGTTCTAGGAAGAGCTCCAGGAACAAGATTGCAGTACAAAACCTTTGTTGACAACTACAGTCAAGACAAACAAGGCTATATCTATGGTCCTCGAAATGGTTGACCTGCAATTATGTCAAACAGAATTCATCAAGTTTCCTATTCACATTTTATAAAAAAAACTTACTTGGTGATAACCGAAAGAATGTCATTTTATACTTCGTAGGTTACACAGATAGTTCACGCAGCCCTCGTGAAAGATACAAGGTATATGGGCCATATTGCGCAAAATGGGTAGGTGGGTAGTAGGTCAAAACAGGGTTGGATAATAAGGTACTTTTAAATATGGGTCAAAGTGGATATCAGTTGGGATATACCTGCAAACATCTTTTGTCTCTTTTCTGTTTAATTTACTAGATAAGTTGTTGGGAATTATGATTTGATTATTACAAAACAAGAAGGACTGAAGATGACAGATGTTAGGAATCTGGGAAATACTTTGTGTCTCATTGCTGCCGATCTCATTGCTGCCGATAGTGGAGATGGTTCCTGCCGATAGCTTTGGTTCCTGCTCAAGCTCATTGCTGCCGATAGTTATGACAGTTATGGTTTCTGCTGAAGATCATTACTGTTCCGTATTTTTAGTATGTTTGTTATAATTTATTTAGGAAGAGATTTGGTTTTATCTTTTTACTCGTTTTCTAGAATGATGTATTAGGGTTCCTTAGCTTATAAAAGGAACATACGACATTAGGGTTCAACATCAGTTTTTCATTATCTCTTTGTAATCAAACATTCATAGTGAATAAAGATCCATAGAGGATCATTTGTTATTAGTTCTTCTTCATATACTTGTTGTTTAGGTTCCGCATAAACACTTGTATACCATACAGAGATTCTCAACGTAGTTGGTTTGTGTTTACATAAGCTAGCTACACATTAACCAAGCTCAATCAAGCTCGAAGTACTCGATCCTACAAGTGGTATCAGAGCCTGGTGAGGATCTCTGTCGAAGAAGATTGGTTTTTGAAGCAGTTCGAAGGAACGGAGGAAGATCTGAAAAAGGTTTTCGTTAGCAGCGAGTCTTTGGTAATCGTTAATTTGATTTTTGATCTGATTGGTTCATAATTTAATTGGGTTTGTCGATTACTTGTTACCTCGTACTGTCATCAATTGATTGGATTTGTCGGACTCAGTTTGTGTGTAAAAGCGAATTAAATCTGTCGGTATTGAATATATTAATTGCTGTTTGGAAGTGAAGAGCAAATTGATTTGGCTGGGAAATTAAACCTCGTACTAAAGCTTTAATTGCTCTTGTCGCATGTTCTAATTAATTGGTTGGTGATTCGGTTTTGTCGTGAAGTGAAAGTATTTTGTGGAATTAACTCATTAAAAGCAATTGAAAGGTGCACGTGGATCAGTGGCTGTGTGGGGTATTTGCATATCATTGTACCTCGTATTGATAGAGCAGTGATTGATTCATTTAATTTTGGTCAACGTTGGAATTGCTGCTGCTATTGATTTAATTTTTGGGTTGCTGTTAAAAGATGCTTGGTCAAAAGGGTTTTTGTCAGCTATTGATATGTATTATTTACTATAATCAATTCATGGGATTTGAAGAGTGAATTCACTTTTGTTGATTGTGAATTAATTGTGATTGGTGGACTCATTGTATATTGCTGCTGCTGTTTAATTAAAGTGTCGGCTAGTTTGTCGGTTGGGCATTTAAGTAAAAGTGGGTTATTCTTGCTGCAATTGTTGACTTGTTTTGGAGAATTGACTTGCTATTGGTCGATTGGAGATAGTTATTTGTGGTTTCACTGTGATCAAATTGTTTGTTGGTTATTATTAATTGTGGGAGACTGTTCGAAGATTATTGATCAAGTGGATTTTTGCTGCTCACTGCTGTTACTGTCAAATAAGGAATCTCCTTCAAACCATTCTCTTAAACCATCATACCATGACCACATTCGAATCTGGTGATTCTTTCGAGACACGTGCCATGAAGATTAGAAACTTGCTACCTATTTATCCTAGGGTAGACTGGTCAAAAGATGAAGGAAAAGATAAGGAAAGATGTGCCACTCATGTTAGGGAAATGGTTGCTGGACATGAGACAAAAGGTGAGGTATTCAGTAAGGTTGCTGAAGCTCAGGCAGATGTGGCTTTTGAATTCGCTTTCATGAGTTTCCCATCTAAGGTACCAAGTTGTTCTGTTGCTTGTCATGATTTATATGCTTTATTTAAGAAAGAATATGATGACATGAAATCTCAATATAAAGATATGTTTATACAGCTCAAAGCTCATAAAAATGCTGTTAAAACTTTAGAACAACAAAAAGTCTGGTACCAAAAGAATCAGTTAGCCTATGAGGAAAAGATAAGAGTTTTGCTAAGAGATTTAGAAAACACAACTAATGAGCTTAAATATTCTAAGTCTCAAAATGCTAAGATCAAATTAGAAAATCAAGACTTACAGGCTAAATTGGATAGTGAAGTGGCTAGGTTGAATTCGTGGCAACAATCAGAAAAATATCTTACTAAGTATAATGATAGTACTCAGTCTGTTAGGTGTAAGAAAGGGTTGGGATGTACTATAGGGCCAGATGATGCACCAAGAACTTTTGACCCTATCCCTAAGGAGCCTAATTACCAAATTCCTGTTAGATTTGTTAAAGAAGGAGGAATGAATGATGTTCCTCCACCAATAAGAGGAATTTTTATGCCTACCGATCCCCACACTAAAACAGACGTTGATGAATCACTCATGACCTATGGCAAAAAGTCCATTGACTTGCCAACTTCAGACTGTGAACCTAAAGACTTTGTCTCTTGTTCTAACAGTGACAAATCCTCTAAACCCAAGTCTGATGAACACATATCATGTGATTCAAGTGATAAGTCTGCCACACCCAGGCCTAATGACTTACCTACACCCAAGTCCCATGAGTCTTACTCAAGAGTTGCTACTGACCCTATTGCTAAGACTGCCACACAAACAGCTACTTTTACCAAAAGTTCTCTTAATACTATTAAAATTAGTTCTCCTTCAAGTAATTGTAGTGAGACTTTTGTGTGTAATAAAACAAGACATGGAAAGACCAAAAAGATTAAAAAGAAATATTGTTTTGTTTGTAGAAGTTATTCTCATTTAATTAAGGATTGTGATTTTTATGAGAATAAATCGGGTATGTATGCTGAGCAATCTAGACCTTTATGGAAAAATGTAGAGAGTATACCCCCATTTGTCCCTAGAGCAAATGTATTTCCTACTGGTAATGCAAAACGACCAGCACCTGTTCCTGCTGGTAGGCCTTTTAGACCCGCACATGTTCCTTCTGGTAAGCCGGTTCCAGCTGGTCAAACCAAGTCTGCTGGTTGGAAAAGGAATGTTGCTCGACCATTTAACAGACCTACAAGTGCTTACTTTCAAAATGATTATAGGTTTGTTTACTATGACCCAAGGTATATGGGGGGAACAAGATGGGATACTGGTGTTAAGCCCTCAACAGGTTGTTCTTGGACAAATAAAAGGAAAAGTTCATTATGGGTACCCAAGAACAATAGTCCTTGTCAGGTGCACTGATTGAGGGGAGGCATAAGCCTAAGGGGAGGCTTATTGTTGTATATTTTGTGCTAACTAACATTTTATTTTTGTTTAGTTTGTTTTGTGTTCTCTATCTTTAATAATGCAGCTGTTGAATTTGTTGCTTCCTATTATTAAGAGAGTGGTTGCTGTCATTGCATATTAAATTGGGACATTATTGATCTTTGTGAGCTAATTCAAATATTAAGTGAGGTCAAGGTTTTGTCGTTATACTGATTCGATTGATTGGTCAGTGAATTAAATGTTGTGGATTAGAGCCTCGTACTAACAGAAGACATTAAATGGATCGGTCAATGAATATAAGGAATTAATGCTATTCATTGTTTCTCGTCGTCTTCTGCACGTGTGGGAATCATTTAAAGTGTCGAATGAATAATATGGTGCTACTGATCTATGAAGCGAATGGTGTTTTTGTCACTTATGGTGTTTGAGGCAAATTGGTCAAACTTATGATGCATTAATTGGATTGTGGGGCTTTATTGCATCTTCCATGGTCAACCATGTGATACTGACATTGCTTATTCGCTTTGACAGTTGTGGTCAAAGTGATTAATTCACTTTTGATATTTGGTTTGACTAACGTGGGTATGTAATGATACATACTGTGTGGAGTCACGATATTGCATGCTTATTGATTCATCATTGGTCAACCCTGCTATGTGTCTCTTCGGCAAATGGTTGGGTGAATTAATTAATTCTGCTACTGATCTCTCATGGATACCACTATCAGCAGTATCCATTTCTGCTGGTAGTGCTTCGGTTCCTGCCGACAGTGTTCCCGTTCCTGCTGATAACACTATTTCTGCTGGTTGCTTCGGATTCTGCTGCTCTCGGGAAAAAAAAAAAAAAAAAACTTTTTCATTTTTATTTTCTTTATGTTTATTTTTATTTTGTTTCTTTCTTAAAAAAAAAAAAAAAAAAAAAAAAAAAAAAAAAAAAAAAAAAAAAAAAAAAATTAATAATAATAATAATAATAATAGTTTTCGCACTTGTATACTAACTTTTGTGCAGGTACAGTGTTGGTGTTTACACCTTCACCATAAATGGTGCTCAACTCACCATGTCTTGCAGACAAGAAAGAGTTGACTCACCATGAGGGTACGGCTCTGGTGTGATTATCAAATCCGTTGATAGCTGTAATAGCTTGCTCAAAGCTATAGGGTACTTCAACTCACCCATGATTCATTTCTGAGAGTTGAAAATGGTTCTCAATTCACCATGGATGTAACCTTTATGGGATCCAAAGGATTGGCTAGTCCACAAAAGTATGGTTTGTGGTAAAGACACTTGGTATCCATATTTGGTATTCAATTCACCAAGGTTGGCTGTAACCAAAGAATTGACTAGTCCTGAGCAAACGGCTACAGGTAAAGACAAGTCAAATCCGTTTATAGTTGCTGATTTGCTAATAAATCAGATGGTTATCAATGTACCATGGTCTAATACACCTAAACATTGGCTACTCCAGTAGTGATGGCTATTGGTAAAGAGACATCAAATCCATTAATTTTCAATGATTCACCTCTCACAGGAGTTAACACACCTGGATGTGATGAGAATAGTATGAAACTTAAAGTGATTTGATGTACATATTGTCATAGTAGCAGCCAAGTTCAAGTGAAAGTAATGGTGACCAGTATACATATTTTGAAGAAGATTTCTTGTTCCTGCTGAACTATTGAAGTTGCTGCTGGATGCTATAGAAGCTGGAATCTTGCAAGTTATGGATGTTGCTGCTGGTTACTCAATATTGTTGCTGCTAAGTCGCAGTCCTCAAGCCTGAGAAGTTAAAGCTATATCATACAGGAAACTTGAGGTTAACCTAGTTTACCGATCCACTAGGTCAACCACAAGTTTAGGGGAGGAATAATGAGTGTTTGCAGGTTATTATTTATGGTAGCATGTTCAAGGGGAAGCATTGTTCAAGGGGAAGCATTGAAGACAGTTTTGTAATATCAAATAGGGGAAGATTGTTGGGAATTATGATTTGATTATTACAAAACAAGAAGGACTGAAGATGACAGATGTTAGGAATCTGGGAAATACTTTGTGTCTCATTGCTGCCGATCTCATTGCTGCCGATAGTGGAGATGGTTCCTGCCGATAGCTTTGGTTCCTGCTCAAGCTCATTGCTGCCGATAGTTATGACAGTTATGGTTTCTGCTGAAGATCATTACTGTTCCGTATTTTTAGTATGTTTGTTATAATTTATTTAGGAAGAGATTTGGTTTTATCTTTTTACTCGTTTTCTAGAATGATGTATTAGGGTTCCTTAGCTTATAAAAGGAACATACGACATTAGGGTTCAACATCAGTTTTTCATTATCTCTTTGTAATCAAACATTCATAGTGAATAAAGATCCATAGAGGATCATTTGTTATTAGTTCTTCTTCATATACTTGTTGTTTAGGTTCCGCATAAACACTTGTATACCATACAGAGATTCTCAACGTAGTTGGTTTGTGTTTACATAAGCTAGCTACACATTAACCAAGCTCAATCAAGCTCGAAGTACTCGATCCTACATAAGTAAATGCTTTAAATATGCTTAATAAATAATTGGAACTTTTCCACTAGCAAGTTAACAGGTTGTTAGCATTAAAATACATTTTGGGTACTTATGACCCCTAGAGGTTTGATATTAACCCGAATCAGCCAACTTCTAAGATACAGACTGAAATTGCCACATCCAAATCAATGAAAAGATTGTGTACAAAGACTCCTTTCACAGCACTTGCTAAGCCAACTCAATACACGTTTACAATAGTTAAAGGAAGAGCAACTATTTGTAGAATCCTATCATACTATTCAGTCAGGAAAACATACGCTGAATTGTATTTTAACTCCATAGGGACATGAATTTGGACATCGTCAGGCTGGCTGAAACTAAGTGATGTAAAGAAAGATATGGTGGCTTAGGAAATCTGGATAGGCGATTGAACCAGTCACTATTCTAGGCGTTTAGGTAAAGGTCACTATTCTGAGTATAGGTGGCAAAACGGGCGGGCCGGGCGGGCACGGGCAACGGGTCAAATGGGCACTAGCCCAACGGGCACGGGCTTAAACGGGCACGGGCCAAACGGGCTCATGTTATACGAACCGCTTTAAAAAAGACCTAAAACGACAAAAAAAATTCCTCAAACGTAACACCTCATTTATATTTAAGTAACTAAATATACTATATCTATAAGTTTTTTATTATAAACAATTTAATGTTCTCCAATTGATAGAAAAACATGCCCCCATTAATGCCCATTTAACTTCTAAATAGGCAATACATGCCCATTTCAAAAAAAAATAGGAGGGCTAAATGTGCCCAAATCTTTTAAAAATTTGCCCATTTAGCCCTTTTTTTTTTTTTTTTGAGCACAAATTGCCACCTCTAATTTTGAGTCTTTAGGTAATGCTCTTCTGACTAATTTTGGTCATAATAATCACATTTAAAGACGCGGACAGCAAGTGGACGTGAGAAACCTGATTATGTGATAAATGTACTACAAACGCACCAAAAATTGGGGCAGAGCAGCACCTCAAATACAAAACAGCTCCTAAGGAAGAAGCTGGCTGAAACAAAAGGAAAGATAAGGATCACCTAACCAAATAAAAGAAAGAAAAATACAGCCTAAAAGCACCTTAAACACTACATACAACTGATCTTGGATTCATCTTCCAAATATGCTAAGAAGCAGAGATTTTTGAGCATCTATCTATAATCCAAAGATGTGAGAGGGCTTTTACCAAAACATCATTGAGAATGGCTGAGCGCTTCTCAGGCAGAGAGCATGAATGAGGTTATTACGCCACTTCCATACCAGCCACAACACCACATACTGAATTGCTAGAAAGATATTATTTCTCGGCCGGTCCCCAAATCGAAATTTGCAGAGCTAATGGCGTTACAACACCACAGGTTTGGTAACAGCTATAAAGAAGCAGTCTCTGCATGGGACTCTGTCATCATGGGCTTACTGAGATATATCTGACCAAAGCTGATTTTATAAATTGTCAGCATAATTTGTATCTCGTACTAGACCTGCATTTTTGAAAGAAACACAATGGATATACTGTTTCACATTTATAACCTCAACAAAATCAAAACTTATGCCTCGATTGTGTTGTGATTTTGGACGAATCTCATTATCGAACGTATTTACAAATTTGTGTTTGATATACAAATAACTGCGTTAGGTTTTGTTTAGGATTGCTTACTAACTCTTGCTTTTTTCTTCAGAATAAGATATTTCAAACGACTTATTCCCAACCACTTTAGGGTGGCTTCGTGGTAAAAGACTTATGACGATCAATTATTAATAGGTGCGAACACCTATGATGTGCTCACGCCAACTTTCCTAAAAAAAAGGGGTGGAATTTACCCGGTTTGTGTCTGCGTGGGAGTGAGCACAAACCTCGTGGATTAGTCACATAAAAGGTCGAAAACCATGGTTACAAGAAAAAAAGAAAAAAGAAAGAGAAACGGCTTATTCCCACATGAATAACAAGCTACACAATCCCAAACACCTTCAAAACTGCTAATTTACTGAATCAAAACATAATAAGCAATCTAATTCTGTTCTTGCTTATTCTATGCTATTAAACATTCAAAACTGCTTATTTACTTAATCAAAACATAATAAGTTGAATCGATGTTTCAGCAAATTATGTGCTATTAATCAAGTAAAAAAACTACAGCAAATTTAGTAGCACCTTTAGTAAAATACAAAGTCCTTCAACATGTAAGATTAAAACTGAGTCAATAATTTTTCGACCCCTAAGACACAAAATTTCATTTTTAGTAGGATTGGCTTTGCTATCCAAAAGGGGGTTGCGGCGCAACTTGTTGCTCGTTTTTTATTGTAATTGACTTATTACTGTTAAATAATTAGTCATTAAATACCAGCAGGCACATAAATAAGTGTCCCTCCGCTCCTCCTCAAATGCTCAATCCTATAAATAGCCTCCCACAATGTTTTCCATCTCCAACCGCCCTAAAATCAGTTAACGATTGCAACATAGGCACAATTCCATAACATGTAACAACCTCTCCGAGCAACACACAAACGCTGCAACAAAGCGACTATGGCCACAAAACATGGCACTTGTTGTGTTGCACTTCGGTATGTGACTCCAATTATACCACATTAGATGATCACTTTCAAAATGCAATGCCGAACACCCTTTATCATAAAAAGGTGAAGAAATCACACAGACATCTATCTAAGAACGAAAAGAAAGTCTATAAATAATAGTAACAAAAATAAAAGTACAAAATACAATCGCTATCGACAAGAAACAAGTGGTAAACAAAAAGAGTAAAAAGACTGCTAAGGTTGATCTTGACGCCGAGTCTGTTGAGAAACTTGAACAACTCGGCCTCAAGATCTACCTTAGCAGTCTTTTTACTCTTATTATCCACCACTTGTTTCTTGACGATAGCCATTGTATTTTATACATTTTTTTTCTCACAAGACCCTTTCCGTCTCCATGTGCTTTAATACTTTGACCAAGATAAGACATTATATCAACTAAATGAGCATCAAAGTTCAATAAAGTTTTGCATTCGAGTGACTCCACCGTAATTTTCGAAGGTGGAGAAGCTCTTAATATCTCTTTCACATCTTCACAGCCATAACTGGTTGAGCTTTGCGGCATAACACTTGTTGGTTTATTAGGTTTTGAGTTTTGTCTCTTCTCTTGTAAATGATTTGCAGTTCTTAGGTTTGGTGTTCCGGGTGTTTTTGGAGTTCGGGTCGAATGCTTTAGAGTCTGAGCTTTTAACTCGAGATTAACCCAAACTCCAAAAACACCAGAAACGCCAAACCAATTAACTCGAGACTTATGAGCCTTCTTACCATCACACTCAGAATAAGGAATTTAACCTCCTCATAGCTTGTCTCATCTGCACAAAAGAATACAAATTCATACTCCTCCTTCACTGACAAGAATCCAGTCACTATATATAAAATAAGTCAATGACAAGAACCTATATAAAATAAGTCAATAACAGTTTAGAATTAACATCCCTAATCATAAATTAAAGCACATAAACATAAACCAAACACTTTAATTAGATTAAAAAGCAAAGACCCTAGATCAGTAATTCATATAGCTTGAATTTATTAAACCAAAAAAAAAAAAAAAAAAAAAGAAAAAAAGAAAAAAAAAATACCTTTAACTGATATGTGAATGGGTTCTTTTAGGGTTTTTTAAAGTGCCCCGTGATTTTTTATTTATACAGTAAATATTGAAACCCTAATGGACCTTAAATCCGGGCTTGGATATGTGAATGAGTATATATATATATATATATATATATATATATATATTATATATATATATATATATTTTAATGGATTAGAATATGCTTGATTTTGTAAATTTGAGCAAAATATCTTTGAACTTGTAAAATAGTAGTTAGAAAATTATATTATGTGAACAAAAATAAGATCAGTGCATCAATAATAAATTACATTTATTGCCAAGTCAAAGTCAATTATCCACAGAATATCTATAGATCAGTGCATCAATTTACACCTTTTTGTGTATAATAGCAGTTTTGAAGTTTGATTTTGACAATATTTATTTTACAAGTGACGAACTTGGCGACCGTTAACTTTGAATCATAGCTCCACCCATGACTTAGGGCAATGTTTTTGTTAGCTGGTTATACAATATTGATGTTACTTGTTTTTTTGTTGAAATGTTTATCAAGCGTCTCAAGTTGATTGCAAATTCAATAAATATGTGAGGAAACCTATTAGTTTCAAATTGGGGCCATGCATTATAAGATGAAACGATATGAGTTCGCATCATGCCAACAATTGTATACTTACTCTACGATATGATGGTTATGATCATGAACCAAATATTTGCCATACAAGAATATGGTGGTGCAATAGATACATAAGGAAAAGGATAAAGCCATTAACGGGAGATTAGTTAGCTTGATAAGATGATCAGTAGGAAAATCTATATTAACGGGAGGGTGGTATAGCAATGATGAATAACTATGACTAGCCAAAACACTATGTTAATAGGCCATTGTTTTACTAACATTTTCTAATTTTCTAATTCAAATTTTATGCATATGCACTATTGATGCATAAAATTTAGAAGTTCCAGACAAAAGCATTATTTATTAACCCACCTCAGACGACTAAAGTCAAAGAATTACCCATTTTGAACATATTTGGAGACTACTATGATTGATCTATGTTACAACTTACCAGAACCACTTATATTAGATGATTAACCATCACCAAATGGCCTAGTAGTAAGACACTTGACTTCCATACAAGAGATCAAAGGTTCAAAGCTCACTAGGCACAAAATCTTTGGGTGGCCAGGAACAGTCGGAAATAGTCACGGGATTCCCAGGTTAGGCTGCGTACATTTGAGTCAAACACTCGCCCTCCCCAAGGAATCTGAATAGGGAAAACTTCATCCGTTTACTTATATTAGACGACTCTCAAAAATAGTCAAATTACACTCACTTAAACATCAATTACAGTTATCACTAGCAAACCGGATCTCTTACTACAGAAATCCATACAAGGTGCATTATCCAACTCCTAAGCCAATTGTAATTTACCAGAACCACTTCAATTAAAAAAGATGGGAAATCGACATCAACATCAACACTTCCAACACAAAAGTTCATTGATCTTATTTGATCATGCCATGTACAGAAAGACAATGCCAACCATTCCTAACTGATATCTTCATCGGGAATGCATCGACCCCCTTCTCGTGTACATGAAGGATTCCAATTTGTACCCAAAGTATGCAATTAAAGAAACAATGCGTTTTTTTTAATGCACTAATCTAATTTTACAGGTCATAAGTACCAAAAACTTGCACAAGACAAGCTTATATTAAAATAGCGTTCTAGGAAGACCTCCAGGAACAAGATGGCAGTACAAAACCTTTGTTGACAACTACAATCAAGACAAACGAGACAATATCTATGCTCCTCGCCATGGTTGACCTGCAAATTAAGTCGAACAGAATTCATCAAGTTTACTCCTCACATGTTAAAAGAAAACATATTATTGCTTGTAGATAACCTAAGGAAGGGCATGTTATAATTCATAGGGTTACACAGATAGTTCACACAGCCCTCATGAAAAGTAAAAGGTATACGTCGCAAATGGGTAGCTGGGCAATAGATTGAAACGGGTTTGGATAATAACAGGAACTTTTTTTATATGGATCAAAGCGGAAACGAGTTGGGGTAGACCTGCAAACATCTATTATAGATAATTAGTATGTTTTAATTATGATTAAGAAATAACTGAAGTTTTCTGAATATAGCGATTTAAGAGATTGTTAGCATTAAAATATATTTCGTGTACTTTTGACCCATTAGATGTTTAATATAACTCGGATGAATCACTTTCTAGGTGAATGAGCTGAAATTGCCACCTCTAACTCACTGAAACATGTACAAAACCCCTTTCTCAATGCTTGCTTAGCCAACAGCCTTGGTGCATTCATCACCTTTACAAATGGTTAAGGTACAGCTAAATAAAATATTTGGCAACTAAAAACAAATAACTCCCCTTCCCCCTCTCTCTTCTTTGTAGAATCCTATCATATTTCTCATGCAGCAAAACTAAACGTTTAAACATAATTGTATCTTAACTCCATACGCTACGGTGATGATACCCAAAAAGTTAATACTTTTTTATATGAATTTGGACATAATTAGGCTGGCTAAAACTAAGTAGAGTAAAGAGTGATATGGTGGCTTAGGGATTTTTGGATAAGTGATTAAACTGGTCAGTGTTCTGAGTGTTTAGGCAAAGGTGATGATAATGATCTTCTGACTGTTTCGGTCAAAATAATCACATCTGAAAACGTGGACAAAAAGCGAATGTAGGAAAACTGATGATGCAATAAATGTACAACTACCTATACATTAATTGCTTTAATCGAACTGATTATCTATCTGATTAGATTATGATTCTTCAAATTGCAAATCACGAAAAATATTTTTCAGAACTTGTATCTAAAGTTCTAACAACCCCATGGTTAAATAACTTAAATTATTTTCCTTTACTTCTTTGTTGGTAGTTTATAATCAATCAACTCATAAGTTAACATATGTTTCAAAATTCAGTGATTTTAGTACACAAGCAGAGACCTTCACATGCAATATACGAGAAACATAAGATGGTAAGTTACTTTTAACACCGACTGTAGCATGCCTTCTATTAATAATGAGTATAATATATCTTATTTTATTCAAACCTTAAGATGAAGATGGACTTGCTGTGGTCTTGCTGGCTGCTACACTAGGAGATGCAGCTGTTGGTGGCGCATATATTCGGGCTTTCTTCAAAATCTCTGCAACAACCCAATTCTTCCGTTTGCTCAATGGCCTGGACGGATCCAATTTAACCTATAAATAGAAATTCATATGAACATGTCAGAGCTTGCCTTGCAATTAGAACACAAGAGTACAGTTTCAAACATCAAAACATAACAGAGCATTATCCCCTTGTACTTTTTTTTTGGTTACCTGTGTTTCCGACTAATCCCAGGGCGACTACCCTTTTGGATAGCCCGGAGTCGGCGCACGTGAACCTCCGTGGCCACAAGGGAATTAATTTTCTCCCCTTGTACATCTTTGGACAACAAATTCAGACAAACTTGACACACGTGGAAAACCATATAAGTTGAATCAAATTCAAGTCTAGTTTACCATTCTCACTCATTCATACCCAGACAAAAACCGAATCAATTATCTAATCATAAAGTTTAAATAAGTCAAATTGAACACACAAGAACACACAACGAAACTTCGTTAATCAATAAACCTCAAATCAAACATGAAACTGTTTGTCAAGCGTAAATGTTGTGGCACTAACGAGCAATTTAACACCACATTCCCAATTTTATGAATCCATGTGTGACCACACTTCTTTATTCTTTTTTTTGGTTATTTAGCCTTTCTTTTAGTGTCCAAGTAACCAAACACTACCAAAACCCTAAACAACTTACCCTACAACGATTCTAAACTTTGCAATGACACAAGACTCTAGTTACCGGAACACCCTTAGAAAATGTGTATGCCATTTCTATATCTCTATTTGATCCAATTAAATTTAAACACCTTACTAAGTCTGATAAACTGCCACCCACCCACATAGTTAAGTCGTACAATGTTTAAGTTACCCATTCTGTTTTACAAGTTAATTGAAGCTTCCTTAAAGCTAAATTCTTGTTCTCAATTCAGAAGAACAAAGAGACTGAACTTCATAAATTTCTTCCTATAACTCTAAAAAATGAAGCATACAACTCGATCAGAAAACATTTTAAAAGCGTGGCTTAGAATAATACAAAGATTTATAGAGCAGCCGACACATGATCTGTGCATTCTTACTCTTAAATGAGTAAATTGATACGATATCAACAACGGGGACCTTTATGACTGGTCATACCTATTGTACCACTTAGACGGTATGGTATCGGGAGAAAATTGAAATGGTAGAGCAACTTTCGCATATCTTTGCCTGTTTTCTCCCTCATAATCAATAGCAAACTAATAGCACTTTTAGCAGCTCGAGGGGCTCAAAATCTCACACAAAGGGAATTTTTCCTATAGGTGTTGTCAGAATTAAGACAGGCTGACACCTACAATTAGCTGCAGTGAAGGGAAGCTTAGAAATCTTATTAAACCTTCCATTGGAATTTAAACTCTGATCTACATTGTTTGGGCTTGTATAATTTCGAGACCTGAAGAAGTCCGTTATCTAAGAAAAGGGAGATCAATCCTTGTCAAATCACTCTAACCTTGGCACACATTTTCCTCTATAGCAATGACCTGTTAAAAAAATTAGATGCAATTTCCCTTGGAAACTGGAAAGACACCTCTAACTCTCAAAATAAAAACTTTTGGAATCATTATTTATGATAAATGGTGTTGAACTTTGGTACTAAACTGTGATCACTATGAATGATGATTATAGAATTAAAATACAAGAAATAACTCGTACTCGAACCAGCTCGGCCATACTAAGAAGTAAGGACATGAATCTCTTAATAAACAACACAGGGGCTGCTGCCTTCTTCTAGCTGTTGTTAAAACTTAAAGCAAATGAATTGAACTTATACTCAATATTGCTGAATGAAAAACAAAGCTGCCATGAAGGCAATCCAACATGGTAACGACAAGGAAATAATTGATGTTAACCAGCAAACGATAGGGGTAACGTGTGTCAACTCTGTCCTAGCTATTTTGGAAAGGAAAAAAAAAGATTTTGTTATCATATATCAAAAGTTGGAGAAATGAAGGTGGTAGAGAAACAGTTGCATATCTTATCCTGCTTTGTCCCTCATAATCAATGGCAAACTAATAGAACTTTTAACTACTCGAAGGGGTTTAAAATCTCACATGAAACAGGTTCTTCTATAATTTGAAGCAGTTCCAGGCTAAAATATTAATCGAGTGGAAAGTGGAAACATCTGCTTCTGATAGATGTTGTCAGACTCTAAGAGAGCCTGACACCTATGATTAGCTGCAGTGAACCGAAACTTTCAAATTGCAATTTAAACCTTTCCATGAGAGCGAAACTCATATTTACATTGTTTGAACTTGTCTAAGATCTGAGAGGAGTCTTTTATCTTAGAAGGAAGATCAATCCTTAATCTTCTCATATATTTTCTTCTCTAGTGATAATGCGTTAAGCAAACTAGATGCAATTTCTTCTGGAAAACAGGGACGACACTTCTAACACTCACATACAAGGTTGTAGAACATCATTCTTTAGGGTACATTTGGTAGGGACAAATTCGATGAAGCAGGCAAAAAAACTAGAGATACAAAGTTGATTGAGAAATTTAGATAGTTCATGTTTGCCTGTTTGTTAACTAAGGAAAACCGACCTCAGAAATGAGAAAAAGTCATGTTCGGTTGGATAGAATAAAAATAAATATGCATATATAGAAAGAAACACAAAGCCCGGCCTCAAAAATAAGAAAAAGTCATGTCCAGTCTGATAAAATTAGAATAGATATAAAGAAACAAAAACAAAAGAAACACAAAGACTGGAAATTTACTTAAATTGTGATAAAGGCATAAAGCCATTAATCCTTCTGTTACTTTCGAATATTCTATCCTGCATTCCTGCTACAAGATATGAGAATACGAACTGCAAATGCGCCCGAGATACCAAATAACCCAAAGAAAATATTCTGAATAACTTGATTATAAACCCGAGGAAACTAGATATATACCAATAAATTACTTGTCTGTACATTTAATTTCACATCAATTTCTAATTCGAGTGTGAAAGGGTAAGGAACAAAGGGAGTATCGTAGGAAGTAATTTCTGGTTTGATGATAAATTAGTAGGTTAACAATTCCTTTCAATTGAAACTGCAAACTTATCCAATATTATTATATAGCTTATTTCTGTGGAATATTGTTGAGTTTGGATCTGAAAAGGTTAGTGGACGATGAGGAACGGTCGGAGATGGGGTAGAGACAAATATTTGGTGATGTCTTGTTTTTTGTTTGGACTAAAGTCAAGAGAAATTGATATCATCGGCAAATGTTGAGAAATTGGAGAAATCAAATTTACATGTAACATAATTTCTCGGAGAAACCAAATTCTCCATTTCTCTATTTCTCCATCCCAGCAAACAAGAGAAATTGCTCAAAATTCAATTCTGTCCTTTCATTTCACCTTACCAAACGTTCCCCTAGGGTAAATGACGTTGGCCTATGGAGATAAATTCGGATCACTTAAGCAAAAGGATTATTGGACTAATACACAAGGAGCTCATATTCTGACCAGCTTGGTCATATTTGAGACATAGTTGCTATCTTCTTCTAGCCGTTAGTAAACTTTTAAGTGAAATGCCTAACTTATACTCATTGTGTGATCATGTCCCATTAAAATTCAAATGCCCTAACTTACAGTCATTATTGCTGAATAAACACAGCTGTCACGGAGATGATCAAAATAAAACATGCACCCAATTGATACACAAGACTCAAAAGGTTACAATGTGAAATATTGCAGGGAATTTCTTAACTAAGATACACGCACATACTGGCTCTCTTCCAAATCTTTCACGACCCCTGGACTAAAAGAAAATTGTATCTGTCACCTTTATAAACTAAGCAAGCCTTGTCTTTTTCGTAATAAAGTCAGTCAGGCCACTCCTATTACCATTCCATTTGCACAACTCTTTTTCGTATCACGTCCTCTTACACAATATAATCTAAGCGGGGTGTTTGTTTAAGCTTATTTGTGGGCTTATTCGATTTCGGCTTATATTTCATAAGCCCGGATTTTCTGGCTTATTTTGAGACTTACTATAATGATATTAAAAAGTCCAAAAGTCTCAAGAAAATCCGGGCTTATGAAATATAAGCCGAAACACATAAGCACATTGCAAATACATAATTTCATATGGTTACAACTAGCAGACAGTTAATAATTAGCAACGGATACTATTTCTTTCCTAGGTGTTATTAATATTAATAATTTATAATACATATAAAAAAAATGTCAAATTCTCCAATGAATAAGAAAATACCCGGTCACCGATATTGCATTGATTAGTTTGATCATGAGCCATGAATTTGGAGGTGCGTTTGACATAACGGTTGTAAAGCTTGTTGTGAAAGAGCCTGTCAACAGCCACCACTACTGATTTCTGCATTTTGTTTGATACCACCATCCCCACCACTGATTTCATCTTTATTAATTCAACCAATCCCTGTAAATAAAACCCTAACAACAGCAACCAGTCAAAATGACGGCCTTTGTGTTTCTTTGTGTATTTGTATCAACCCATTTCAGTCCCTTAACAAGTATTCATTTTCTTTTGAGTAAATTACAAAGATGGTCCCTGTGGTATGCATTGACTTTCACTCTTGGTCCTTTGACTTCTTTTTTTTCACTTACAGCCACCTAACTCTGAAACCCTTAACACTAATGGTCCCTTGACCAAACTTCCGTTAGGTCAAGGTGTTAAGTTATAACATGTGCGCGATATTGGAGGGTATTTTCGTCAATTCAAGTACTCCCTCACATCTTCTTTCTTCTTTTTCTATCCAGGGACCATCTTTATAATTTACTCTCAATATCAAATCTCAAATCCATTCTTCATCTCCATCTTTATAATTTACTCTCAATATCAAACCGATCTGAACACATCTCCTTAAACCCTTTATTCTCTTTATTAACTTCATGCAAAAACATATCATCCTTAAAACAACTACACTCTTTACTCATAGTAGATGGTCAATCAACACACCTCAGCTCGCAACGAAGCTCGTTAGCTTATACAGGTCGTTTAAGGACACGAAAAGTGTGCGTTTAGTGTTTGATGGAATTTCGGACCCGGATATGTTTTCTTGTAAAGTTATGATCAGATGGTATTTTTTAAATGATGAGCATTTTGAGAGTATTGGGTTTTATAATAGTATGAGGAGGTGTGTTAAGGGATGTGATAATGTGGTGTTTTCGATTATGGTGAAGGCGTGTACTGAGATGAGGGATTTGAGCGAAGGGAGGAAGGTGCATTGTGATATTGTAAAGGCGGGTTGTCCGGATGGGTTTGTTTTGACTAGTTTAGTGGATATGTATGCGAAATGTGGTGAGGTGAAGTGTTTAAATAGGGTTTTTGATGGGATTGTGGTTTCTTGGACATCGATGATTGTTGCATATGTGCAGAATGGTTGTAGTGAGGAAGCGTTGGTGTTGTTTAATAGGATGAGATGTGGGTTGGTTTAAGGGAATCAGCATACGTTTGGGAGCATTGTTTCGACATGTACAAAGTTAAAAGCTTTACATCAAGGGAAATGGGTTCATGGGTATGTGATAAAGAATGGAGTTGAGCTTAATTCCCATTTGGTTAGTTCTTTGGTAGATATGTATGTGAAGTGTGGGGCTATTCTTGATGCTCGATCTGCTTTTGATGAGCTTTTTACTGTTGACATTGTTACTTGGACAGCTATGATTGTCGGGTACAGTCAAAATGGTTACCCGAATGAAGCAATTGAATTGTTTACCAACAGAAAATATTATGATTTTACCGAATTCAATCACTATTTCAACCGTGATATCCGCTTATGCCCAATTGGGGAATCTAATACTAGGTAAAGCAATACATTGTATTGGATTTAAGATGACAACAAGAAACAATAGTTGTTGATTTGCATTCGTGAATCTAGATAAAAGAAAGAATGAGGGTGTGGAGGGTGGGTGGGTGAGTTGGGGTTTGTGGCGGACTGATGGTGGCGGGGATGGGGGTTTAGTGGTGGACTGATGATGGTGATGGTGGCAATTTGGTGGTGGTGTGGTGGCGATTTGATGGTGGTTTGTTAATGTAAATCTGGAAAATTTGATGGTGGTGTGGTGGCGATTTGGTGGTGGTGTGGTGGTGATTTGATGGCGATTTAACAGTCACATGGTGATGTGGTGGCGATTTGGTGGTGGTGTGGTGGTTTACACATATGGTCCCTGTGGTTAGACATTGAAAGACTATTTTGCCCTCATGTGCAAGTCACATGAGGGGTATTTAACAGTCAAACCTAACGTCGTTTGGTCAAGGGACCGTGGGTGTTAAGGGTTTCAGAGTTGGTGGCTGTAAGTGCAAAAAAAAGTCAAGGGAACAAGAGTGTGAGTCAACGCAAACCACAGGGACCATCTTTGTAAATTACTCTTTTCTTTTCTTCCAAGGTAACCCAACCACACCTACAATTTTTTAGAGCATAAGTAGGGGTGGAAATGAGCCTAGCCGCTCGTGAAAAGCTCGGGATTGGATCGGTAAAAAGCTCGAACGAGCTCGAGCCTAAGTTGCAGCTCGTTTATTAATCGAACTCGAGCCCGAGCTTTAAATACAAAGCTCGTTTGGGCTCGCGAGCCTAAACGTCATTATGATATTTTAAGTATTAAACATATATACGAGCCGAGCTCGAGCTTATTAGCGAGCTCAATAAAGATATATTACAAACCGAGCTCGAGTACGAGCCAAGCTTTCATGACCACATCGTATAAACGAGCCGAGCTCGAGCCTATATAACATACCACGAGCCGAGCCCAAGCTTATATAACATACCACGAGCCGAGCTCGATATTAAAAATTAAGGCTCGAAACGAGCCGAGATCGAGCTCGAGCTCGAGCCTTTTAAAATTTAAACGAGCCAAGCTCGAGCTTTGGCAGGCTCGGGCTCGGCTCTGCTCGTTTCCACCCCTAAGCATAAGTTACCCTTCAAGTCGTCCCGTTCATGTTATGGGAAAAGTGGTGCCACACCAGCACCTTTTTTCATAACAACAGAATTCACAACACAAAAAGCACCCCTCCCTCCTATAACACCAGATTCTGATACCGACGTGCACCTTTGGACCCTACATTATTTATTTTTTATTTATTTATTTATTTAAAGAATCAAACAATTGGCTCAAATTTATCATTAACCACTTAATAGCAAAATTGTTAGACCCGTATCCCAATTACGAGTAGGCCCCACCCTAGATGAAATATGCTAAGACTTTATGTGATTGGTTATTCAACAAGTTACGTGAAAGTCAAACCCGATAGTCAAAGTATGACTAATGTAGTAATATGAAGTATGATGTATAAAATAGAGGGACCTAGATTTCCAAGTGTTAATTATGGGATATAAGTTAGTTGTGGCTAAAATAAGATAAAAGAGACTTAAGGGACTAAAGGTGCCAAAGGCCAAAGTGCCACCTAACTAATATATCTAGTTTATTCTAGTTGCTTCATCAATTATTGAGATAGAGAGAGTGAGGACCGGATTTAGAGAGAAGAAAAGAGAGGGAAGAGAAGCTTGGAAGTGTAGGAAAAAGAAGAAGATGAAGACAAGTGCCTATAGTCCTTCCTAGTTATAATCCATCACAAGTTTTGATTATTTATGAAGGATGATGATGATGATGGTTAGAAGATGATGTTGGTGGGATTTATGTTAGTAGCTTAGCTTGAATTGAAGGTAAGTAACTCTCCCTAAAACATGTGTTATGTATGTATTTATCATGTATGTATTGTGGTTGTGTAAGAGCATAGGAGTTGGGTTAGTAGGGTTGTAAGCTAAGGATGGATGGCTAGTGACCTTGGATAAGAATATGTTAGTTATCGGCTTTGGACTAGTTAAGGTATGTTGTGATTATGGTAGTGATGAATGGATGTGATTACGTTACGAAGTTGGGTATGATATGAGTGGTATGTGGTAGTTTAGAGGTTTTTATGTGATTATGATGCTTATGTGAAAGTATGTGTGTGATATATGTTTTATGATGGGTTACTTACTAAGCGTAAGCTTACCCCTTTAGTTGTTAATGTTTTGTAGGTTCATGTGCGGCGGAATGAAGGTTTATGTGTTATAGCATAAGGATTTGGAAATGGATTTGGAGGATAACAAGCATTAGGAGCTAGGTAGAATACCGAGCTCGAGTCAAAGTTGTACCCCGAGAGTCTATTTTATGAGTTGTATAATGTGTGTCAAAGTCGGGTAACGGTTTGGGAGTCTAACGAGTTGTCAAATGTGTTTTAAGTGTTTTAGTGAATGTTTAAGGGGCGTTTGGATTTAAGTGTGTTTGTACCCATTTTGGGTTGTAAACGGGTCGAGTGTTGTTGGAACGTGTTGGTTATGTTAAATTAATGAAGTGGTTCAAGTTTGGTGTAAAACGGAAGTCGTATGGGTTGTTTATAGCGAAAATGGGAATGTAAACGAATTTGGGAACTCCCCAAAATGACAGAAGCCCCATACCGCCCGGTATGGGTTTATACCGGCGGTATGGGAGGGTTTTTGGGGCCATACCGGCGGCCAAGGTTTTCTGGCCGGCGGTATGGGCTCAGTTTCAGAAATTGTCGATTTTCAAAAAATTCATATCTTTTAATCCGTAAGTCGAAATGAGTCGTATGACCTATCGTTGCGAAGGTAATTGAGTGTACTTTCATTTAAAAATAGCCTAAAGGGCTGAATGTTTATAGATTTTTGTCAGGAGTCAAAAGAGTGTCCGTATGTCTATAAAAGTCAAGTGTTTTTGCGTAAAAAGTTTTAAATTTTTAGTATAAACGGGCGCGGGGCGTTACAAAAATTTAGCTAAAATTTAGCATCAACCAAGATTTGGCTAAAATTACACTAACTAAACAAAAGTTCCTGTCTACAAAATGAAATCATACGGCCCAAATGAAAACGATATTTGGATGACAAGTGATAAGGCCCAAGTCCAAACGAGATAACTAAAAAGTCCAAATAGCATTTAACCCTAATTCCAAGGGATTATATAATACCTAAAGCATCTCATTTCACCCTAATTTCTCTTCTTTTCTTACGCTGTCACAAACTTACACATATACCTTACATGCAACCACAAATATTCAAAACGAATCCATTATACAACTCAACTCATTCTTTCTTCTTCCATTTACTAAAAAAAAATATATACAAACATAGCCCTTTGTTGGTTTTTATTTGCTACAAAACAGAAACACAAAACAATAAAGGGAAAGCGCGAAAATAAATAAATAAATAAATAAAAACGCGAGAACCGGTACCCACCTCGCTTCATCAGGTGGCGTTTTCCGGGACCATCTCAGCTGGTCGAGACGGCTCAAGACTCAAAAACGCGAGCTCCGGTATCCAAGTGGCGCCGTCAGGTGGTGTTTTGGGGGAAAACGCACGTGAAAACTCAGGGTACCTAGCCCTCTTACATTGTGTTCCCGAGTTTTATTTTCAAAAGAAAAGAAGATAAGTGGATGGTAAATTAAAAAAAATTGTGTTCCTGAGTTTTTTTAATAGAGAAGAGAAGAGAAGAGAAGAGGAGTGGAAATTTGACTAATCTTCTCTCCTAAACTTTCTTCCCAAATATGGGATGATTTGGAAGGAAAGTAATTATGGAAACCAATAATAATTAAAATGTCTTAAATGTCATAACATATAACATAAAATATATCTACAACATAGGGCATTATTGTAAAATCATCATTTTTATTCGTACTCTTCTTTTCTTTTCTCTCTAACTCAGGAAGACGAATTAAAATTTTAATATCTCTTCCTCTTCTCTTCTTTTCTATCTATTTTAACCTCTTCTCTTCTTTTCTATCTATTTTAACCTCTTCTCTTCTTTTCTTTCATATCAAAACTCAGGAACAGAGTGTTAGTGACGACTGACCCTTCCTTATCGACTTAGCCCTAATGGACATCTACTCGAGTAATCTCTAGCTAGAAGTTGTGATTGACCCCACGACCTTTCTATATCTATAACCTTTTTATAAAGCATGCATATCCCAAACCAAAACACAACCATCATTCAAAGCCTCTTTGAATATGTGTGGTGTTGTGTTCAACCCCCGTTGATAAGTCGGCCAAAATACCGGACACCATGAATATATAAAAAAAAATAAAAAAAATAAAGAAAAATAAATCACATATTGCCGCCCACAATCTTTCAATTTCAAAAAATTCAAATTTGTTTTCCCTCCTATTTACTCATATTTTATGCATACCTATATGTACATACCTTTTTCTCAAAATTACAAACTTAAAACCGATGTCCATTAACAAAAACTATTAGAAACGAAAAACTAACAATAACCCTTTTTATCAACGCTTTGCAAAAGTACAAGGCTAGTTGTTGGGTCCACTCAGCACCCAAGTATCCTTAAACTATAATTTGAATAGAAAATACCCTAAGTGTTGTATAAGAGTAAACATCAACCAAATCACTGAGTGAACAGTCACTCAGTGAGTCATCTTCAGGAAGCTCAGGACAAGCCTAAGAAGAAAGACTTTCCATTCAGTGAGGCGGAACTTAGTGAATGATCCCTTAGCCAAAGAAGAAGGTGATGGGTTCAGTGAGTGATGACAATAACTCACTGAACCCCAAGTCTCCTCAACAACAATGAAGACTGAAGGAATGGCGGGACAAGGTGGGATAGGTTTGAAACGTATAAGGAAGAGTCATTATCAAACAAAGTTCAAACTTATCCTGAATGGCTAAAGATCAAAGCAGTGTCATCACTGCTATTCAGAAAGCAACATTGTCCTATACCCAAAGTAGAAAATTGTAACAGAGACAAAATACGTAAGTATTTTATCCAAACTTGCTTAGATCATCTTTGTCTTCATCAATAACGGTTGTAAAATACTTGTGTATAAATAGGTTCATAAGTATGAGTAAGATGTTGACAAGTTTGTACACTTAATGCTTAGACATTCACAAACCCTTTTACTCCTCTAAATACAACTAAGTCCCTGAGGTTAGCTCAGTTGGTTAGCATAGTTGTACTTAAGTTTAGCTTAAGTTTAGAGAGGAGATTACCATACTTGTCATTTCAATCCCAAGTGTTATTCCGCAAACACTTGGGTATAGATTCTTTGATTTACTTCTAATAAGTATTTAAACGTTGAAAAACTGTGTGTCTTCACTTTTTACATTTTTACTTGTTAAAAAGTATTTCATTACATTATTTAACCATGGAACACGATTAGGTTAACTTTGTAGTTAAGCTAATCGTGTAAAGGGAACAACACTAGTTTTAAAAGCCCTCATTGACCGGACATTTACCGTGGTAGAGTGATACCACTGTGTTAATGCTCTAATGGTATAATTTCATTTAAGAGTGAGTATTTTATGGGTTGCTTATAAAAAAGCAATTAATAAATAAAGAAGTAGTATTTAAAAGTGCAAAAAAAAAAAAAAAAAACTATTATACAGTTCGGTTTTTGGTTTTACCATAAAATCGCCCCACCCGCCCTATGCTCACCCCTACTTCTAGGTATATGGGATAAATATAACAAGTATTGTTAATAATTCAAATAAGTGTAAAAAAAACTTATAAGGTGTTTTTTTTTTGAATAAATTGCAAAGATGGTCTTTGTGGTTTGCGTTGACTTTCACCTTTGGTCCTTTGACTTTTTTTAGCAAATATAGTCTCTAACTCTTAAACACTTAACACTCACAGTCCTTTGACCAAACAATGTTAAATTTGATTGTTAAACATCCCTCATGTGACTTGCACATGACGGTAAAAATATCATTTACCATTGTGCTCTTATCTACCAACCAAAACTACTAATTTCTCACTCTCTCTCTCTCTCTCTCACACACACACACACACAATATATTTTCTCTAAAAATATCATATCACTTCTCTCTCTCACTAAACATACGAGCCACCATAACCAAACCTGCAACCACCATTATTGGCGGTAACCACTAACTGCAGCCACAAAATAATTTTGCAAAGCATAACAATCTTGGTTTATGCCAAAAGTCGAAAAGATCTTGAACATAAAGGGTAAAAAAATATATATATATATATAAACAACTTAGATCAATTTTCCAAAACCAAACAAGTAAACATAATTAAAACCCCATTGGAGCGGAGGAGCGTTCTTCATTTTCTTTTGTCAATTTTATTATTTTGAGTCACAAAATAAAATCCCTCATTTCTATACCAAACCCTACTATTTTTTCCCGGTGGTCAATAAATCACAATAAACAAAATAAAATCCCCCAATTCCACCAAACCCTAATCACAATAAACAAAATAAAATAACCCCTCCCCGCCCACCACATTATTTTGGTGCATTTTGAATAAGCTGAATTAGTATTTCAGTGATTTGAGTTTAAGCTCAAAAGATTCGATGGTGGTGTGGTTAGTAGATCCAACAGATGTGGGTTTTTATGTGGTTGATGGGTTATGGTGGATGTGTTAATAGATGGATGGTGGTGCGATGTGGACATGTGGTTGATATTTTTATTTTTTTTATTTTTTTTAATAACACTCGATTTTTGTTGTGGTTGATGAGTTTTTGTTGTGGTGGTGGAGATCGCCAGAAATATGACGAGAATATTGTAAGATCCTACGAAAAACCCTTGTAATCAATCTTAATGATTAATGATGATCTCGTATTACCGTTACCAAAGCCCATATTAGCTAGAAATTTAAACTTTTCTATTAGTAGTTATTAATATTGATGCATTATATATATATATATATATATATATATATATATAATATATATAATATATATATATATATTGAACACACCGACACTAGAGATAATCTTTCCGACGCAACAACACATTTTTATGATCAACGACAAGTAATCATACTCACCTAGTTAGTACATTACACTTAACAAAAATTAACATTACCAAATACATTTAACCAAGAACTTAACTAAAACACTAATCCTAGGTCCTAACTCTACACAAATTACAAACCGGCTGGACCCTAATCTTCGGCCCATCAAACCCATTCAACCCAACCAAATCTCACAGCCCAACGATACACCCACTTTAATTATTTTACTTTCTTTGCTTTCTTCTTTAAACCCGATCGCTACTCCACTTCCAAAAACCCGACCTTATTTTTAATATCGAAACTTAAACTTCACATACTTTTACACATTCAAATGCACCACCTACTTAACTACCAAAATGAAAAAACCTCGCCAAGAATATCAAGTAGTAACGCGATAATAAAACCCATATTATTTGTTCTATACTCGACCCATACACATAATTATAACAGCCGAAACAATGCCACTTTGCATATCACTTATTCCTATAATCCTTCAACTATATTCCCAACTAAATGTGATACTTCTAAAACCACGACTTGTAGCTAAGTAGCTCAACCTTGGCCAATGTTAATGAAAATCGAATAAAATACAAAGCTAAACCAACCCATTATAAATCCCAAGTGTTACTGAAATCTTAACACCCTTTCTTAATAATGTAATACGAATAAAACAAGAAGATAGAAGTGAAATTGTGGCTCACTAGTTCAATTGATGGACACATGTTAAACCCAAATCGAATAAGGAAAACATCCAAGAGCTAAAATCCAAAGCCACAACTAACCATACTCAACTTCACACTCAAACTAAGATAGAAACACACAAGTGTCCCATAGTCACAGTGCCTCAATCATTGGTCAATAGGTCAATGGAATGTAAAAGATATTTTGCCTATAAAATGAAACCATTCATTCGATCCACTTTCCTTTCCTATCACCTATCACCTTCTATCACAATCACAACATTCTCTAAAAAGTCAAGTAAACTTCCTGTCGTGAGGTTTGGAAGCAAAGTCAATAAGAACAAGGTCGAATAAAGCCTTTTCAAGCTCACTGCTTTTCTTGTGTCCCCTTCGAACAACCACACTTCCCTCACCACCTTTCATAAAGCATTGTAAGTACTTTGTAATCTTTTGCTTCTATTTCATACACACGCTCATGCATGTTTCACTCTTATTTTGAAGGTCGCATGCATGCTTTAATTTTCACTAGATCACATACATACTAAGTCGAACCTATCACCTTTTTAATCACATGCAACCTTGTCACGTTTAACTTTTCCATCACATGCAACACTAGAACTAATATCAACTTGATATTATACACTAAAGGAAAAACAGTAAAACGAAATTTAAAATATGCCAAGAGGGTGTGACTCGTGTGTATGATAAAACCCAAAGAGCCGTAAGGACAACCCACGTCGCACATTGAATCACACATTAACTCGCTAAACGAACTAAAATCTTAACAGCTAGTTAAAATCGGGTAATAATGTTACCAAGTAACCTAAGTCTTAAATGCTACTCGAACCGCCCACATAACACCCAAGAAATTTGTAGAACGAACATGTAAAACGAATATATTTTTGCACATGTCAAATGTCGACCCAGCCACCTTCAACTTTTATTTGTTAAGATTCCACTCATAATCTCGTCTAGACCTTTAAATCGAACCATGTAAAGTACTACTCGATCGAGTAATTAGAAACAAGTAAAAATCTAAGTATTATAACCAAGAAAAACAACTCGACCGACCTAACTCATGAAACTTTTATGTTGAATTCATGAACATAACACCTATATATCTCTACTCCTCTCGATAGTACGCCTGAGAAACAACATTTTTCGTATTCTAAGATCCCACTCATAATTTTATCTTGACACTTAAAATAAATCATTTTGAAATGCTACTCGACTAAGCGAAAAAGACTTAGAAAAATATACTAGTATTTTCAAAACTAAACTATGCGACCGGCTACAAAAGGTAATTATATTTTCGGAATTTTGTACATAACATTTAGATGTTTTCACATAAATCGAATGACCACCTAACAAACTACATAATTCGTATTTTAACGTTATCTTCATAAGCTCATTTAGGCAGTTAAAAATCTACTCGAATCATAGCAGTAACAATAGTTCTAATTCATAACATTTTCAGAAATCATTTAAACATTCGGTTGGGCCAAAATCAAAGCCCAACAAGACTTTACGATAGGAAGGTCCAGCAGGCCCATATAATATATTTTTAGAATCATAAAAATAGCCCAAGTCTAAGCCCAAAACTATTTTCACACCCTCGCCTCTAAATTTATTAACGGGCCTTAAATAGCTTCGTTAATCGGCCCATTAATATAAAAATAAGCTCGTTCCTGGAATAAGCACTTGAAATAAGTTGAAATAAACTTAATAAAGTTATGAAAATTTTCAGAATATTTTTCCCGTCATTTTTATGCAAAAAGGACTAAAAATGTAACGCGACTTAACCAAAAAGGACTAAAACTGCCAAATCGAGAAACTTATGGACTGAAGCTGTGAAAACAGTTTGTAGAGGACTTAATTTGACATACCATTGAACTTCAAGCCTTATATGGACATCTGGACAATTATTGGACTATTATTGGACTATGGACTGGACAAGGACTAACGACGTAACGCAAACCACGGTTAGGGTAGAAAATGTAAAATCTGGAAAGAACAAGAACAAACTGTTACAACTTGTCATTCTTATCTTCTTTTTCATTTTTGCACCATATCTTTACTTCATATGCATATTCGCATTCTAATTGCATATTAGTTATTAGCGTTAGGAATATTTCATATTAATATTTCATTTACTCGTTGAAGATATGATCTTACGAGAGCACGAGCACCATAATCATATAACACCTTCATTCTCAACGATTAGATCGTTGTATATCATTAGTTAATCATCATCCACCATTCTTACGCACACACCACCAGAAATTAGTCAGATTCTCAGTTATTTATATATTTACCAGGTTCTATATCGAAGTTGTTATAATCACCTCTGAGTTTATTTTCACCATCACCAGTAACGCTTAAGGTGAGTCATGGCCTCACTTTTAAACTCTTTATAATTTTTAAACTCCGTGAGGGGGATACATGCTATAATCAAACCACAAGTATTTTTCTGTATGCTACCTGACTTGATATATGCCTAAGTTACCATATTGCCACAAGACCCTTTATCATGAGCCATTAATCACTGCGGTGAACGCGAATATAATGAATAGATCTATTAGAGGTTGACGACCTATCCCACTAATACTGTGACGGAATGCTTTTTGCTAGTCGTATTAGTCGCGATGCATTATATTTGAGAAAAATAGGAATTGGCAAAATCACCTATTACACGAGGGCAAAACCTTCATCATTAATTTGGTGGACACCTCCGTTTATGCGGTACTTTGTTAACGTTTGCGTGTCATGAGACTTAGGGCAATATATGAACTGCGATATCAATTTCTAAACAGATTGTATCTTCAATACAATCTTACTTGTGAATCAAACTGATATTTAAACTACAAACTCCATGATTTCACTCAACATTATGTTGACTTTTAAGCATGTATCTCAGGGAACTAGAGGAGCAAGGCAAGGCATGGAGCAGGCACACCCTACCTTAAATAAATGGTGTAAAATAAAGTTGTAATTCAGTTAAATTGATGTTTCTTTGGAGTAACCTTAGCACTCTGATGTAACGCTTTATAACTGAATTTGTATTATGGACCTATGTAAATTAAAAATGCCATCTCAGGCTGTTTTTCTATGATTTTGTTTTCGATCCTCACAGTAACACCCAAATAAATCTTCCGCTGCTATGTTTAAAATTTGGGGGTGTTACAGATTGGCATCAGAGCTTCGGTTATAGAGAACCAAATGTTTTCAAACGTTGGACTATAACTACATTTTTCAAACAAATTAATTATACACCATGTCACCTTAAACCCTCCATGCCTGCTTGCTGCCGCGATCGGTACGTTACACATTAGGATTATCTTATATAAGCCTCTGCATACTTGATAGTTACTGCACACAACTAGATCATTTAATGCTTATATTACACCACTTGATGTTAATAATTACTTATTTTACCATATATGGATTATTACAGTACCATGTCATTCATCACCCACTTTAGTGTATCATCGGAGCCGGACTCCGAGGGATCATTAGCATCAGTCACATCTCCCGTACTTCCTGGTACTGTAGCACCAGAGGTTGTGCCTGACGCGATCGAGCCCTTTGTAGAGGGTGGAGCCACCGCCGTACCTTTATTAGAGGACCCTCATGTGCCAGCTTTGCCAGCACCCACGTTACCACCACATTTTGTTTATGACACCTACTCTCCTTTCTATATACCACCGCCTGACGACTTGTACTATGAGAGTCAGCAATGGCTCCCTGCTGATGATTTACCCGAGCCCCATCATGTTGCACCACCATTATCACCTGACCATTTGCTTGACATACATACCCAGACATATCCACTACCACCTCGACAGCGGGATCCGATTCCTGCAGAGGATATTCCTTCATCGAGTAGACCTCGCATCTCAGAGCAGATACACCCATCCTCACCATCACTGCCTTACCCTCCTGGTTTCACTCCCCCAGCCCAGACACATGATGCTTGGGAAGGATTTAGACCCGTAGTCACCCACACCCTTATACCATCTACAGTAGTGACACGACTCGAAAGTCATGGAGAGCAGGTCGATTCACTTCTTCGGATGATAGACCATGTACCGTTGGATTCCCCAGGGACTATCAGTGATACTCTGCATAGGTTGGCTTCCAACAGAGCAGTGGTACAGCAGTGCTTGAGACAGATGCAGACAGACTTGGCAGATACCCGTTCCCACGCGATATCCATACGCAGGGAGGGACAGGACTTAGCTTGGGAGGCTCACCTGGCACAGCGTAGAGCTGACACATTGGAGAGACTCATGGGAGACATACAGATGGAGCATCAGACTGAGATACAGAGACTCAGAGACCAGATCTCAGAGCTCACGAGGCATACGGATAGACCTGAGCAGTAGACATAGTTAGCATGTTGTATAGTTTGAGACATTGTAGTCTGCCGCATGTGGCAATTAATAAAGACTCTTGTATCGTTTTGTTGTATAACTCAACTGATCAAGTTATTAATGTTGTAATGTTGGTAGTGATGTACTATATATCTGTTAACTTATGTATTATGGTTGTCCGTATGTATTGTAATTGTATCCAGACATGTCGTGATGTTACCTGTTATTATTATGATTCACTAATTGTGTAAATATTGTAAAAACCTGAACACATACAATATGGTGATATGAAGAGGAAATTGATGAACTTCAGTTTGTATGATTAAATCGATTGTTCCTTAACAATCTCATATCCGTAAATGAATAAAATAAAGAGGCATGGTAATTATGGAGAAATATTCAATTTAACCACCATTTCACACCATGATTACGTTGTGCATATACTCAGCTATTCTATCCAAAATTCTAAATCTGTATTCTTGTGACATTAATAGAAAATGGCACATAGTGACAACGAAACTACCAACCCTACCGGAGCACTGACGCTTGAGGAGGTTCAAAGAATGATTGATGATGGCATCGCCGCAGCACGCGAGGCCGATGCAGCAAACCGCTCAAGCAATACTATGGGAGCAACAAATGAAAGTGAGGCATCTACACCACGTAAATGTACTTACAAGGAATTCGTAAGTTGCCAACCAACCACCTACAGAGGCGTAGGGGGAGTGACATAATTAGCACAGTGGTTTGAATGCATGGAAACGGTATTCATGAGAAGCAACTGTGCAGAAAATAACAAGGTCACTTTTGCCACTGGAACTTTGAGGGGAAATGCATTATCTTGGTGGAATGCTACTGTCAAAATAATGGGTACTGAAGCAGCATTTCAAATCTCATGGACCGAACTGAAGAATAAAATGCTGAAAAAGTACTGTCCCCGTACCGAGGTCAGAAAGCTTGAAGACGAATTTCACCAGCTAATGGTGAAAAACAATGATGTCAGTGCGTACAACCGAAAATTTCAAGAGTTATCTCTTTTGTGTCCACACATGGTACCTGACTTGGAAAAGACATTGGAGAAATATGTGGAAGGACTACCTTCAAGCATTGAGGGAGACGTCACCGCATCACACCCACAAACCCTCGAAGCCGCATTCGTATTTGATCAGCGAATGATGAGTCGAGTGCTTAAACGAGGCTCTAACTCCACAGTCATTGGACAAAAGAGAAACCATGATAACCATGACAGTAACAACCGGAACATCAACAGTTATTACAATCACAGCAGGAACTACCGCAACAATGATCGGAGCAATCGCAACAGAGACTACCAGCAAAGCAGAACCGATAGACATCAACAACAAAACCGCAGACAAGAAGCCGCTAGGGCTTATGTGGCTACACCTGCCGAAGGAAAAATGTATGCTGGGACAAAACCCCAGTGTAACAAGTGCAAGATGCATCATACAGGACCCTGTACCGCCATCTGCGGTAACTGTAGGAAAATAGGTCATGTGACCCGAGATTGCAGAGCCACGGGAGCGAATGCGCAACCAGTAGCAGTAAAGTGCCACGGTTATGGTGAAGCAGGTCATTATAAAAGTCACTGCCCCAAGAACGTCAATCAGGTTGCCCGAGGAAGAGCTTACGTACTCGGAGATGGAAACGTACCACAGAACCCCAACGTCACTACGGGTACTTTCTTACTGAATCAACATAGTGCTAAAATATTATTTGATTCTGGAGCCGATAGAAGCTTTGTATCTACTTCTTTTGCTTTATTGCTTAATATAGCGCCTGTAGAATTAGATACCTCTTATGAAATTGAGATAGCCAACGGAAAATTGTTAAACACCAACACCGTACTCAAAAACTGCACCTTAACCCTCCAAAACAAATCATTTCCAATCGATCTCATGCCCATCCAACTTGGAAGCTTTGACGCGATTGTGGGCATGGATTGGTTATCCAAACATCGTGCCCGAATCATCTGCGACGAAAAAGTTATCCAAATCCCCATAGACAATGAAACGCTCATCGTTCGTTGTGACCACTACAAAACCCAACTCAATATCATCTCGTACATCGAAACGGTGAAATACATAAACAAAGGATGTCACGCATTTTTGGTCCAAGTAACGGAAGATAAATCAAAAGAAAAAGAAAAACGACTGGAAGAAGTGCCAGTTGTAAATGAGTTTGCAGAAGTATTCCCTGAAGACTTGCCAGGTATTCCACCCATCCGGCAAGTAGAATTCCGAATCGATTTAGTGCCTGGAGCAGCACCCGTTGCAAAAGCACCATATCGATTAGCCCCTTCCGAAATGAAAGAATTATCTTAGCAGTTGAAAGAACTGTCAGATAAAGGATTCATCCAACCCAGCTCATCGCCTTGGGGAGCACCAGTCTTGTTTGTCAAAAAGAAAGACGGAACATTCCGAATGTGCATCGATTATAGAGAGTTGAACAAACTCACAGTGAAAAATCGATACCCATTACCAAGAATTGACGATCTATTTGACCAACTGCAAGGATCGAGTGTTTACTCAAAAATCGATCTAAGATCAGGATACCACCAATTAAGAGTCAGAGAAGAAGACGTTCCCAAAACAGCCTTCCGAACACGATACGGACATTACGAATTCCGCGTAATGCCATTTGGTCTTACCAACGCACCCGCAGTATTCATGGATCTGATGAACCGCGTATGTAAGCCATATCTGGACAAGTTCGTAATCGTATTCATCGACGACATTTTGATCTACTCACGAAACAAACAAGAGCATGCGGAACATTTGAGAACCATTTTGGGTGTACTCAAACAAGAAAAACTGTATGCGAAATTCTCCAAATGTGATTTTTGGATCTCCACCGTTCAATTCTTAGGTCACATCATCAACAGTCAAGGTATTCACGTTGATCCCGCCAAGATCGAAGCAGTCAAAGGTTGGGCTTCGCCCACCACTCCAACTGAGATTCGACAATTTTTAGGACTCGCTGGTTACTATCGAAGGTTTATAGAAGGTTTTTCCAAAATCGCAAAACCTTTGACAGAACTCACTCAGAAAAACAAGAAGTATATCTGGGAAGAGAAACAAGAATCAGCATTTCAACTCTTAAAACAAAAACTCTGTGAAGCACCAATTCTAGCACTACCGGACGGAAGCGAAGACTTTGTAGTATATTGTGACGCATCACATCATGGTTTAGGTGCGGTACTAATGCAGAGAGACAAAGTCATAGCTTATGCGTCTCGACAACTCAAGAAAAATGAGGAAAACTATACCACTCATGATCTGGAATTAGGAGCAGTAGTATTCGCTCTTAAAATGTGGAGACATTACCTATACGGTACAAAGTGTACGGTATTCACCGATCACAAAAGTCTTCAACACATACTAGATCAGAAGGAGCTGAACATGAGACAGTGCCGATGGTTGGAACTACTCAACGACTACGATTGTGAAATTCACTACCACCCCGGTAAAGCGAATGTCGTGGCTGACGCATTGAGCAGAAAAGAGAGAATCAAACCTCTTAGAGTTCGATCGTTAGAAATGACAATTCATTCACCACTCCCATCTCAAATTCTCATAGCCCAATCGGAAGCTCTTCAGGAAGGGAATCGAGCTCACGAGAAAATTAAGGGCATGCTGGAAAGCGAGAACAGATTCATACGACGAGCCGATGGAATGTTATGCTTCAAGAAAAGATGCTGGATTCCTCTCTATGGAGGTATTCGAGACTTTATCATGCATGAATCTCACAAGTCTAAATATTCCATTCATCCTGGATCCACCAAAATGTACCAAGACCTCAAACAACTTTACTGGTGGCCAAACATGAAAGTTGACATTGCAACATATGTTGGGAAATGTTTGACTTGTTCAAGGGTCAAAGCCGAAAGTCAGAAACCATCGGGACTACTTGTACAATCTGAGATACCAGTTTGGAAATGGGAACGAATCACTATGGATTTTATTACCAAGTTACCAAGAACGTCGACCGGATATGATACCATTTGGGTTATCGTCGACCGCTTGACCAAATCAGCTCATTTTCTGCCTATCAAAGAAACTGACGAGTTGGACACACTCGCTCAGTTATACTTCAAAGAAATCATAATCCGACATGGAGTTCCGATCTCTATCATTTCAGACAGAGACAGCCGATTCACTTCAGGATTTTGGCAATCCCTGCAGAAAGCCCTCGGTACTCAATTGGACATGAGCACCGCTTATCATCCTCAAACTGATGGACAAAGTGAAAGGACAATCCAAACCTTAGAAGATATGCTTAGAGCATGTGTGATTGACTTCGGAAAAGGTTGGGACAAACACTTACCATTGGTTGAATTCTCGTACAACAATAGTTACCAAGCTAGCCTAAAGGCTGCACCTTTTGAAGCACTTTATGGGAGAAAGTGCAGATCACCTATCTGTTGGACAGAAGTTGGTGACATGCAGCTTACTGGACCAGAACTAATCCACGACACAACAGAGAAAATATTCAAAATCAAACATCGTCTCCAAGCCGCTCGTGACAGACAAAAGAGTTATGCAGACGTGAGGAGGAAACCCATGGAGTTTGAAGTCAGAGATAGAGTTATGCTAAAAGTTTCGCCCTGGAAGGGAATGATACGCTTCGGAAAGTGTAGAAAACTCAACCCAAGGTACATTGGACCATTTAAAATCCTCGAGAGGATTGGCCCAGTTGCCTATAAGTTAGAACTTCCAGAAGAACTCAGTAGGGTACACCGTACATTCCACGTATCCCAACTTAAGAAATGCCTATCGGACGAGACTCTCGTCATTCCGCTGAAAGAGATTAAACTGGACGACAAACTTGTATTCACAGAGGAACCCGTAGATATAATGGATAGAGAGGTTAAGCAACTCAAGCAAAGCCGTATTCCTATTGTGAAAGTAAAATGGGACTCCAAGAGAGGACCAACGTACACATGGGAACGCGAAGACCAAATTCGTGAAAAATATCCACATTTACTCCCGTAAACCACTCTTAGTAGCCATCTTAGACTTGAATTCCGGGACGGAATTCGAATGAGGGAGGAGTACTGTAAGATCCTACGAAAAACCCTTGTAATCAATCTTAATGATTAATGATGATCTCGTATTACCGTTACCAAAGCCCATATTAGCTAGAAATTTAAACTTTTCTATTAGTAGTTATTAATATTGATGCATTATATATATATATATATATATATATTGAACACACCGACACTATATATAATATATATATATATATATATATTATATATATATATATATATAATATATATATATTGAACACACCGACACTAGAGATAATCTTTCCGACGCAACAACACATTTTTATGATCAACGACAAGTAATCATACTCACCTAGTTAGTACATTACACTTAACAAAAATTAACATTACCAAATACATTTAACCAAGAACTTAACTAAAACACTAATCCTAGGTCCTAACTCTACACAAATTACAAACCGGCTGGACCCTAATCTTCGGCCCATCAAACCCATTCAACCCAACCAAATCTCACAGCCCAACGATACACCCACTTTAATTATTTTACTTTCTTTGCTTTCTTCTTTAAACCCGATCGCTACTCCACTTCCAAAAACCCGACCTTATTTTTAATATCGAAACTTAAACTTCACATACTTTTACACATTCAAATGCACCACCTACTTAACTACCAAAATGAAAAAACCTCGCCAAGAATATCAAGTAGTAACGCGATAATAAAACCCATATTATTTGTTCTATACTCGACCCATACACATAATTATAACAGCCGAAACAATGCCACTTTGCATATCACTTATTCCTATAATCCTTCAACTATATTCCCAACTAAATGTGATACTTCTAAAACCACGACTTGTAGCTAAGTAGCTCAACCTTGGCCAATGTTAATGAAAATCGAATAAAATACAAAGCTAAACCAACCCATTATAAATCCCAAGTGTTACTGAAATCTTAACACCCTTTCTTAATAATGTAATACGAATAAAACAAGAAGATAGAAGTGAAATTGTGGCTCACTAGTTCAATTGATGGACACATGTTAAACCCAAATCGAATAAGGAAAACATCCAAGAGCTAAAATCCAAAGCCACAACTAACCATACTCAACTTCACACTCAAACTAAGATAGAAACACACAAGTGTCCCATAGTCACAGTGCCTCAATCATTGGTCAATAGGTCAATGGAATGTAAAAGATATTTTGCCTATAAAATGAAACCATTCATTCGATCCACTTTCCTTTCCTATCACCTATCACCTTCTATCACAATCACAACATTCTCTAAAAAGTCAAGTAAACTTCCTGTCGTGAGGTTTGGAAGCAAAGTCAATAAGAACAAGGTCGAATAAAGCCTTTTCAAGCTCACTGCTTTTCTTGTGTCCCCTTCGAACAACCACACTTCCCTCACCACCTTTCATAAAGCATTGTAAGTACTTTGTAATCTTTTGCTTCTATTTCATACACACGCTCATGCATGTTTCACTCTTATTTTGAAGGTCGCATGCATGCTTTAATTTTCACTAGATCACATACATACTAAGTCGAACCTATCACCTTTTTAATCACATGCAACCTTGTCACGTTTAACTTTTCCATCGCATGCAACACTAGAACTAATATCAACTTGATATTATACACTAAAGGAAAAACAGTAAAACGAAATTTAAAATATGCCAAGAGGGTGTGACTCGTGTGTATGATAAAACCCAAAGAGCCGTAAGGACAACCCACGTCGCACATTGAATCACACATTAACTCGCTAAACGAACTAAAATCTTAACAGCTAGTTAAAATCGGGTAATAATGTTACCAAGTAACCTAAGTCTTAAATGCTACTCGAACCGCCCACATAACACCCTAGAAATTTGTAGAACGAACATGTAAAACGAATATATTTTTGCACATGTCAAATGTCGACCCAGCCACCTTCAACTTTTATTTGTTAAGATTCCACTCATAATCTCGTCTAGACCTTTAAATCGAACCATGTAAAGTACTACTCGATCGAGTAATTAGAAACAAGTAAAAATCTAAGTATTATAACCAAGAAAAACAACTCGACCGACCTAACTCATGAAACTTTTATGTTGAATTCATGAACATAACACCTATATATCTCTACTCCTCTCGATAGTACGCCTGAGAAACAACATTTTTCGTATTCTAAGATCCCACTCATAATTTTATCTTGACACTTAAAATAAATCATTTTGAAATGCTACTCGACTAAGCGAAAAAGACTTAGAAAAATATACTAGTATTTTCAAAACTAAACTATGCGACCGGCTACAAAAGGTAATTATATTTTCGGAATTTTGTACATAACATTTAGATGTTTTCACATAAATCGAATGACCACCTAACAAACTACATAATTCGTATTTTAACGTTATCTTCATAAGCTCATTTAGGCAGTTAAAAATCTACTCGAATCATAGCAGTAACAATAGTTCTAATTCATAACATTTTCAGAAATCATTTAAACATTCGGTTGGGCCAAAATCAAAGCCCAACAAGACTTTACGATAGGAAGGTCCAGCAGGCCCATATAATATATTTTTAGAATCATAAAAATAGCCCAAGTCTAAGCCCAAAACTATTTTCACACCCTCGCCTCTAAATTTATTAACGGGCCTTAAATAGCTTCGTTAATCGGCCCATTAATATAAAAATAAGCTCGTTCCTGGAATAAGCACTTGAAATAAGTTGAAATAAACTTAAAAAAGTTATGAAAATTTTCAGAATATTTTTCCCGTCATTTTTATGCAAAAAGGACTAAAAATGTAACGCGACTTAACCAAAAAGGACTAAAACTGCCAAATCGAGAAACTTATGGACTGAAGCTGTGAAAACAGTTTGTAGAGGACTTAATTTGACATACCATTGAACTTCAAGCCTTATATGGACATCTGGACAATTATTGGACTATGGACTGGACAAGGACTAACGACGTAACGCAAACCACGGTTAGGGTAGAAAATGTAAAATCTGGAAAGAACAAGAACAAACTGTTACAACTTGTCATTCTTATCTTCTTTTTCATTTTTGCACCATATCTTTACTTCATATGCATATTCGCATTCTAATTGCATATTAGTTATTAGCGTTAGGAATATTTCATATTAATATTTCATTTACTCGTTGAAGATATGATCTTACGAGAGCACGAGCACCATAATCATATAACACCTTCATTCTCAACGATTAGATCGTTGTATATCATTAGTTAATCATCATCCACCATTCTTACGCACGCACCACCAGAAATTAGTCAGATTCTCAGTTATTTATATATTTACCAGGTTCTATATCGAAGTTGTTATAATCACCTCTGAGTTTATTTTCACCATCACCAGTAACGCTTAAGGTGAGTCATGGCCTCACTTTTAAACTCTTTATACTTTTTAAACTCCGTGAGGGGGATACATGCTATAATCAAATCACAAGTATTTTTCTGTATGCTACCTGACTTGATATATGCCTAAGTTACCATATTGCCACAAGACCCTTTATCATGAGCCATTAATCACTGCGGTGAACGCGAATATAATGAATAGATCTATTAGAGGTTGACGACCTATCCCACTAATACTGTGACGGAATGCTTTTTGCTAGTCGTATTAGTCGCGATGCATTATATTTGAGAAAAATAGGAATTGGCAAAATCACCTATTACACGAGGGCAAAACCTTCATCATTAATTCGGTGGACACCTCCGTTTATGCGGTACTTTGTTAAAGTTTGCGTGTCATGAGACTTAGGGCAATATATGAACTGCGATATCAATTTCTAAACAGATTATATCTTCAATACAATCTTACTTGTGAATCAAACTGATATTTAAACTACAAACTCCATGATTTCACTCAACATTATGTTGACTTTTAAGCATGTATCTCAGGGAACTAGAGGAGCAAGGCAAGGCATGGAGCAGGCACACCCTACCTTAAATAAATGGTGTAAAATAAAGTTGTAATTCAGTTAAATTGATGTTTCTTTGGAGAAACCTTAGCACTCTGATGTAACGTTTTATAACTGAATTTGTATTATGGACCTATGTAAATTAAAAATGCCATCTCAGGCTGTTTTTCTATGATTTTGTTTTCGATCCTCACAGTAACACCCAAATAAATCTTCCGCTGCTATGTTTAAAATTTGGGGGTGTTACAAATATTGTTATCCGGCGAGGATGGTGGTCCATGGAGGTTCAAATCCTGATGATTTTGTTGAGTGGCTGAATGACATTGAAAACCTTTTTGATGTCAAGGGGTATTCTGACGAGAAGAGCTACAAAGTTGTTGTTTTGAAGCTTAAGAAATATGCCTCATTATGGTGGGAGAACGTGAAATCCAAACGAGAACGCAATGGTAAGCCAAAGGTTAGGTCTTGGAGAAAACTCAAAAAGCTGCTCAAGGAAAGATTTTTACCAGATTCATACAAACAAGATCTCTATGTCAAGATGGCTAATCTCAAGCAAGGTAGTCTTGATATTGATGATTATAATTGTGAGTTTGAGCAGCTTATGCTACGGAGTGGAGTTCAAGAGAAACAAGAACAAACAATTGCTCGATACTTGGGTGGGTTAAACCCTGATATAGCTGAGAAACTGGAGTTGTAGCCTTATTGGACCTTTGATGAGGTGTGCAAGTTAGCTTCTAAGATCGAGAAACGCATCAAAGTTAAGAAGGTGGAAAAATCAGCCCCTAAGCTTTCTTTTAAGGAAAGTAATTCCTTTACAAATCCGTTCTATGAAACAAGAAATCCTCCAAAAGTTGAAAGCTCAACCAGACAACAAAAAGACAAAGCACCTACCCTAGATGCCCCAAAGAAGAAGTGTTTCAAATGTCAAGGTTTGGGACATTTTCAAGCAGAATGCCCTAACAGAAGAGTGATGACTTTAAAGGAAATTGAATAGGTCACCATGATTGAGGAAGAAGAAGGGAAGCCCATCTATGATGAAGAATATGATTATGAAGAGAGAATCAAACCTGATGAAGGTGGACTGCTGGTCATCAGGAGGATGTTACATACAAAAGAGGTAAATTCTAATGAAGAGCAACGGGAACACATATTCCATTCGAGGTGCACGATCCAGGGAAAGGTATGTAGTTTGATTATTGATAGTGGAAGTTGTACAAATGTTGCATCCACCACACTTATCAACAAACTCAACATTCCAACCTCTACTCACCCGAGTCCTTACAAGCTTCAATGGTTGAATCATGGAACCGACATAAAGGTAACTAAACAGGCCTTGTTTTCCTTTTCTATTGGTAATTCTTACCAAGATCAAGTTCATTGTGATGTTATACCTATGGATGCATGTCATATATTACTTGGTAGACCTTGGCAATATGATAGGCAGGTTTTACATGATGGTCGACAAAATACCTACTCTTTTTACATGGACAAGAAAAAGGTGATTTTGGATCCGTTATCTCCTACCTTACTCCTAAAAACTGAGCCTGGGCTGATTAACAAGGCTGAAAAAAGTTTATTCATGACTAAAACACGAATTGGGAAAGCTATTAACAAAGGGAAAGATGTTAATGTTTTGTTTTTAGCTAAAAACAGGTCAAAGAAAGGCGAGAGCTCTTTTCCTATTGATGTGCGTGTTGGAATATGTGAATCATACAAGTCTATAAACACATAAACATCACAAATATGCGTAGCGGAAATATCTACAATAACATATAATTAATTAACATAAAAACTAAATAGATGCGTACCTTTTCGATTCCTAGCAAGAACAAGGAATCACGTGCTCCAAGAACAATATAAACCCTAATTGGGTTTAAGGATGGATCGACTTGTGTATAGTCGAATAGGGCAAGGTAACAACAAGCTAAAGTAAGCTTGTACTCCATTCTTGTACACACGTATTACTAGCGTCTCAATGTGAAAAGCTAGGTTCATGTATCATGATCGAACCCACTAACAATAAATAAAAGAAGCAACTAATATACACATGAATATACTGTACCAGTATATTACACGCATCATTAATGCATGCCACATGCATAGCATATCACATATCTTCTTTATTACTGTATATGATGTAGCATGTCAGTAGGTGAAAAGAAGAAAGAGAGAACCGATTGGAATAAATCGGTTTAGGGATATAATGTTATCGTCCTTCGATTATATGAATTAGAGGGGTTTAAATACACTCCAAACTTGCTCTCCAAGTTTGAGTCCAACACCACCTCAAGTTCCACAAATCGACCCCCTTCTTTTTCCTTGTTCGACCATATAAATATTTGTGATTTAATAATTAATCATAAATCATTATATTAATTATTAATGCATTGAGACTCATACGTAATGTGTGCAATCCCGAAGTCTCGTGTTCGAAACCGGACATACAAATATTAATTTATATCCACAAACTCTAACAGCTCCCACTTGGATATTCATTAATATCGTAATGACATGGGCTAGTCTAGCTTAACAGATCTCAATGCCCCCAGCTCGATCCGAGTATGGTTTTCCTGAAAAAACCACGTGATGAATTTAATCATCATACTTATCCTTTTGTTGCTAATACCGCGTTAATATGGATATGGATCAAGATCATTCCATAATTAACAATAGTTTCTCGTTTATACATAATTGATCAAGATTACCAAAACATCTGAACGTCTTCCAGATAGACTTTGGGCGTGGCCACGCAAACATCTTGTCAATCCTACGAGTGGCCGAGCAGTATTAAACTTCAACACATAGTTGAAGGAACAAATCCTTTATTGACTACGAGCGTGACCCTTGAACTTTGCATCACCTCTGAAAATAGCCCTTATAACTACCTGTTACGGATAGCGTTAGACTATCTCACAGAAAATGAGCTACATCCTCGGCAGTCACCTGGTATCTCAAGTCTGAGGATAAATATTCATGATTTACTTAATGACGACGATCCATAAAGTATAATCATGTGGTTGGGATAAGTCCTATATTCAATTTATCCAATATTGAATATCATGTGACATTGGTGTCTCAACCTTACAGTACATTCTACCAATCCTCACATTTGTCTTAATTCAATAATACTCCCATATTATTGATCGACAACGGACTATTTAGAATAACATTAGTTATTCATGGATTTAAACATGCAAATATAGGATACAATATTAACAAATGATAATAAACGTTATCCGCACTTTATTTCATTAAAATAATATTGTTTAACATCCCTTATCGAAATACCAACTAGATCAATGCATGATAATTCTCATTAATGAATTATGCCACAAGTCATGTTCTACATACTTGTTGACAAAGCATAAATCAACTAATGTTGATCTATCGAAATTTTGAGAATACTTATTTCAATAATGAAATTCTTGTATGTGTGCATTCATCTATCTAGATATTGCCACATACTTCATAAAATGCGTGACATCCTCATGCACGAATTTATGACAATTAAACTACCAAACCTTGTAGTTAAAGTATTCTAATTCTTTATGTATAATGCAACTATGCTCATTTTGAGCATAACTAGTACACATGGTCTCCTAATAAGGATGAGCTCCCACCATGACTAGTATTGAGTGTCATCTCAATCTTACTAGCATCATTGTATCCATAACAACAATATGCTCTTTCCAAGTTCCGTAAACTTTAATATCCATCGTGTAATGTTTGATATCTTCAAATCCTTCAAGATTTGACCACAATATCAATCAAGCAATAACTTGCCATATGGTTCGTATTTAGAATTTTGGAGCAAATCCAGGTTGAGGATGTAAATTCTAAACCATATCCATTACACTTAGCTATCTAATAATTTTCAATTAGATACTAATGTTGTCAATCATCTTGCATTCAAGCATGATACAACAAGCAACATGATGTACATGAAAAATCCTTGTGTCAAACTTAGATTTTGTTCATGTCATATTTTTTCAAAGATATGTTTCTATCTAGATCTTCTAATAGAATATCATGTTCTTTTAGAATCAGTTATTTTACCGTTTATGTTTATAATCAAATAAACATATATTTCAAGGTTTTATTTTCTATATGAAGTTTCATTCCAATCTAAAACTTAACATATAAATGTTAATGTAATGTTACTTCCTATATGTTATACAACATATATAAAATAAGAAAATAAATACATCACTCCCACTAGTTTTCAGGAATATTAAGAAAATATCTTAATTTTAATTATAAATCAAACTAGATTTAATAACTAAAATAAGTATATCTTCTAGATGCATGCATTAATCTATTCACAAATGATTTGCATTTTTAATACTACTAAAGATTATTTCGAATTCAAACACTACTTTCAATTACTTTTCGTCCTCGCTCAAGTAATTATCCAAGAAAGAGTTTTGATATTCCATTATTAATTTCATATAAATGAAACTAATAATGACAATCATAATCTTTATATATTTAATGTGCTTAGAAAGAATTTCAATCACATTTAATTGCTTAATTGTGATTGATGATCCTTTCACATATTAAATATGTATACAAATTTGTCCATTATGATTTCTACACAAGAATTTAAATCTTTAGGATTTTCATTTCCATTTTAGAAATTCATTTCCATTCTATAGTGTTACTATAGAGTTTAAGATCAACTACGTTTCCAAACTAGTTATCTTTTTGGACAACATCTAATTATTCATAGTATGAGTAATTTGCCAAAATAACATTTGCAATTTATTAACAGGCATATCACGATCCTGTAACTCATAATCCTCAACATATTCTACAAATATTTGAGATATCCTTGAGGATCTATGAATTAAGAATTCCATCATCTTGAGATTTAACACTAACATGTTAAATCCTCATTATGATTTTTCTAGCGTATTTAGAAGATTATGTATCTTGTAATTTTTTATCTTTTGAAGATAAAACTCCCACTCGCCTTTTGCAATTTATAGATTACCTATAAATGCTTAGCAAATAGAGCAACACAAACTTGTTCTCTTTTGGGACTTTACAGATACAAATTGACAGTTCCTAACCTTAATGTGTTAATAACCTACCCAACAAGTAGTTTAACAAATTCTGAACTTCAATTTTAAGACTTAATGTGATTGATCACATTCCATATTAAATGGTGTCTTATTAATCTTCTAGGTTGGAGTCAAATTGAGTATATCTAATCCATACTCAATTTTCTAACCTTGATATCTTTTAGGAAGATTAGAAGATATAATTATCTTTAATCAAACAATTTTTCAAGAGTTTGATTTTCCTAACTGAACATACCATAAACTTATGTATTTCATTAGGATTAATATTGTAAGTTAATCTTACAATATGTAAGATAAATATATTTTGTTTTGGCTTACCTATTTACCAACTAAGTCAATTTAATGGTACAATAGATTTCCAAGCTAATTGCATAATTTATAACATAAGTGCCTTATTGTCCAAGCCACTTAATATCTATGTCTTACCAAAAAGACATAAACTGCTATAATTCCAATCTACGTTATAAATCATTGTTCAACTCAATGACTTCTTGTATATGTCTTAAAAAAATACATAACAAGATAACGTCTTACTTTATTATAAGTCTTATAATAAAAGACTTCATATTTATATCTTTATACAAAATACAAATATGCATAACTAAAGTAATTATGAAACCCACAACTTGGTTTCAATAGTATTTCAAGTTAATTTATTTACTTCATATATTTATGTCATTCCAAGAATACATAAACATCTAAATATGAAGTAGTATAAGATGACTTCATTTATTTATGTCATTACAACAATACATAAATATTTGCATTTGAAGTAGTCTTATTATCCTATCGACACTTGTTCTAATAATTATCTAATTTTAGAAACTTGTAAATTAACATAGTTTAATCACATCAGCTGAGGCTGCAATGATGAAAGTATGTAATTTACCTTGTCATTAATATCTAGTAATGAAAGTAGATATTAACTCCAAGTGTTCTATAAATTAGTGTGTGTATAAAACACATTAGAACATTGATCTATTACCTTACAGTCAAGAGAACCCTATAAATCATATTCCTTTATGTTGTTGCTTGCACACAATAAGATTTCTCCCACTTGTGCATGGAACAACATCACGTATCATATAAACAACACGTCAATAGTTTGCTTATTTGATTTATATGATTTGTGTCATAGATAAAAGTAGATATAGAATCACCTCGTCTAGTAAGGAAACGTACACGACTATCCTTAATACCACAAGTGTCTATAATTGGAAAGTATTTTATCTCAAGAAATTCTAGAGATAATCCGGGTTACTACCAAGACTTGTAGCTCCCACTGAATTTAAGATCACTACATAAACTCATTATTCAGTAATTACAACACAATGCTCTCACTGGGTTTGACAACATTGTAAGTGTTGCATAACCAGTAAAAGCAAATAGCGTGCTGTTTACTTTCTTACACCTTTGATGGATCCCTTACGTAACGTTACTAAGGTACTTCAAAGAATGTATTCTACTTTGTGAATGATGGAATATCCATCAATGCAATTAACTTGAAAGAATTGGGTATGCAATTTTGATGTAGGAGGCTCGTGAACACAATCTTGGGATTGTTCAGGGACCAGAATGTTTATTTTCTTTATTTGTTTACCTATTTTATTTAAGGATTTGTTTTGATTTGTTTCCTTAATCCGTTTTGGAAGGGATTTGTTAGCTTGTTCACTAAGGTATTTTTCTATATAAATACTATTGGGTTTAGAACAGAACTCAGTTTTTCTTTGGATTAATAAAAGTTTCACTTCGTGAAAACCTCAATTTTTAGTTCTTAAATTCGTGTTTGATTTGCACGGCTAGCCGATAATAACGTTTGGTCATTATCTGGTATCAAAGCATGGCTGATCTTCCCCCTCGTGGACGAGGTCGACCTCGTGGTACTGGTAATCGCAGAGGTAGTCGTGGTTTTGGCCCCAATGTTGCTGATGCACGTGACCCACGTGATATCGAGATTGAACACCTGCAACAGCGAGTGCAGGAACTCGAACTCCAACAGGGTTCGCCCGGAGAAGAGTCTGAATCGGATCTAAGCGTCGAGGATGACGGATACGAGGATGACAATCCTTTTGCGGGGATTCGTGGTAATCATCATAACAGGAGATACCGTGATGATCCTCTACGAAGTATGGGCGTGAAAGTTGAGATTCTCGAATTTTCTGGGAAGGCTCAACCGGATGACTTTATCGATTGGTTAAGTACAGTGGAAAGGGTCTTTGATTTGCGGGAGATTCCTGATAACCTGAAAGTGAAGTTAGTAGCAATTAAGCTCAAGCAACATGCTTCTTTATGGTGGGATCATGTAAAGAAACAACGTCGGTTAGACGGTAAGTCCAAGATAGAATCATGGGAAAAGATGAAAAAGTTGCTGAGACATAAGTTTTTACCTCCAAATCATAGACAACAAGCTTTCCTTGATTATCATCAGTTAACTCAGGGTACTTTATCCGTGGAGGAATTGATTAATGAATTTGATAGGTTGCGTATGAGGTGCGATGCGGCTGAAGAAGAAGAGCATATTATTGCACGATTTTTAGGCGTGTTGAAACCTGCCATAGCTGATGTTGTTAGCCTTCAGCCTTATTTTACCTATTTGGATGTTTGTCAGCTTGCCTTGAAGGTTGAAAAGCAGCAAAAAGGTAAAGGCCGTACTACCACTAGTTCTCGTTTTTCACCAGTTAACCGAACAACTCCTAGTTCGAGTACAAGTCCTTCAACGACTGATTCAAAAAGCAAACCCAACCAAACCCCTGCTGGTAACGTTGTTGGTAACAATACATACCGTCCATCACGTTGTTATAAATGTGGTGGTGTAGGCCATCTTGCGCGTGATTGTCCCAACCAACAGGTTACCGCCTTAGTAGATGAAGAGAATGGGCCAATTTATGATACCGATGGAGATGAGCTGGTTTATGAGGAGTTACCTCCTGATCAAGGTGAGTCCTTAGTCCTTCAACGTGTTTTAAATGTTACTAAATCAATTGATGATGCATCATGGTTGCGTAACAATATCTTTCGTACTAAGTGCACTTCCAAGGGTAAGTTGTGTACAATGATTATTGATGGTGGTAGCTGTGAAAATGTGGTTTCCTCGTATATGGTTGATAAGTTGGGTTTAAAAGCAGAAGATCATCCAGATCCGTATCAGCTTACATGGTTAAAAAAAGGAAACGTTCTTAAGGTTAGTAAACGATGTTTGGTACAATTTTCTATTGGAAAAAAAATACCAGGATGAGGTTTGGTGTGACGTGATTCCTATGGATGCGTGCCATATTTTACTTGGGCGTCCTTGGCAGTTTGACCGAAAGACTAAGCATGACGGTTATCGTAATACTTACCGTTTTCAAAAGGATGGTATTAATGTTAAGTTGGTACCATTGGATATGCGGGTTGCTTCTTCCACTGAATCTGCTTTGTTTCTTAAAGGTTCTGATTTTTTGACCTTTGCAAAACAAAGCCCTATTGTTTTGGCAGTCGTTGTCTCCGAAGAGAATGAAGAAGTTGTGCGTTCCATTCCAGGTCCTGTTCAACCTCTTATTGCAGAATTTTCTGATGTGCTACCCGAGGAAATCCCACCAGGTTTACCCATAATGCGCGATATCCAACACTGTATTGATTTTCTCCCAGGCTCTTCCATTCCCAACAAACCCGCTTATAGAATGAACCCGAAAGAATATGACGAACTCCATAAGCAAGTGACTGAGTTTTTAGACAAGGGGTTAATCCGTCCAAGTATGAGTCCATGTGCTGTTCCCGTCTTGTTGGTACCAAAAAAAGGCGGCACTTTTCGTATGTGTATCGACTGTCGTGCGGTTAACAAGATTACCGTCAAGTATCGTTTTCCTATTCCGCGTTTGGATGATTTACTTGACCAACTATATGGCGCTACTATTTTTTATAAGATCGATTTGAGGGGTGGATATCATCAGATCCGTATGCGACCCGGCGATGAGTGGAAGACCGCTTTCAAAACTAGAGATGGCCTTTACGAGTGGATGGTGATGCCGTTTGGATTGTCTAATGCTCCAAGCACTTTCATGCGCCTCATGAATCAGGTTTTTCAACCTTTTATTGGTCGTTTCGTTGTTGTTTATTTTGATGATATCTTGATTTTCAGCAAATCGGTTCCAGAGCATCTATCACATTTGCGACAGGTTTTTAGTGTTCTACGTGATCAAAAGTTATACGCCAATGGTAAAAAGTGTCATTTTCTGGTTCCAGAGGTTACTTTTTTGGGTTATGTAGTGTCGGGGGCAGGAATCAAGATGGATCCGCTAAAGGTTGAAGCTATTTTAGATTGGCCACAACCAACTACATTACATGATATTCGGAGTTTCCATGGGTTAGCTTCTTTTTACCGACGTTTCATTCATAATTTTAGTACTCTCATTGCTCCCCTTACTGAATGTATGAAGGGCGGTCATTTTGCTTGGAGTGATGAAGCAACAAAGGCCTTTGCGGCCTTGAAAATTAAGGTGACACAAGCACCGGTTTTAGCTTTGCCAAACTTTCAGGAAGTATTTCAGGTGGAGTGTGATGCTTTGGGTGTTGGGGTCAGAGGTGTGTTAAGTCAGAACCAGCGGCCTATCGCCTTCTTTAGTGAAAAACTCAACGAAGTTCGTCGTAAGTATTCCACCTATGATAAAGAGTTCTATGCTATTGTCCGCTCTCTTGACACTTGGCGGCATTATTTGCTGCCCAATGAATTCGTTCTATTTTTGGATCATGAAGCTTTGAAATACATTAACGGGCAACACAAGTTGAATTCGAGACATGCTAAGTGGGTCGAGTTCCTTCAATCTTTTACTTTTGTAATTAAACATAAGGCTGGGTCACATAATCAGGTGGCTGATGCTCTGAGTAGGAGGCATTCTTTGCTTTCTACTATGCAGGTCCGTGTGCAAGGTTTTGAGACATTTCGTGACTTATATCGTGATGATCCTGATTTTCGTGATATATGGGTTAAGAGTTCTACTGGTACATTTGGTTAGTTTGTTATATGTGATGGGTATCTGTTTAAAGGGTCACGATTGTGTATTCCTGTTAGTTCGTTACGCGAGGCTGTCATTCTTGAAAGCCATGCAGGGGGTCTTGCTGGGCATTTTGGGCGTGACAAGACCTTGGCTTTAATAAAGGATAGGTTCTATTGGCCCAGGATGGAGCGGGATGTCAATAAAGTTTTTGAGCGATGTCGGGTATGTCATATTGCTAAGATGCAAGGGAGTAATGCTGGTTTGTATACTCCTTTATCCGTTCCCGTGGCTCCATGGGAAGACGTTAGTTTGGATTTTGTAATGGGTTTACCACGTACGCAACGCAATAAGGATTCTGTTATGGTGGTTGTTGATCGGTTTTCTAAAATGGCTCATTTTATTCCTTGTTCTAAGACGTTTGATGCGAGTCAAGTGGCCAAGTTATATTTTTCCGAGATTGTGAAGCTGCATGGAATTCCTAAGACTCTTACTTCTGATCGTGATGTTAAGTTTGTTAGTCATTTTTGGCGTACTTTATGGGCTCGTATGGGGTCTAAGCTCCATTTTAGTAGTTCCCATCACCCGCAAACAGATGGGCAGACCGAGGTTGTTAATCGAAGTTTGGGAAACTTGTTGCGAAGTTTAATTGGGGATAATCCAAAACAGTGGGATCTTAGTCTTCCACAAGCTGAATTTGCGTTTAACAGGTCTGTTAATCGCACTACAGGTAAGAGCCCATTCGAAATTGTGTATGGGCGTAATCCCATTACTCCTATTGACTTAACCCCTATTCCTTCTGTTGTTTCTTTTCATCCCGATGCTGATGAACAATCAGCTCAGATCAAACAGTTGCATGAGCAGGTGCGTGGGAAAATTATTCATCATAATAAGCAATATGCGGCTCGCGCCAATAAGCATCGCAAGCAAGTTGTTTACAATGAAGGTGATTTGGTTTGGATTCATCTAAGAAAGGAACGTTTCCCGGCAGGTCGTTTTGGAAAACTTAAGCCCCGTGCTGATGGGCCTTTTCAGGTTTTGCAAAGGATCAATGACAATGCCTATAAGATTGAATTACCTGGTCATTATAATGTTTCGGCTACTTTTAATGTAGCAGATTTGTCCCCTTATTCTGGAGATTCTGATAGTGATGCGGACTCAAGGGCGAGTCTTTTTCAAGACGGGGAGGATGATGTAGGAGGCTCGTGAACACAATCTTGGGATTGTTCAGGGACCAGAATGTTTATTTTCTTTATTTGTTTACCTATTTTATTTAAGGATTTGTTTTGATTTGTTTCCTTAATCCGTTTTGGAAGGGATTTGTTAGCTTGTTCACCAAGGTATTTTTCTATATAAATACTATTGGGTTTAGAACAGAACTCAGTTTTTCTTTGGATTAATAAAAGTTTCACTTCGTGAAAACCTCAATTTTTAGTTCTTAAATTCGTGTTTGATTTGCACGGCTAGCCGATAATAACGTTTGGTCATTAAATTTCTTCCTTAGTTAGGTCTACTATCCCCATCATGGTATGTAGCACCTTTAAATGGTTAAAGCATAATAACTAGATCAAACATTCTAGTTTGCCTTTTACCACTTTTGCGGTAATTAGTCTAGTTTCTAATTTAATAACTCCTAACCATACAATTTCTTAAGAAACTCGCCATGAGTTATTTCTTAGAATTTAGACAATTCTAATTATCCTATCATACCTTTCTCATCCATGAAAAGGAATAGGATTAAATCTCACTCTTCACACGGAAAGTGGACTCGGTTTATTCTTTTCAGTAAAATTGACTCTATCCAAAACCCCTACGGGTGTAGATCAATTTACTACTAAAAGAATATCCCATGTTTACGGTTTTAACGTTGCATTAAATACATTAAAAGAATTTTCAAAATTCAATTTTAGTATTTTCGATAATAACTTTTCAAGAAAATTAAACACCCACGGTAAATAAAATTTTACCATTTAATTTTATTGAAAAATAGTATCCAAATTGACGTCGTTTCATCACATCAGCTTTGGCTGCTAGCAATGAAAGTACTCAATAAGGTAGAGCTGCACTCAATTGCCAATCTACAATTGCAATTCCTAGAATCATGGGACTTACATTATATTGCCAACCTCAGTTGCAAAATGTAAGCATGTTTCATCCCAAAATCTTTATGCCTTGGCGCCGTCCCATTACATCAGCTTTGGCTGCTAGTAATGAAAGTGCCCAATTAAGTTCACCAACTTAAGAAACTGTAAATTGACGTCGTTTCATTGCATTCAGCTTTGGCTGCTAGCAACGAAAGTACTCAATTTACCCTTAGACAACCACCCTTTCAAAACATCACATTCAGCTTTGGTTGCTAGTGATGTGGGATGAAACCTTAGGTGTTCCTTTTTGTTAGTTGGTTGGCATATTACTTAAATTTTTAAGGGTATAAATTTTTTGATGTATGTTATCAAAAAATATGTACAAAGATGTCATGCATTCATCTTTGTATCATATGTTTTCTACAAAAATCATTTACTTATTCGCAGCTTAAATCAACAAAATTTAATTGATGGCGTTGAGAAACTTACAACATTGCCTTAAGATGCTTCGTACTTTTTCATGGTGTACTTGGTAAGTCTATTATTGACGCACAGGCGAGCGGAGGGGCAAACGTCCGCCGAAGCTAATTAAAAACGCGCCCCTTTCGGATGACAATTTAATGTCAAGCCTCCTTATACCCACTTTATAGTTTGTCAATAATAGGTCCGCCGCTTCGACCACTTTTGTACAGTCGCATCAATCAATTAAAACTTTAAGATTTGAAGCTTAAAACAATTTTATGTAGTAAATTATTAATTGCTAGTCTCGTCTGGGAGCAAATTACCGTGCGAAGCGAACCACTGTCGGCACATAAGACTTGGCAATAAATAAAATACTACAAAGGTTTCATAGTTATTAAGTTCATTTATTTTTATTTGAAAAAATTACCCTCTTTGTTGTTACAATCCATCATAATTAAACACACAAAGAACAAGTAATTTAAAAAATAAATAAACACATAATAACACATATATGATCATCAACGATATCATATAGCCACATGCAAACCTTTTTGATAAATCCTATTAATTATCTATGTGAATTTTCATGTATCTAATCAATAAAATTCCCATTGGTTTTCGAGCTCATTGTACCCAATGGACCACAGACACCAAATAAATTTGGCCGCATAAGTTTTGATCAATTAGATACCACATTGCACATAACCAATTTTAATTAATATATTAGGGTCTTCCCTAATTTAAGATCTATCTTAAAAATCATATGGCAAATAAATCAACAAACATTCCATGACAAAATATGCAAGATTTTGTCATGGATCCCATATTGCACATATAATCATGTTAACACATATTATCATGTCAATATATCATGTACGCAATCTAATTAAATAATTAACGACGTCACATAAGGTACTCATTAATTAATCCCTAAAAATTGCATGCAATCCTAGGGTTTTTCTACAAGTTTTCTACAAAAACCAAAAACCCTAATTCTTTTAATTTAGGTGTCGACCTAATATTAGGTTTACAAAAAAAAATAAACCCTAGATTTATAAATTGCATGTATCTAATTAAAGATTCAATTTTTAAGGTTTTATGTAATCAATTACATGTTAAAAACGCGGCTCATGATGCCACTGTTGGAATATGTGAATCATACAAGTCTATAAACACATAAACATCATAAATATGCACAGCGGAAAGATCTACAATAACATATAATTAATTAACATAAAAACTAAATAGATACGTACCTTTTCGATTCCTAGCAAGAACAAGGAATCACGTGCTCCAAGAACAATATAAACCCTAATTGGGTTTAAGGATGGATCGACTTGTGTATAGTCGAATAGGGCAAGGTAACAACAAGCTAAAGTAAGCTTGTACTCCGTTCTTGTACACACGTATTACTAGCGTCTCAATGTGAAAAGCTAGGTTCATGTATCACAAACAAAACATCACAACAACTAGGGTTTGATGTTCTAGATACTACATGATCGAACCCACTAACAATAAATAAAAGAAGCAACTAATATACACATGCATATACTGTACCAATATATTACACGCATCATTAATGCATGCCACATGCATAGCATATCACATATCTTCTTTATTACTGTATATGATGTAGCATGTCAGTAGGTGAAAAGAAGAAAGAGAGAACCGATTGGAATGAATCGGTTTAGGGATATAATGTTATCGTCCTTCGATTATATGAATTAGAGGGGTTTAAATACACTCCAAACTTGCTCTCTAAGTTTGAGTCCAACACCACCTCAAGTTCCATAAATCGACATTTAACCCCCTTCTTTTTCCTTGTTCGACCATATAAATATTTGTGATTTAATAATTAATCATAAATCATTATATTAATTATTAATGCATTGAGACTCATACGTAATGTGTGCAATCCCGAAGTCTCGTGTTCGAAACCAGACATACAAATATTAATTTATATCCACAAACTCTAACAGTGCGTCCCTTTTTAGACAAGTTCCAAGGTGTATTCCCTTCTGATTTACCACCGGGAGAAACTCGGGAGCAACTCTTGCTATTTAAGCCCCTTTCTAAAGGTAATGAAGTACATTTTGAGGAAGAAACTCGCGCTAAAGAAATGCAAAAGATTCATGAGCAAGTCAAGAAAAAGATTGAGCATGCCAATGATTTGTACAAGAAAAAGGCAAACAAGCATCGAAGGAAAACTCTTTTTGAACCCGGAGATCTCGTATGGCTGCATTTAAGGAAAGAGAGGTTTCCCTCAAAAAGGAAAAACAAACTAATGCCAAGAGGTGATGGACCATATAAGGTGTTGGAGAGAATTGGGGATAATGCTTATAAGCTGGAATTACCCGGAGATTCAAAAGTATCAGCAACCTTCAATGTTGGGGATTTGTCCCCTTACTTTGAAGATGGTCCGTTAGAAGATTTGAGGACAAATTCTTTTGAACCAGGAGGGGTTGATGCGGGTGCATCAGGACTTCCTAACCCAAGACAGACCCATTTTGTGTATGGTGTTTCCCTTGGGCCAGATTATGGTTCACAAGATTTACTTGGGCTCAAAAGTCTTAGAGGAATGAGTGTTATTTCCTGGAAGCCTACAAGTCTCAGCCCTGAGTCAAGCCCATGAGCCCTTAAAGATCAGTCATCAAGTTGCTTCAATGAGTATTTTTTGAGAATTGCATTTTCAGCAAGGAGAGCTGGTTTTTATTTATTATTCACCTAGTTACTGTAGTTTTTTTTTAATGTTTCAACTACTTATCAGTTTTTTTCAAAGTTTTATTGTCTTTCCCAAAGCAAGGATTAAATGTTTGCTTTGGTTACATGTTCCAGCCTATAAAAAGGCTTCCAAGTTGTATTAGAAGATATCATCATCAGTTTTTGAATCCATAACAGCTTGTGAAGCTTTTCTTGAGTGTTTACTCTAAAAGGAGTCGATTGTTGATTGTTCTTAGTGTGGTGCTGCTGCTTTATCACTATTAACATCATCTTTTCGCCAGTCTGATTAATCTTTGGTGGTGTTTAACTACTTTACCCAAAGTTTAATCAGGTTGTTAGGCTTGGTGGTGGAAACTTTATCCAAGTCATATCCATTGGTCTTAACTCTTAGATCTAAGTTCCTTAGTATCATAATTAACCTATCTCCCACGTATCACTTATCAGCTTATTTTTATGTAGATTAGTAGTTTAATGAGTGAGTGAGCCCGCGCGTTGCTGCAGAAATGTCGTGCAGAAACGATATTGGCCGACCGATTTTGGTAATAAAGTTTTTCGTATAATTATGATATGCTTTTATACTGCTTAACAAGAAACCACCCAGATGAATTCCTTGATGGTGTCATGATGGTTAACAAATAGTACATTTTCTTGAATATCCAATGTTTTTAAGGTATAATTTGTTAGTTTATAGATTATGGTTAAGGTTCAATCCCAGTATTGGTACCTTCGTTTTCTTGAATCAAGTCAATATACAACCCTTATAAGGTGTAAATTGTTAGTTTACAGATTATGGTCAAGGTTTGAACCTAATATTTGTACTATCGCCATGTATGAAAGTTTATACATATATCGTTATTGAGAGTACATATACCAAAACATAATTATCAAACATATGCTGAAATTATCAAACATTTAAAGCAGCTTATTAAGTTTTGAAACAACACAAGCTATGTAACACCCCGACCCGATGATCCGTGCTAAATAGTGTATATAAATAATATGCAGACGGATACACGTTAATAAATACAAATCACCCCTTTGTGAAAAAGGATACTTGCAAAAACTCACGTTTGTGTGTGTGTGATACCAGGTAAGTGATTACCCGGGTCGTTTCCCAACGAGGAGTGAATGGGCAATTGTTTGAAGGTTTAGATTAGAGTGACTGATGATTAGGATATGGATTTTTTTTTGCTTTTTTATTTCTAATTAACAAATGAGAAACAAATTCTCATGGAAAAATTAATATTAACACAATTTAAATTAAAAACGCGAATCAGGAAATCTAAAAACGGGATAAAAAGTGAAATATTATGAAATCTAATCTTACAAGTGTATTACTATTTTTCCTAAGTTCTATTTAAGAAAAGAAAATTTTGGAAATTAAAATTATATTTTTCTGATTATTATTCTATTTATTATGAATTAAAAACTATTTTAAACTAATTAAATTATTTAAAAATACTAAACCTATTTAGAAAAATCTGAAACTTTGCAGGAAAATCTAAAATATTATTCTTAATCTAGGAAAAATAAAATTAGAACTTTTAGAAACCCTAATAAGCAAATGGGCAGAAAAGCAGTTTGGGAATAAGCCAAAAAATAAGCTAAAAAGCTCAAAAATTTACCAAAGGTTCAGGACTAGTTCAATACACTAAAGGAGGCTTAAAAAAACTTAAATCAAACAGCTTAACTCACAAAATAAGCAAAATAAGCAATTGAGCAGTTCACAAATTATGCAGAAAAAGCAGAAAAATGGCCAACTTGCAGAGCAATTTTAAGCACTCAATAAGCTGATAAGTGGAAACTTTATGGGGGCAAAAGCTTGCTAGTACTACTGGCTACACAAAAAGCCCCAATTCTAATAAGCTAATTGAACTCCAATTAAGCACAAGTTCAGATGCTATTGATAAGCAAAGAATGATGTAGGATCGGATTAGTGAAATGGGGGGAAATTGCATACTAGAATTAAGCTAGGAAATAAACTCTAAAGTGGAATACCAGCTTATTTCCTAAAAGTTGACCTAGCAAAGATTCTAGAAATCCAAATCTCAGACCAAGCAGAGCTTATTTAAGGCTTAAATATAAGCTGAAAAAATGACTACTCCAGACAAGTATGTACTGATGGATCAGTATGTACTTGTCTTGGTAGGGTGTTTTTTAGTTTAATTTCAAACTTTAAATAGGCTATACTAAGGTGTTGTGTTTGAGAATAAGCAAAGTTGACCTAGTAAACTATCTAGAAACCAAAAAATTGAAAGCTGATTAACAAAAATAAGCACTAAAAGCTGGCATGAAAAAGATTGCAGACTGCTAAGGTCTGTGTATGCAGAAGTGTGCAGAGTTGTGCAGAGGTGCACACACCAAATAAACTTTTGACCAGGCTTCTAATTTACTCTAGATGGACCAAAAGGATCTCAGAAATGTAAAGAAAAGGGTCAAAAAGAGCTTATTGCTCTGAATGGCTTATATGATTAGCTAATGGCCTATAACTTCCACAGACTGCTAAAAACTATAAAGCCTATAGAATTGGCTCAAAAGAATTTAAAAACAGCTTAAACTAATCAAGTTAAGCAAGATTAAACTTAATGGATTGGCACATGCACAGTGGTAAGCCAATTCTACCCATTTTGATCCATTGCCTTGCTTTAAACCAAACACTCCTTAATAGGGGTCTGTGTTGGTTTTTAACTAGCACAGACTTTTTTAACTTATAATTTCTGATATTAACTGATTAACTAACTTATTATGACTATAATTAACAACTTTGAAAATAGAAATAAGCAGTTTAATAAGTTATACTATATAAGGCTATTTTTGGCTTTTTGGTTGATTTTGAAGAAAAATAAAGTTCAAGGTATTTAATACTGATGAAATATAATTGTAAACCTCTAATAAGCAGAAAAGTACTTTAATAAGCTACAAATAAGCTATGTAACAGTATAATGCAAAAATAGGAAAATGGCTTACAACTGATAAGCTATGAAACAGTGAACCAATGATCATTCAACAAGCCTAGCTTGTAAATATCAACCCAGAAGTCCAAATAAGCTCATCCAATACAGCTTATCATCCAACACTGCTTCTTTTGGCTTATTTGTTGACTTTTTTTGACTTTTTCCATTATTTCAATATAAGAACTGTTTGGAACTAATATAAACTTACAAAAGCTTATATAAGCTTATAGCAAGGGTGGGGAGTGTTTGTAATTGTGGCTTATCAGTACTTAAGCTCAATTCGAATTAATAGATAACTTGAAATTTATTATAACTGACAATGAGAACAAAATTACTTGAAATAAGAACAATATGACTGAATTTAACTTGAATTAACAACTGAAGCTTGAAATTACAAAATTACAAAGACTGATTATGAAATACGATTATGCTAAATTAACTACTACTTATTACAGGTTACATTGTCTCTATTTATACTAAAAACTAAGTGGGATAACTCTCTTATCTTCCTCTGATCACTTCTGATCCCTTTGATAGCTTTGAACTCATCTCAGTCGTTGAAACTCATTTTGGCGGGAAAACAGGTAAAGTGGCTAAACCACTTGGTTCTGATTGAGTGTAATGAGGAAGATGCATTTAATGCATTTTGGCATGTTAGGTGAGGTGAGATAGGAGGAGGGGGTGGGCGTGTCAGGGATAAGGCGGTGGAAATGGTGGTGGTATCCTGGTATGGTTTTTGTTTGGCGGTAAATGGTTTTGAGGGAGATGAGTTTGACCGAAGTCAAACTCTGGGTATTAGCTAAGGGTCGGGTTGGGTTGGTTTGTTGTGTGGGCTGGGTTAAGTAACTGGGTTGGGCTTTGTTTAGTTGGGTTAAGTTTGTTGCTGGGTTTAGTGATTTAGGATTTAAATTGGATTTTAGGTAAACCTTAGGGACTAAAATTGTACAATGCTAAAAATCCAAGGACCAAAGTTGCCAATAGTGAAAATTAATTCCAGGGACCATTTGTGTTATTTTTGGTATTTTGGGGGTTGACTTTGACTCCGTCTTTGACTTTCGTCTTCACTTGATCAAATGCACAATTATTGCCGAGTCGATCCAAAAATGTTCGTTTTCGTCCCGTTTTTAATCCTTTTGCACATGAAACAGATAAAAACACAATTCAAGGATATTTTCTGTATTTTGAAGCATTTTTGAGTGTTTTAAATGATTTTGCAGTTCAGATGGGACAAAAATGATGAGTATTTACACACTCATCAATCCCCCACACTAAACTATTGCTAGTCCCTAGCAATTCTTTTTGAAAATTTAATGGATTTTACGTCTCTTTACCAAAAGCCATTACTTCTGGAGTAGCCAATGTTTTAGTATGATACTTTGGTACATTAATAACCAAATGATTTTGAGCAAACCATCAGCTGTCAACGGATTTGTTTTGTCTTTACCAAAAGCCGTTTGCTTCTGGACTAGCCAACTCTTAGATAAAATACAGTTATTATCTTGGTGAGCTGATTACCAATTATGGTTTTCTACTGCCTTAACCACAAGCCATAACCTTGTGGGCTAGCCAACTCTTCACTATCAAAGATATGGTGAGTTGAATACCATACAATTTTTGGCAAATTGTAAGCCATAAACGGATTTGAGATATCTTTACCAAGAGCCGTTTGCTCTCGGATTAGCCAGTCCTTATGTGGGTTAGACATGGTGGACTGATAACCATTTGTTGTGTTAGTGCAAAGCACTTCCACCAAATGAAAAAAAAAATAAAAAAAAATAAAATTTTGGCCAAAACGGGGGAATTAGGGCACTAAAAGGTACTCATTTGATCAAATTTGCCAGAATTTCACCCCCCCCCCACACTTAGAATTGAATATTGCCCTCAATATTCAAAGCACCGGCTATTATGCCGACACTTAGAATGTAAAAAGGGAATACTACTAGCCAAGAGTGGAAACACAACAATTATTATCATCATTTTTTTTTTAATTTTTTTTTAACTAATATATATATATATACAACAGCAGGGGCAACCCCCCCCCCCTACACTTAGGTGTTAGAAAAGAGAAAGAAGACAGAAATATGGGTGAAAACCCATATGGTGTGCTAATATTTTTGTTTACCGAGTCACTTAGCTTGACTCGACCCCGAATTCATTGGTTGATGGGGGAGCAAGTGGAAGAAACCATCTCCATCGGACTTTCATTCAATGTGTTTGGAAAAACATAAGAAAGTTCCACACCGATGAGATACCCATGGTATTTTAACAGTAGAAACTATTAGGGAAGATACCGGGGTCAAAGATAGTGTCCTCATTCCCATAGGAGAAAAGGGAAAGAGAAATCACGCAATATGTGAAGAATGGTAAAAAGGTGTGTATCACAATGGAAATCCATTCTTCATCAGTACAAGGAAAATCACCATTTGTTTGAACTTGTAGCTTAACCTTGAAGCTTGTATGGTAATTGTCAACAGAATTTCCGGGAGGGAGGGTTGGGGACGGTTCTTCGTTCAATAAATTTTCAAGAAAAAGAATGTCCCCCTCTGAATCAAAGTAAGTATCATCAATCCTTGTCGGAATTGAATCATCACTTGCAAGAAAAGCATCGACCTCATCCCAAAAGGGATCACTTCCCTCAACCGGCGTGAGAGAAGGGTAGGAAGAGTCGGAAATGACTGGTGCAGAATAAGGAGTGGGATTTTTAGAAGTTTCATCCACAGAATCAACAATTTCAATACGATAAACCGATTCCGGAGGTGGGACAAGTGGTGTGCTCTTAGAGCTAGCAGTTTTCACCACTTCCGATGTGATCTCCGATTCTAGTTCATCGTAGTCAAAGACACTCTTAACTTCTGTGGTACAACTTTCAAACCATTTGTTTGAACCAGGGGTAATTCCCCTTGCTTTGAGCTCAGCACGTTTTTGTGAAAGACTCTTAACCTCGAATCTTGATAGTATCGAATCACTTCTTTTGGAAGCAATTACGAAATTAGATTTTTGATTAACCGTAGAAATGTTGTATTTGGTGGTTAGAGGTTTAGAGTCCTGATTGATGTTAAACGTGACTTCTTCATTATCAACCCGAATGGTTAATTCTTCGGCATATACATCAATGTTAGCACGACTCGTTCTTAAGAAGGCTCTCCCCAGTATGAGTGGAACTCGAGGATCGGCATCAAAGTCTACCACAACGAAATCAGTAGGAAAATGGAACTTTCCTACTTTCACAATGACATTCTCGGCTATTCCAAGTGGACGTTTTATAGTACGGTCCGCTAGCTCGAGTGTCATGCAAGTATCGGTAAGCTTCGGAAGAGATAATTTCTCCCATACCGAGAGTGGCATAAGGTTAATGCTTGCGCCAAGATCGGCCAAGGCTGAGCACTGAACCATCCCCAAGATATCACATGGGATTAAAAACTTGCTGGGGTCTCCGAGCTTTTCGGGAAGCTTTTTGAGGAGCACCGCTGAGCATTGTTCATTTAGAGGGGTCTTTGCCATCTCAGACAACTTATCCTTGTTGCTTAGCAAACTTTTGAGTGTAGATGCAAATTTGGGCATAAGAATGAGAGCATCTGCGAAGCTGATGTCAAAGTGCAAATCACTGAAGATTTTAAAGAATTTCTCCATCTGTTGATTTGTTTTGTCTTTGAGCTTCTGATCATTAAGCCTCGAAGGATATGGAATTGAAGGCTTAGGATTGGTCTTCGGAACATCGGGTTCCGGAATTTGAGATTGGACGACCGGAGGTTGGACGTGTGCGGTACTTTGTGGGCTTGAGAAATGCACCTTGTCCGTTGTCACCTCAGTATCTCGAGTCACTTCCCTCGGTGGAGGGGGCATAGGAGTCGAGGGTCTATCAACTTTCTTACCACTTCTTGTGGTGATCGCCTTCAAATCGCCCCTCGGGTTAGCGATCGTGTTGCTAGGAAGAGTTCCTGAGCCCGAGGGTCGATCATTTAAAGACTTTTTGATCTCATTTATTTGTGTAACCAATAGCCGGTTTGTCTCATATTGGGTCCTATTTGTCTCCTCTTGGGATTTTATGAATTGCTTAAGCAACTCATCCGAGGACGTTTGATTTTGGTTTTGGACATTCCATGGCTTTTGGTTGAAATTCTCCTGATTTTGACCTCGGTTTTGATTGAAATTTTGTCCCTGATTTTGAACAAAGCGATTTTGATTATTTTGATTTGGAACGGGTGGAAAACCAGGTGGTACCATAGCATTTGGTGCTTGGTAATGAGTTTCAGCATGCGGTCGGTTTTGATTGTAGTTTACTGCAGCTACGGGAGCTGGGTAAAGAGAAGCATCGGTTGCTTGACAATCGTAATACGCATGCGGGCCACCACAAGTTTCACACACTTTGTTTATGGCTTTGATTTGTTCCGGTTTATGACTTTCACTCTTCATTTCTTTCGTTTCTTTCATTTCTTTCATCATGCAACGCATTGCGTCCGTTAGAAAGGCTAACTCTGATGAGTTACCGGATGAAGAAGCAGGAGTGACGGGAACATTCACTTTGTTTCGAGAAATAGGAACTTTTGATTTATTTTCACAAATTTCAATCACCTCTTTAGGTCGACGATTCAAGATATTGCCACCGGCGGCAGCGTTGAGAGAATCTTGATCATTTCCATTCAACCCATTATAAAACGTATTGATCTGTTGTAATTCCGTGAAATCATGATGCGGGCATTTTCTTAGGAGATCTTTAAATCTGTCCCATGCCTCTCCGAAGTTTTCATCGAAACCTTGACGAAATCCAGAAATTTCATTTTTCAGATTAGTCGTCTTTGATGGAGGGAAGAAATAATTGACAAATTTCTTTACGAGATCTTCCCAAGTTTCAATGGATTGAGGGGGTTCTTTATCCAGCCATATCCGGGCTGCCCCTTCGAGTGAAAATGGAAATAGCATCAATTTGATAACTTTTTGCGGCACATCCTTGTAATTGATTGTAGAGGTCAATTTGTTAAACCAACGGATGTGTGCATACGGATCTTCTCGTTCAAACCCGTGGAATTGATTTGTAGAAACGAGCTGAATCAAATGCGTTTTCAGTTCAAAATGATCAGAGTCGATTGGTGGTAAAACAATGGCATTTCCGTAACCCTCGGTGGGTGCTTGGAGCATCTCCGCCATTGTGCGATTGTCTGCCATATTATCAGTGGGAACAGTACGAATCTCGGGTTCGACTATTTGGGCAGCACGTCTACGATTACGTCTTCTCGGAATATCTACGAGTTCACGTAAAGGACTTGTCGACGTGAAAGAACGAGTGCGCATGCACTAAGTAAAATAATTTAATTAAATCAAGATTGAAGCAAAACACAAGGAACTTAAACCTTAAATCAACCAGCGTACGGTAGCTCTCTGACTGAAAAACGTACAGAGTGGCGGAGAAGCAAAGGTGGGCAATTAATGCTCCTTAAAAACCCGCTTCTTTTAGTTCGACAATTTAATGTCAAACTATCCTTAAACCTCCGTTATAGTTTGTTTATCAATCAAAGGTGAGCCGAATTCGCAAGCGACACAAAGGCAAGTTTTAATCTTTGGTTTGGGAACTTATTATGATAATACCCAAGTTGAGGAATATTATATTAATTTTGCTTTTAATCTTTTTATTTTACAATAAAACGGAAAATGTTTTTGGGTTTTTATTTTTTATATGATATTATATATATAAAAGAAAAGGAAAATATTTTTGTATTTTATATGGGTTTATGGGAAATAGGAACTTCACAAGGAAGGATCTCAAATCACTAATCGCTTAAACTTTAAACAATATTGTCGCAACACAACCTCCCCGGCAGCGGCGCCAAAATTTGATCCGTGCTAAATAGTGTATATAAATAATATGCAGACGAATACACGTTAATAAATACAAATCACCCATTTGTGAAAAAGGATACTTGCAAAAACTCACGTTTGTGTGTGTGTGATACCAGGTAAGTGATTACCCGAGTCGTTTCCCAACGAGGAGTGAATGGGCAATTGTTTGAAGGTTTAGATTAGAGTGACTGATGATTAGGATATGGATTTTTTTTGGCTTTTTTATTTCTAATTAAAAAATGAGAAACAAATTCTCATAGAAAAATTAATATTAACACAATTTAAATTAAAAACGCGAATCAGGAAATTTAAAAACGGGATAAAAAGTGAAATATTATGAAATCTAATCTTACAAGTGTATTACTATTTTTCCTAAGTTCTATTTAAGAAAAGAAAATTTTGGAAATTAAAATTATATTTTTCTGATTATTATTCTATTTATTATGAATTAAAAACTATTTTAAACTAATTAAATTATTTAAAAATACTAAACCTATTTAGAAAAATCTGAAACTTTGCAGAAAAATCTAAAATATTATTCTTAATCTAGGAAAAATAAAATTAGAACTTTTAGAAACCCTAATAAGCAAATGGGCAGAAAAGCAGTTTGGGAATAAGCCAAAAAATAAGCTAAAAAGCTCAAAAATTTACCAAAGGTTCAGGACTAGTTCAATACACTAAAGGAGGCTTAAAACAACTTAAATCAAACAGCTTAACTCATAGAATAAGCAAAATAAGCAATTGAGCAATTCACAAATTATGCAGAAAAAGCAGAAAAATGGCTAACTTGCAGAGCAATTTTAAGTACTCAATAAGCTGATAAGTGGAAACTTTATGGGGGCAAAGCTTGCTAGTACTACTGGCTACACAAAAGGCCCCAATTCTAATAAGCTAATTGAACTCCAATTAAGCACAAGTTCAGATGCTATTGATAAGCAAAGAATGATGCAGGATCGGATTAGTGAAATGGGGGGAAATTGCATACTAGAATTAAGCTAGGAAATAAACTCTAAAGTGGAATACCAACTTATTTCCTAAAAGCTGACCTAGCAAAGATTCTAGAAATCCAAATCTCAGACCAAGCAGAGCTTATTTAAGGCTTAAATATAAGCTGAAAAAATGACTACTCCAGACAAGTATGTACTGATGGATCAGTATGTACTTGTCTTGGTAGGGTGTTTTTGAGCTTAATTTCAAACTTTAAATAGGCTATACTAAGGTGCTGTGTTTGAGAATAACCAAAGTTGACCTAGTAAACTATCTAGAAACCAAAAAATTGAAAGCTGATTAACAAAAATAAGCACTAAAAGCTGGCATGAAAAAGATTGCAGACTGCTAAGGTCTGTGTATGCAAAAGTGTGCAGAGTTGTGCAGAGGTGCACACACCAAATAAACTTTTGACCAGGCTTCTAATTTACTCTAGATGGACCAAAAGGATCTCAGAAATGTAAAGAAAAGGGTCAAAAAGAGCCTATTGCTCTGAATGGCTTATATGATTAGCTAATGGCCTATAACTTCCACAGACTGCTAAAAACTATAAAGCCTATAGAATTGGCTAAAAAGAATTTAAAAACAGCTTAAACTAATCAAGTTAAGAAAGATTAAACTTAATGGATTGGCACATGCACAGTGGTAAGCCAATTCTACCCATTTTGATCCATTGCCTTGCTTTAAACCAAACACTCCTTAATAGGGGTCTGTGTTGGTTTTTAACTAGCACAGACTTTTTTAACTTATAATTTCTGATATTAACTGATTAACTAACTTATTATTACTATAATTAACAACTTTGAAAATAGAAATAAGCAGTTTAATAAGTTATACTATATAAGGCTATTTTTGGCTTTTTGGTTGATTTTGAAGAAAAATAAAGTTCAAGGTATTTAATACTGATGAAACTGATGAAATATAATTGTAAACCTCTAATAAGCAGAAAAGTACTTTAATAAGCTACAAATAAGCTATGTAACAGTATAATGCAAAAATAGGAAAATGGCTTACAACTGATAAGAAATGAAACAGTGAACCAATGATCATTCAACAAGCCTAGCTTGTCAATATCAACCCAGAAGTCCAAATAAGCTCATCCAATACAGCTTATCATCCAACACTGCTTCTTTTGGCTTATTTGTTGACTTTTTTGACTTTTTCCATTATTTCAATTTAAGAACTGTTTGTAACTAATATAAACTTACAAAAGCTATAATAAGCTTATATAAGCTTATAGCAAGGGTGGGGAGTGTTTGTAATTGTGGCTTATCAGTACTTAAGCTCAATCCGAATTAATAGATAACTTGAAATTTATTATAACTGACAATGAGAACAAAATTACTTGAAATAAGAACAATATGACTGAATTTAACTTGAATTAACAACTGAAGCTTGAAATTACAAAATTACAAAGACTGATTATGAAATACGATTATGCTAAATTAACTACTACTTATTACAGGTTACATTGTCTCTATTTATACTAAAAACTAAGTGGGATAACTCTCTTATCTTCCTCTGATCACTTCTGATCCCTTTGATAGCTTTGAACTCATCTCAATCGTTGAAACTCATTTTGGCGGGAAAACAGGTAAAGTGGCTAAACCACTTGGTTCTGATTGAGTGTAATGAGGAAGATGCATTTAATGCATTTTGGCATGTTAGGTGAGGTGAGATAGGAGGAGGGGGTGGGCGTGTCAGGGATAAGGCGGTGGAAATGGTGGTGGTATCCTGGTATGGTTTTTGTTTGGCGGTAAATGGTTTTGAGGGAGATGAGTTTGACCGAAGTCAAACTCTGGGTATTAGCTAAGGGTCGGGTTGGGTTGGTTTGTTGTGTGGGCTGGGTTAAGTAACTGGGTTGGGCTTTGTTTAGTTGGGTTAAGTTTGTTGCTGGGTTTAGTGATTTAGGATTTAAATTGGATTTTAGGTAAACCTTAGGGACTAAAATTGTACAATGCTGAAAATCCAAGGACCAAAGTTGCCAATAGTGAAAATTAATTCCAGGGACCATTTGTGTTATTTTTGGTATTTTGGGGGTTGACTTTGACTCCGTCTTTGACTTTCGTCTTCACTTGATCAAATGCACAATTATTGCCGAGTCGATCCAAAAATGTTCGTTTTCGTCCCGTTTTTAATCCTTTTGCACATGAAACAGATAAAAACACAATTCAAGGATATTTTCTGTATTTTGAAGCATTTCTGAGTGTTTTTAAATGATTTTGCAGTTCAGATGGGACAAAAATGATGAGTATTTACACACTCATCACCCGACAAGGGTAGATATGTCACAACAATGGTGACATATCAGAAACATACACAAGCATACATCTTCAATAATACAAAGGAATACAAAGGTGACAAGAAATTACAAGGAAATGCAAAATTTACAAACGAATAACTACTGAATCTGAAAATGTAAATTCTTTTAGTCATCTCTATAACAAAATAACTATCACAATGTAGTCTTCTAAGTCCAATGGTACTCTCCACTCATACCCAGCTTCCTACTAAAAACCTGCCGCAGGAAAAGAAATGCGGCTGAGCTACGAGAGCTCAGTGAACAGATATAACGGTAACAAAGCAGTAATAAAGAATAGTACAGAGTGTCAGAAATATATGTCATGCAGATATAATCAGAATCAAAGGATAATTAAAGGAGTAAGGCTGAAGGATAGGGAATAATAAGTAGGTAAAGGTAAAAGGAAATAGTGCAAGGTATAATAATGGTCAAAGGTAAGTAATGTATATGGTAAAGGTAAACAGTAATCCACCACGAGCCCAGAAACAGTTATATATAATGTAACCATGTCAATCAATCATGCAGAGGGGAGTCCTCTCAGTAACCAGATAATATGAGGGGTGTCCTCATGTATCAAATGGAGTAGCTAGCTCCCAGATATGTGAAAGACGTGTATCGCACACACCATCAGTCACCAGATATATATAACAGATAAACAGATACAGATAACAGAAATCAGATCAGATCTAGGATGCATCCATACGGCCCAGGTGGCCAGAGTCTACCAATACACACCAAATCAGATAAAGTCAGGGACGGGACAGGTCATCACTCTCCTGCCCTAGAGTCATGCCATCGGTGCATCAATGACATGGACATGAAACCCTCATGCCTAGTGATTGGCTCGGGTCTCAAACTGTGGGTCATGGTCAAATATCAGGTCAGAAATCAGAGTATTATATCAGAAGGTTCATAGCATAATGGTCCATGTCAAATGTTTCAGAAGTGTATATCAGAGGTTCAGAAATCAGATAGGTTTATATCAGAGTTTATAACAATGTTCAAGTCCAGGTTCAGAAATAGTATACCAAATTAATGCTTATATCAAAGTTCAAATTAAGTTTCAAAACAAGAGTTTATAACCAGGTTTAGAATAAGGTTCAAATCAAGGTTCAATAGGTCATATCAAAGGCTCATAATCAAAAGGTTTATAGGTTCATAGAAAAGATTTTAATTTAAAGGTTTCAAATTAAACTTGTATTTAAAATAATCTTTCAGTGACTTTCATAAAATGATGTTTGGTAAGACCTTTTTATACAAATAGTCTTTAAAAGAAATTTTCATAAAACCTTTAGTGCAGTTTCAATTCAAAATTGGTATAACATCGTACTCAAAAGCTGTTCAAAAAACATTTTCATATCATTAAGGAAGGTTTTCAATTCAGTTATATTATCAAATGAAACTTCAGGGTATACAAGGATTTGAATATGCAGGTCACAAGGTGATGAGTCAAGTATCAAGGGAAATTCAGAGTCAGATATCATGTCAGAATCAGAGTGTTATAACAAGTTCATATTTCAAAAGGGTTTATAACAGATGGTTCAGAATCAAGTTTCATAACAAAGTTAATATCAGGAATTATAACAAAGGGGATCATATGAAAGGTTCAAAGTAAGGGGATCATAGCAATGGCATCAATACAGAAACTGACAGATCAGAAAAATGAAAGAGATCATGAGAAACTTGTGAGAAGGTCAGAATATCTGTACCTTATACCGCAAATGAAAACACAACAGAAAATATCAAGGTCGGAAGCAAACTCCATCTTCAGCGAATCTACACGAATCATGACTATCTTATTAAAAGCTTATTTAATTCAGATTATTTATTTTAGTCGGCTTTCCAGTTTTAGTAACTTTCCATATTCAGTAACTTTCCATTTTTAGCATGTTTCCATTTTTAGAAAGTCTCCATAATCAGAAAGATTTAACATATATTAGGATTTATGTACGTTTTAACCATTTAAATTCAAAACGATTCACATATGCTACAATAATTCGTATAACATATATTAGGATTTATGTACGTTTTAACCATTTAAATTCAAAACGATTCACATATGCTACAATAATTCGAACCAACATTTTTACCAGCTTATGTGATGATCATACAATAATCCGTGCTAGCCAATTCCCTCCTTCCCACTTCTTCCCAACATACGGGTGTCCTACACTTTCTACCATAGAGCATCTCATAGGGTGGCATGCCTATACTAGCATGATAACTATTATTGTAGGCGAATTCAACTAGGGGTAAATGGTCGTCCCAATTACCTCCAAAGTCGATCATGCAAGCTCGAAGCATATCTTCTAAAGTTTGAATCGTCCTCTCATTTTGCCCATCGGTTTGAGGTTGAAAAGCCGTGCTCATATGAAGTTTCGTACCTAACTCTTCTTGGAAATCTTGCCAAAAATTTGAAGTGAAACGCCCGTCTCTATCGGAGACTATAGATATAGGTACCCCATGACGCGCGACTATCTCATTAACATAAACCTTCGCTAATTTATGAACAGGCATATTCTCCCTAATCGGAATAAAATGTGCACTCTTAGTCAGACGATCGACTACTACCCAAATGGTATCATTCTTCTTTTTCGTCTTTGTCAATTTCGTGATGAAGTCCATAGTAATCTTATCCCACTTCCAAACTGGAATGTCTAAGGGTTGCACTTTTCCATACGGCTTTTGGTGTTCGGCTTTCACCTTCAAACAAGTTAAGCATCTTTCTACGTATTTCACACAATCTCTTTTCATACCCGGCCACCAATAGTTTCTTTTCAAATCAAGGTACATTTTCGTAGCTCCCGGATGAATAGAATACTTCAACTTATGGGCTTCTTCCATTAGTAATTCTTTAATGTTGCTTCGAAAAGGAATGTAAACCCTTCCATACCGTGTCGTAATCCCTCAACTGTCTTCTTCGAGATGAGGAATGTGAGAAGTGATACGTTCTTTCTCTTGATTATCTTCTTTTAATGCTTCCTCCTGAGCTAACTTAATTCTGTCGAAAAGATCAGATGTGATAATCATTCTCAAGGAGTGAATCCACGTAACATCACTTCGGCCCTGACGACTTAGTGCATCCGCTACAACATTCGCCTTACCCGGATGGTAGCGAATTTCACAATCATAATCCTTCAACAAGTCTAACCACCTATGTTGCCTCATGTTCGGATCTTTCTTATCAAGGAAATACTGAAGACTTCTATGGTCGGTGTAAATTATGAACTTCACACCATATAGATAATGCCTCCAAATCTTCAAGGCAAAGACTACGGCCGCAAATTCAAGATCATGAGTCGGATATTTCTCTTCGTGCTTCTTTAGTTGTCTTGAAGCGTAAGCAATCACCTTACCCCTTTGCATAAGAACACATCCAAGACCGGAATAAGATGCATCACTATAGACCACCATGTCTTCGGTTCCCTCCGGTAACACTAAGATCGGTGCTTCACACAACCTCTTTCGTAAAGTACGGAAGGCTTCTTCTTGCTTCTCGCCCCACACAAAAGGAACATTCTTCTTGGTGAGTTCGGTTAACGAAGATGAAATTTTGGAGAAGTCTTGAATAAACCGTCTATAATAACCCGCGAGTCCTAGAAAACTTCGAATTTCACCAACGTTCTTCGGCGCTTGCCAATTCATCACGGCCTCAACTTTTGACGGGTCAACTTTAATACCATCGGGATTAATAAAATGACCAAGGAACTGAACTTCTTGCAACCAGAATTCGCACTTTGAGAACTTAGCATACAATCTTTCTTTTCTCAATGTTTCAAGTATTTCTCGAAGATGTAGCTCATGCTCTTCCTTACTCTTAGAATAGATAAGGATATCATCAATGAACACTATAACGAATTTATCCAACATCGGTCTACATACACGGTTCATGAGATCCATGAAAACCGCAGGTGCGTTCGTGAGACCAAAAGGCATAACCGTAAACTCGTAATGTCCATATCGGGTCCTAAAGGCCGTCTTGGGAATGTCCTCTTCCCGAACCTTCAATTGGTGATAACCCGAACGGAGATCGATCTTTGAAAACCATCGTGCACCTTGAAGTTGATCAAAGAGGTCATCGATTCTTGGTAATGGGTATACATTTTTCACCGTGACTTTGTTCAATTCACGGTAATCAATGCACATCCGCATACTACCGTCTTTCTTTTTAACGAATAGAATCGGAGCTCCCCATGGTGAGCTACTTGGGCGAATAAAACCCTTGTCAAGTAACTCTTGGAGTTGACTCATTAACTCCTTCATTTCGGATGGAGCAAGACGATAAGGAGTTTTGGCAATAGGAGTAGCACCCGGAACAAGATCAATACGGAACTCAACTTGTCTGTCAGGTGGAATACCCGGTAAATCTTCCGGAAATACATCACGGAATTCATTAACAATCGGAACATCGTCGATTGTGTTTGCTAAGCCAATCCATGCCAACAATAATATCAAACTCTCCAAGCATTATAGGGATTAAATCGATCCTAAAAACATTCTCATCGATCTCTATTTCTACATCACGATACACATTTGACACTACCACAACTTTACTATCGGCGATTTCAACTTCTACAGGTATTGGAAGCTTATCTAACGGGGTGGACAATTCTTTACTAAAGTTATAAGATACAAAGGACACGCTTGCACCAGAGTCATACAAAACACGAGCGGGTTTAGAATTAACGAGAATTATACCTGTGACAACATCTGAACTCGACTTTGCTTCTTCGGCACTCATCTGATAAACACGAGCTGTAGGCCGCGGAACCTCAACCTTTTCTCCTTTAATCGGTTTAAACGGCTTCGCTTGCTTAGGATTGGCCTTAGGACATTCACTTATCTTATGTCCTTCTTCGTTGCACCCATAACATATTACCAAAGGCTTGGTGCAATCCTTGATAATATAGCTAGTATCCCCACATTTATAACATCACTTCATCCCAGATTTACATTCCCCCATATGGTTCTTACCTCACCTATTACACTTAGGAGGTAACTTCCCCGTGTTGTCCTTCTTTGTGAAATCGAACCTGCCTCGCTTACTAAATGTTGATGGATGATCTTGCTTCCTTTTTAAGTCCTTCTTCTCTTTGCCTTTCATTCTATCCAAGTCTGCTTCACGAGTACGTGCCCTGCTTAGAAGATCCTCCATGTCGGCGCACTTGAAAGGTGACACTATCGTACGAATTTCATCCTTGAGCATCCTTTCAAATTTGTCAACTTTAAGTCTCTCGTTGTTAAGATACTCCGGGCAATATTGTACCATATCACAAAACTTTCCCCACAACTCATTTACCAATTCATCAGTTTGCACAAGGGAATGGAAAGTTTCTCTTATTTTATCAATTTCCTTCGCGGGAGCATACTCTTTCATGAACACTTCTGATGCGCGTGATGTGTCGTTGCGGTTTAGCAGTATTAATGCCTACTCAAGTTTTAAATTTATATTTAGCCGACTTATCAATAACACACACACTTAATGAGCAGTGTACCCGGTCAGTATGAATATAATGGTAAGTAGAGTGTCGATCACTAAGAGTGGAACGTATTATCTAGTTATTCTAATCAGTATTTTAATATCTTAAGTCAATTATACAACCTAATCTAACGCAAGGGGGTTCAGCCTGAGAGACTGGCACGTTTTGGTTGCAATTAAATAATAAACTAAACTAATGAGCACGAATCAGCGATAAGCACGCACGTACACAGATAAATACTTGAGACAATAAGAAGACCTGTCCTGATAATTAAGTAGCTTGTCACTTGTTTTATTGCTAGTTTTATATGAAGTGTATGTAATTAACCCTTTCTCGTTGGCTCTAATCTTATCGGCGAGTAAACCCTTAATGATTACTTATGTCTAAAAGTTATTCCTAAGTGATCAAGTTAGTTATAACCGTGGGAGCAATATGATCTTCCGTAGTCACATACGACAAGCCACTAATAGACACAGAGGTTATCAATGCACTAATAAAAGTCACCAAAGACATCAACATATAAACTTTAATTAATGGGAAAGCAGTTTTAAGGGAGTGCAACCTTTCCGTTGTCACATTACACAAGCCACCAATCCTGATGAATTAAAGTGTACTAATACAATGAAACAAAACTACTTAATGAATTAAGCACATGCAGGACCTTCTTACAGCTCTTGTATCTTCGTTCGGGTGTGTCTTGTGCTGCCTAATCGTCTGAATTCGTTCGCTCGTCTAGGGATATATGGCACGTACGTAAAAGTCTAGGTCTCTGAAATTCGTCTGGCCTT